>CM035406.1:172655519-172815519 GCA_020310875.1 Ceratopteris richardii
AGATAGCAAGTTAGGTGCACTTCTATCATATCATACTCATTTCGGCTCTCATAGTTCTTCTTTTGCATCAGATTGCTATGCTATGGCTGACTCGTATTTTTTATGAGAATAAGCCTGTTTCATTTGATGAAGCACAAAAAAGAAATGGAATGATCTCCATCATCACATGACACCTACAAAGACTGAGAAGTTGCCTCATTAGGACTAGCTCTAGGCTCTCCACCTCTAAAAAGAGGCAGCAGATTATCATACATGTCTTTGGAGCTAATAGATGTCTCCTTAGTACATGAAAGCAATGGCCAAATAGCATCTACCAAAAAACAACATCACGGTTGACCAGAATGCGTTTAGTCTGTGGATGATATAGCTAATAGCCTTTACTTTCAAAACTGTACCCTGTTGGAAACAATGCCAATTGGTCAAAGTCTCAAAATCCCATGTTGGTCCATTTTGTGGAGAGAGTACAACATGTGTAGAGACTGTTCTTGTTCCTTCTACAAGGAAGCAACGTGGGCAGCGTGGGTAGTTCAATCTACTCCCAAATCTCCCACCAGCGTTCGATCCCCAGCGGGCGCAGCCGGTAGTGAAAAGAGTTTTTTTAAATCTTATGCTTTTCAGACGAATGCGAACGGACAGCGGACCATCAGATTAGCGACGCCGTTTTTTTGGATGTTGTTTTTTTTCCTCCCGATTACGATCACTAGCTTTATTGAAGCGAGTGCTTTTGGAATTGCTTTATTCAGGAGCTTTTCAAGATCTATAAAATACTATATAACAAGTACTTTGGGATCACTTGAATTATCCTTCACCTAGGATCAACACAAGCTTTCTAGAGCTTGGTCCTCAGTAGAGGTGGTGTTTCTTCTAGCACATGGGGCAGCCATGGTGCTAACTTGAAGCATGTTGAGGAGCAGCTATGGAGTTCTTCTTGGTGATTCTTCTTGGAGAAGATGAAGGGTGTGCTCACACTCTAGCTCATGGAGAGGAGGTCATCTCTTGTTCATGGCAAGAAGACTTGATTATTAGCAGCTTGATGGTGAGGATCGCCCATCTACATGATGTATTTGAAGATCATCTTCTACAAGAAGATGTTAGGTTGAAGATTATCTTCTACAAGAAGATGTCTGGCTACTTCAAAGACATTAGATGGTGATTAACATAAGATTCACATCTTATGTTAAGTATTCAGGTACATATTCTCTTTATGCACACAGGTACTACTTGAAGTTTATGGAGGCTGTGGCGTTCATATCAGAAGGAGTCCTATTTGGCATAGGTACAAGAGAATCAGTACTTATATGCTTTATGCATATTTTTATGAGGTGTTTGAGAAGGTGTGTTCACATGAGTTTGAGGATTTCCGGCAACAATCTTGTTAGCATTCTATGCTACTTTATAAGTATGTGATCTTTTCACACACGTATCTGACTTAGGGTCTTCCATAGCCTAAGTTTAGATGTAGGTTTGTTGACCATCAGTTTCACACTGATCCTTCCTCATTCAGTCACTCATATTCACTCTTCTATAACCTATTAGGTCACACATCTCATGTATATTCAGATTACTGCCCACACATCTGAATATGTTTGTTACATTGTACATTCACTCATTCATCTATTTCTCATCACATAGAATGGTTGAGAATATTTCTCCCACATTGTACATTGAACATTGGTATATATGATACTATGAGTAAGCGATGGCTTACGTAACACCTTACACATGACATCTATTCTTTCTCTATCTTTGTCTCATCATCTATATGATTAAGTTGTGGTATGTTCATGTTTTGTCAATATGGAAGATTGTTGGAATTAATGTTGTACATGACTGGAACTATGGAACCATGGACCTATGACATGAGCTAAGGGACTACCTCACTTCCAACATACCCAACAAAAATACATTTCATTGCTTTATCATCCAAAGCATTGAGAGGCATCACTCCTTATGAGGCATGGAATGGACATAAGCCTATGGTTAGTCATATGCATGTGTTTGGTTGTTTGGCATATGCTCTTGTGCCATCACAACAACGTCACAAACTTGGTGACAAGGCAAAGAAATGTATATTTTTTGGTTATAGTGCTGAAAGTAAGGGATAGCATTTGTACCATCCATTGATGAACACAATTATTGTGATTTGAGATGTGGTATTTGTTGAAAATTTAGTTTTCCCTCTACTTGAATGCAAGAAACAACCACCAATTAGCTCACAAGGTGTGTTTGATATACTCATGCCTTTGTTCCAAAATGATATGCTTGACTATGGCCATGTAGAACAGCCAATTGAGGTTCAAAGGGCTGAAAAAGTCTAGCAAAATAGAGCTGAAATTAGTGAATCTCTAGCCAAACATGGTTGAAATTTTTTAGCCAAAAATTGTCTTAACTATTGGAAATTTCTAGCCACATATGTCTGAACATTTGCGTTAAAATATGGCTAAAAATGAGCATGAAATTCAGACCCCACATGATGTACATGTTAAAGATGTATTACATAATGAACACATGTCTATCAATAGTGCACAATCTATGCCGAATGGGTTGAAATAAACTTTGTAGGACAATAAATTGAGTGCACCTTTACTTGGTAGAACAAGATCAAGCTCTCACTGTGCATCAACTAATTTTGTGGATTACTCTCTTATTGAAACATGTAATGAAAAGCCACTTACTTTTGAAGATGCATGTGACGATCCACAATGGATGAGTGCAATGCAATTTGAAATGGATTCCATACATAGGAATGGTACTTGGGAGTTATGTGAATTGCCAAAAGGAAAAAATTTCATTGGTACAAAGTGGGTTTACAAGATTAAGAGAAAGTCTACTGGTAACATTGATCTCTACAAAGCTAGATTGGTTGCCAAAGGATATGTGCACAATATGGCATTGACTATGAGGAAACTTGTGCACCTACTTCACACATGACTACCATTTGTACCATGGTTGCATTGGCTACCCATCAAGGTTGGAAAGTACATCAATTGGACATAAAAACAACTTTCTTGAATGGTGATTTGCGAGAAGAGGTCTATGTGAAGCAATCTCTTGGATTTGCCATGAAAGGGAAAGAGCATATTGTTTGTCGCTTGCACAAAGCCTTGTATGGTCTCAAGCAAGCTCCACATGCATTGTATGACAAAATCCATAAGCACTTGATTGCTCTTGGATTCACACATAGTCCAATTGAAAGCACACTCTATGTACACAAAGATGGGGCTGATCATATAGTGCTTGTTCTTTATGTCGATGACATTCTCTTGGCTGGATCATGTGATGCAAAAATTAACATTCTTATGGCTGATTTGTAGCATACTTTTGATGCCACTTATCTTGGTCTTTTGAGCTACTATCTTGGCATCCAGTTTGTATCCATCGAGGGGAAATCCTTATGCATTAAGCTAAGTATGTTGAAAACCTACTTCAACATTTTGACTTTGAGGATTGCAAGCCAGTTTCCACACTAGTTGAGACACGATTTGCTTCCTCAATTGAGGATTCGAGTGATGCATTTGACACTTCTCTTTATCAGCAAACTATGGAATGTCTTATATATGCATGCAACACAAGGTTGGATATACAATATGTAGTTTTTGAGTTGAGTCAATTCATGCATACCTGGCACTAAGCATTGGCAAGTGGTGAAATGTGTGTTTAGATATCTCAAAGGCACTTTGAGATTAGATCTCTTTTATGGGAGAGATATTTAGCCATGCTTGCATGATTTTATAGATAGTGATTGGGTTGGTAATTGCTTTTTCCTTGGAAACTCATGCATATCTTGGTTGACTAAGAAGCAACCTACAATGGTGACATTGAGTTGTGAAGCTAAGTACAGGGTAGTTTTCACAACTATAGTGGACTGAATATGGTTGAGATGCCTATTGATGGATCTTTGCATGGAGATTGATGTTGTTATGCATATTCTCATTGATAGTCAGAGTGCATTGGCTATTGCAGGAAACCCTATGTTTTATGCACAGACCAAATATATTGAAATGCATTATCACATGTGAGAGAGCACCTTCATTTAGGAGATCTTGATTTGGTATATGTGCCTACACAAGATAATGTGGCAAACATATTCACCAAAGCTCTTTCATGGGAAAATTTCGAAGCTCTTTCATGGGCTTATTACCTTCTGGGGGCTAATATGTCACTCCCTGTATGTGTTCACATCATTCACTCTAGGGGGGCTTGTTACACATGTGTTCCTTGAGTAGCTTTACTGTGAAACTTTTCCCTATACCTGGGCACTTCTTACTCTAGTGTTGGCTAGAGGTTTTTTCCCCATATTTCGACATACATGATTCACTCATATGTGGTGGTACTTTATACTTAGGGATATTATTCAACTCTTACTTCAGTTCAGTTCATCGTCAATAGAAAGAGCTATTCTAGCCATCCGGCTTCTACATGTGTCTTGTTGTGTTTGTGCTCCTTATGTGTGCTTCTCGTATGTCTCTTGCACCTTTATACATTCCTAATAGAAAGGTGGTCAATTAAAGCAAGAACCAAGGAAAATTATATTAGGTCCGACATTATTCAGATGCATTGCAAATTTAGACAAAAATGAAATTTTGGAAAGGAAATTTTAGAATAGAGAATTTTGTTAAAAAAAGCAAAATCATTGAAGCACATGGTTGACATGGAAGAAATGGCATGGAGATTAAAGATAGATCATATGTTAAAAAATGCAATAATTTCTTTTTTATTGATTTGACAACAAAGGTTTTGACTTGGGAAAAGCTCTGTGACAAATATAACATAACATATATACAGTATGCAAAAATTAGAAGTTATAGTGAGACATTTGTGAAAGAATCATTAAACAGGGTAAAGAAATCTCCTCCTCTACCAAAGATTGCCATAACTTTTCTTAGTCATTTGTACAGAGTTTCTATGGGAATAATGAGCACAACAAATCTTATTCCATGGTCAATCTATGGATTTGGTTTTGATTTAAACAGGCTGTAAAGTTTTTGTTTAGAGCAAGGTCTTCCATTCAACATTGCTTTCTTTATGTGTGACTCAGAATCATAAAACCTACATGCTTTGAAATGTATTTTAGCAACCTTCTTCTCGAGATTGGTTTTTTCACTCAATGGAATGAACTCTGAGATTGAATATATTATGATATCTTTTATTGATTTTCTCTATGTTCACTATGCTTGTCGAAGGAGTTCAACAAATGACTACAAAAATGACTTTTAAAATTGGAGTGATTCATGGTAGTAATCATTCGATTAAAGGAGAGTTGGATTTTGCAATAGTGCTTATGTACATTAGCAAAGTGATAATTATCAAATGATTGATAAAATAAATCAAGCAAATCTAAACATTTCTGCTCAGAAAGGCCCTGATGAATTCGTAGATAAAAATTCCATTGATGATTTCATCAAGAAATTTGCTCGTGAAGAGAATTAGGTTATAGAGTTTTATTGTCAAGGAATTGTTCTTCATAGAAGTTTATCCAAAAAACGTAGATGTTTTGGTATATGCTTATAGGTTGAAGAAATACAATTAGAGTCAAGTTGCTCTTCACTTTTTGAAAATGATCATTTTTTACATCAATGGTGTGATATCAGTAATCAAGATACAGATAATACAAACGACATGTTCCAAAATGGTGATGCTGAGATTGATGTACAACCTAGTGGAGAAGAATCTGAAAGTAATAAGGAGGATACAGAATCCAAAGAAGATATTGTTACAATGGATGAAGATATTGCAGGTACTTCAAATATAGAAGAAGGAAATATAGCTTGAGAAAACATTGATTCAATGTATTGTAATAAATGCCATAGTTTTCAAAGAAGGATTCATTTTTATATTCTAGTGATGATTGTATTCATGTCAATCATTTATGTTCAGTTCAATTAACATAATTTTATTTTGAATATATTAACTCTTATTGAATAAAGTGATGTGATTCGGTTGTTATTTAAATCTTTTTTGTTTATTTTTTATATCATATATTTGTGAGTTGAGATTGGACATCTCTTATCTATATGAGTAATCTGAAAATTACTGTTTTTTTATCAATGGTGGATATATTCACTATTAGTCTTTTTAAATTGATGATGCACGATTCATCTATTTGTGACTTGAAAATAGAAATCTTTCATCTCGGTAAATCTAAAACTTAACATTGAGATTGAAATGTGAGCTTTTTGTTTTGAAAATTTCTTTGAATCTATATTCATCAAAGAACTCTATATTCATTTTCTTATAAAAATGTTTTCTGGATGTGTTTTTATATATATGCATAAGCTATTTGTGTGAGAAAGAGAAATTAATTGAGAAAATAAGTATTGATATGTCTGCACATTGTATTGACTATTGATATATGTCTTTTGAATTTATTTTTTCTTTATATAGATATTAACAAAAATAAACATTTCATAATTGATGATGGTATTGGATAGCTTTTTGGCCATTAGGAGGGTGAAACAAGTACTCTATATGAACAAAGGTCTTATCAAACATCAGATTAGCTATGTAATGTAATGGAGAAACAACATGGTAGGCCTTTTTGGATTTTATCAGGTATTTGTGTAATATTATAATTATTTTATTTGAATTTTAATGCATTTTTTAACTACTTTCTTTCAGGTTTGTAGAATTATATATTACTATAAAAGAAAATGCATTTTTAAATCAAATGGATAGAATATGTATATATTCATATTAGTAAGTAATCTTAAAGCTTTGTTTATACTTATTGGGTATCTATTTATACTTATTGTTTGTCATATGTAGAGAATATCCATCATCCACTTCATACAACGAAGCATGTACTCCTTCTTGATCTAAATGGCCTTTTGTTCAGCCAAGATATAAGATGGATGATCACAACAGAGAAATATTATGTCAAAATTTATACAACTGGTGACAAAAAAATATCTATATGTCCAGGATATTTTGAATTTTTGGATTCTATTTTTCAACACTTTCATGTTGGTGTTTGGTCATCCATGTTTTGGCTTATGTGAGATCCATTAAGGAACATACAAAAAAGGGATATCCTTTTTGCATGGTTTGAAGTCAAGAAGATTATTATGTGGATCACCTAGAAGAAATATATGAACCAGATCAATTTAATGTTCAGTCTATGTTTAAGCCATCACATAAAGTTTTGTGGTACTTCCAAGGATTTTGCACAAGAAAAAATGCATTGCTCATTGATGATAGTTCCTTCAAAGGTTCTATACCAATAAAAATTGCATCTATATTAATCCTTATCAAGGAAGACATGATCATTCACTATTGAGTGATCTTTTACCTTACCTTTTGAGCTTAATCTATATGGATGATATCTGAAAATTTATTCTGCTCAATCAAATTGGACAACCACCTATCACCAAAGAAAATTCTATATTTCCTATGTTTCGACATGTAATGGAGAATTCGTCATCTATGTTAGACCATGAAATCTTGAGTGGATGGATCATTCAAATAACTTGAGAGTACCATCTTTTGATGACTCTCAAGTACAAAATAATAATGACAAAAAGCTAGATTTTTCATTTAATTGCAAGGAAATGGAAAAGGCAGATCTAACAATAATACCATCAACATTTGATGTTCCACTTTTAAATAAGAAGCAACTAAAATTGTTATAAATGTGCTACAAAAATAAAAGTATGAGAGAAAATCATGCAAAAGTGTATGCTATAAGGTTGGGCTATTAGCAAAGTCGTTTCATAAGTGGAGTTGCAGCAAAAGCATACATAAGAAGGTTACAAAAGGCATCCTTTAGATTCATAGGTGAAGAAAAATTCTTCATACAATATTTATGTTTTTTCTTATATCTACAATCAAATATTTATAAATTTCTTGTTTTGCAAGATAAAGAAAAATGTTCATGCAAGGTGGACTTCTAAAAAATTATCAACATTGTTTGATGGTTGGAACATAATTCATGATTATTTTTTCAATGTTAGTTTCTTTTTTTCATGAGAGATTCCTTTTCTTCACAAATAAACTTATAATTATAAAAAGAAAATACGTAAAAAATCATGTAGATGGTCCCTCATGAAGGGGAAGATTGGTTGTGAATTTTCCTTGTTATTGGATTAAACTTCGTTGTCACTACTTCATTGTCTATATTTTCAAAAATATTATAATAAAATTATATTTTTTAATCTTCATTAGCATTAAATATAGATTTATCTGAATATAATATCATGCGTTTAGCTCATGTAATATAACAAGGAAAATTCAATTTGAGGCTTAATCTCCTTTTGATTAAATTGATTCAAATAACAACTATAAATTTGTATCATGGAAATTGGAATCCCCATAATTATAAAATCATGCATTTAAATCATGTCATATATTTTCTTATGTATCATCAATTTTAATTCATTTTAAGTTCTGAATATTCAGATAAATAATAACAGCTTAATAAAAAATATCTCCAATTAATTTATAGTTATGAATTAATATAGAAATGCATTAATATAGAATGTATCATCAATTTAATTGTTTTTTATATAAATCTAATTACCTTTCTCTCTTTTTTGTAGAGCACAATGCTGATTTGCATTTAAATTACAAAGAAGACACAAGGTTCGCATTGATGTGTTTCTATTCTTTATACATATATGAATCTTAATCCACAAAGCAAAGATTTTTTCATTCTCAAAAGATGAAAGAAGGGTGTTAATTCCAGAAATGAATGAAATTTTGCTCAAGTCAATTGATAAGGAAAGGGGTGTTCTACTATCTGAATCTTTGAATAATCCTATGAATTTTGTCGAAGAGAACCCAAGAATTGCGCATAATGTTCGCAAGGATGCATTACATTTCTTGGATTTTTGTATGGATCTTTTTGAAAGTGTGGATTTGGACCACAAAAAATGTGTTTTCCAAAACACCATCAAAGGTTTCATGTTATAGCAAGTCAGAGTGCATGCCAAAAAATTGATATCCGCATCCGATGCAAGTTTGTGCATCATAAAAACTTTGACACAATTTGGAAAATTTTTCCTAATTTGGATGGAAATAATACCATTATTTTTTATGATACATTCCTTGGCTTCATGGATGGATTTGCACAAATAATAGGCATTCTTATACATGCAGTACATTTGTAAACCAAACCCCTTGTGATAGAGAAACATATTTTGTACTTGAACAATATACTAAGAAATGCTATTTATGATTTTATAATATTTGAAGATCATGTATTCAATTTTATTGGTGTTTTTAAACACCACATATTTTTGGGATTGTTTGACCAAGTGAACAATTATTGGTAGATTAAATTGTATATATTTGAGTTATTATTAATTTGGATTGTTTTTCGAAGCTCTAAATTCATATGGTAGATTTATTATAAATTAAATTTGAATAATTTATTCATGTTTTTAAACACCATTTTATACTTTTTAGATCGTTCACCCAAGTGAACAATCATTAGTATGTCAAATACATATAATTAAGTTATTGCTAAATTAGATTACTTTTCCAGCCTCAAAATTCATTTGGTAGGTTTTTTATACAATCAAATTTTAATCACCTTATTGGTGGTTTTAAACGTCATAATGCAAAAAAATGAATATGTATTATAGATAAAATTGCATATAATTGATGTTTATATTATTTTCTTTTTCAAGCTCTAAATTTATATTATGATAGAATTTTTATACAATTAAATTTAAATCAATTTATTCATGTTTTTAAACACCATATTTTGGGATCGTTCAACCAAGCGAACATTGGTTGAATGAATAGTTATTGATAGATCAAATCGCATATAATTGAGCTATTGCTGAATTGGATTTTTTTTCTCAACTCTAAATTCATGATAGATTTCCTAATTTAAATAGGATTAAGATTGAGATAATCAACTTTACATAACTTATCAAATTTGAAATGTATGTGAATATCACTAAATTATAATATATAATAAATCAATTGAACTTTCAATAGAAAGGCAGTATAATTTATGAAGTAATCAAGGTTTAAAATCTAAAATTCAACTTGGAGCATAATGGAGATATTAATATCTCAATGAAAAATTAATACAATTTATGAAAAAAATAAAAGAGTTCAAATTTTAAATTCATGTCTGAACGTTTTCTTTGTATATTCATATTCTCTTTGGTATAATTTTTAATAAGCTCATCAACCAATACCTTTGTATAATTTATGAAGTAATAAAAGTTTGAACTCTAAAATTCAACTTGAAGCATAATGGAGATATTAATATCTCAATGGAAAACTAATACAATTTATGTAGAAATAATAGAGTTCAAATTTTAAATTCAAGCTTCAAAGCTTTCGTTGTATATTCATATTCTCTTTCATGTAATTTCAAATAATATCATCAACCAATATTATTTTTTTTCTATTTAAAACTTTAAGAATTGTATAAAAAAGAAGATATGTTCACGACTTGATCTTTGTAAGAAGAATATAGGATAGAAATTATAAGTTAACACCATCACTTGTATTATAAATGGGACTTGAATAATTCCCAAATTTCATGAATAGACCTTCTCACATGATTGCTAAACTTAGAGTTGTTACCGTTAGTGTCCATGTGAAAGGTGGAATGGCCACCACACACTTCTATATATGTTCTTTAATAAAACATATAGTGACCTCATCATCCATAGACTATACGTTTGAGCACATTTCTCACACCTAAGAAGTGTGTGTGTGTGTGTGTGTGTGTGTGTTCATGCTCTTCATGCATTGTGTGTTTTTTTGTGTATTATGTAGGTCTTGTGCAGAGTACTATGTGTGGAATCTATTGAAAATGTACAAACTTCAATTGTGAAGCTTAGTTCAAGATTTGCACTTCATCTAGTTTCTCTTATATTTATTATTTAGTTCTCTTATGTATTAGCATGAGAACAAGCTCTTAGTTCATTTAAATTGAGGCATAGTCTAAAAGTAAAGCTAAAGTAAATAAAATGAGCTCAAAAGCTATATGAAAAGAATTTGTACGCCCATGAGTGTGCTTGCGCATGCAAATTGATTGAGAAAATCAAGGATTGAGCTACCTAATTGCAAGCATCTACATTATCATGTTGAAAATAAATGAGAGAATCAATCACATTGATTGACAGATTCTCTCTCTCTCTCTCTCTCTCTCTCTCTCTCTCTCTCTCTCTCTCTCTCTCTCTCTCTCTCTCTCTCTCTCTCTCTCTCTCTCTCTCTCTCTCTCGCTCCCTCTCTCTCTCCCTCTCTCTCCCTCTCTCTCTCTCTCTCTCTCTCTCTCTCTCTCTCTCTCTATAACTACTCTACCTTTTTCTCCCATCGAAGAGCCATTCTTCGCAATCTGTATAAAGAGGAATGCAACACACTACTTCTTTGAGCTACTCTACTCGTAGGAGTGTCCATTCTAGTCCTCCTCTTTGTCATAGGATTGCTGGTACTCTTCATATTGTGTAGTTGAAGTGCTACCTATACTGCTACACTCAATGGAGTCATAGTAGCACACTTTATGTATCTTTCTAGTTCAATCTATATGTTCATTATCTCTCTCTCATTGTTCATTGAAGGAGTACTTTGAGCTTGTGTATATCTTGAAGAATGTTTAAAAGGAGATTTACATACTCATGAGAAGTTATTTGAATACTCTCATTGTATATGATTAAGATTTGAATATGTCTATTGACTTGGAGGAAGGTTTTCTATAAATTGCCTACAAAATACAAAGTTGCAGAGGGCTGATTTGAGCAAGACTTTTGTAATGTCCATAGAGGTCAAGATTGAATGTTAGTTACATTTTTGTGAATTCAATTATATTTAATTTTAGTTCCAAGTGGAATTTTGCAATTATCATTTTTGGTGTGAATTTTATCAGCATGCAAAGTAGAGGTACTAAGCATTGTTTCCAGGTCTCCCACTTACACAAGGGTAATTTGCAGAGGCTCTCAAATTTGTTGTAGAGCTCTAGATTGAATGAAACTTGTTGGATCTTAAAATGCATTAAATGGTATTTCATTCTCAAGTAAAATCATTCAATCTTAATTTTTTATATGAGTTTTATCAGTGTGCAACATAGGGGTACTGAGCATTATTCCTAGGGATCCTAAGTGCTAGAATAAAGTTATAGAAAGGTAATTTGCAAAGGCTCTCATTTTTGTTGTAGAGATCCAAATTGGATGAAATTTTTTGGATCTCAAAGCACATCAAGTTTGCATTCCTTTGCAAGTTCAATTACCATTTTTTATGTGAATTTTATGAGTGTGCAAATTAAGAGTATTGAGCATTGTTTCCAGGTGCTGAAATAAAGTTACAAAAGGGTATTTTGCAGAGGCCCTCATATTTGTTGCAATGATCCAAATTGAATGTAATTTATTGGATCTTAAAGAAAACCGTTTGTGCTTCTATTTCCAAGTTGAATCATGCAATTATCATTTGTGATATGGATTTTATGATTGTTCAACATTTGGGGTATTTGCATCTTTGACAAAACTAGAATGTGTTGAAATTTAAAGTAAGCAACTTGAGAAAGGATTTCTCTTAATTTAGAGATGCAAATGGAATGATTTCACTCAGGATAAGTTGTGTGAAGTATATAGATGATTTGTTTCATTGATGATTGATATATTTTATGCATATGACATATATATTAATGTATGCTAAACATGACACTATGTGAAGATTTGATATGGAAGTTTTTTGAGGAGAATAATGTATGAAATGTGTGGATTTGAGGATGTATGCTAATGTGGTTGATGGTAATAAGAGAAATTAATTAAAATACATAAATCAAGATCTTTGTGAGGTTGTGCACTCACATATGCTTCTGCATCGACACACCACTCTCGCCCTCTTTTGTTCCATCATTGGTATCAAAGCCTCATACATGCTTTGAGGTCTCAAACAATTCAATAGAGTTGCAAGAAGAGTACTTGAGGAGTATATGAAAGGTTTGATATTTGCATTTAAGGTTTAATTCTCAAACTTGTATGCTTATGAGGAATGTTTTCCTAGAAGGGTGAGTTGTTTGCAAGAAGAATTGTGGTGTGTTTCTTATGACATAGACATGAACAAAGGCATTGAATAAAGCCTTGGAAAGGCTGAAGATAATCCAAGAAGTATTCAAGCTCAAAACGAAGACTCAAGGAGAAGTGAAACTACCGGTCATTGCATTGGAATCCCCCAAAGGTGAAAGTGGTTGCTTTTGGTAATTTGTAAGAGCACTATTAAATGCATGTGCATTTGCTAGTCACTTTGTATGTGACATTGGAAGATATAAGTATTTGCTAAGTCACTTGAGTGTGAAATTGGAAGCCTAAGGTCCTAGAAGGATGTGGACAAGCAAGGAAGTCAAAGACTTCCAAGAAGAGTTGTCTATTTGTAAGAGGTATATTCTTTTGTATGTATCTCTTGTTGGTGTTTGAAAGCTTGCAGGATCATTTGTGAGAGGTTAGGCTTGAACCAAGAGAAAAATCAAATATGCTTTCATTTTTTAAAGCAAGAAGATCCCTTGAAGAGACAAAGGTATTTTCTTGTGGATGGTTGGTTGGAAGAATCGCTCTTATTTTCAGGTATAAAGACTGAGTGCCCTCAATAGGAAAAGGGAAGGCAAGTGATTCTTCTTAGCTTTGGTGCTAGTAGAGAAGAATGTCCCAAGTGCATCCCAAGTTTCTTGTGATGTTTTGAAGCTTCTAATGTGTGGAAGCAAGACATCAACAATAGGGTTTAAGATGCAATACTTGTCTTGGGAATCTCTTGCACACCATAATATGAGCTTCTCAATTTCTTCTTGTGTAGGTCCTCCTTTGGATCTTGGTATAGGCATGAATTCATCACCCATTATACTCCATAGAGATTTCTTCCTTGTAAACCATTTTGATTTTCCAAGAAACATAGTTGTTCCTATCAAGCTTCTCAATCATGGAAGGAAATCCATCACCCATTTTGATGAAGAGAGCTTTGATACCACTGAAAGTGTTTGAAAGGAAGAGGATGGAAAAAATGTTTTACTGTGAATAGTGAAGTTAGGTTTAGCTTTCGAGCATAGAACGTTCCCTTTTAAGACTTGGAGGCGTTGATTGAACTTATAAGCTTCAATCAAGTACAACAAAACACCTTGTGTTCTTTGTAACATCAGTATGAACAAGATGGTGCAAAACATATTACTTGCACATGAAGCAACTCTAAAAGACATTCTAATTATGGATGGAAAGTGCTACTTATAATTATCATTATTCATAAAATGTTTATAATTGACCAAATTGTGCTTAAACAATGATGCCTTATATTCTTAAGAATTTATTATGTACCAAAGTATCCACAGATGATCATCATTTGACTCGTGGCCTAAGGCTTCAAATTACATTCTTAATAAAAGAATTAATGTTATGGTACATAGGTATGTGATTATACAATGGTATATGTGAAGCCATGAAATTTGCCACATGAATAAAGTTCATTCCAAGAAAAATGTGATTAAATTTTTGGATTCACCGCTTCCAAATCTTTGAACATCCAAGCCACCACATCTGGTATTCTTGTAAGAGGTTTGTTAACTCTTCTTCTTCCTGAACACTTAGGTTGTTTCCTACTTATGTAATTATCTCTTCTTGCTTCTTAATTGACATTACATTTTTTTTGTCATTTCCTTATTTTTGTAAGCTTCTCCCATGAGGGCTTCTCTCTTCAGAATCCTTACCATAATTTCCTATCCTCAATTTCAAATAGCAATAATTCCTCTTCCTATGTTGGTGGGTTCTTCTTTCATTTATTTTTCTTTTCCTATGTCTCTACTTGAGTAGTTACTAGTATCTCATTCTTAGAGTCACTTCTCTCATGGGTTTTTGCATTGCCTAAGTACAAGTAATTTTCCTCCAAATCATAGAAAGCATCCATAATGATGGATTCTAGATCTTTTTCCTCTTCATGAGCTAAGGGTTCACACACAATTAGTGATATGTCATAGCCATCCTCATCACAATGGGGAGTCCTTTGCTCTTCCTTCATCGCTATGTCCATTTTTTCTAATATTTATGGTCACCCATGGGGTTTATATTCTTCATCTCAAAATATCATAGATGCATAGGTTGTGACTTGAAGTAATCTAATGTTCTAGGACACTCCCATATTTCTAGCTTCTAGTCATTTCTCTTCTTCTTCAACTATTTTGCACATCCATAAGTGTCTATCTTCATGCATACATGAAGGATTTGAAGAACCAACACAGTGTATTGACTCTGAGTTCTTTTGTGCTTTGTGGATGGGATTCCACTACAAGGTGGACATCTCTATGAGTGTAATCTTTGAGATTGAATTTAGTAGTTATCCCTAGCTATTGTGAGTACAAGTAAATAGTTCCCAAATTCTTCACTATTTGCAATTGTCTTATGAAGGGTCTACCCAAAATCATTTTGTACTATGCATGTTTTCTTCCATACTCACATATGGAAAATATATGTACAAACTCTATGCTATAGGTATTGAGAGTGATTCCTTCCAACAATCCTAATGGTCTTTCAATATGCCCCTCTACCATTTGAAGTTTCATCTTAGTGGTTCGCAAAGCAAGCATGCCCCATCACATTTGTAGGGATGTGGTTGCAATGGCAGCACCTACTCCTGATTACAAGATTGCCTTGGCGGTGTGCCCTTGATAGGTAATGGGGATATAGATGTTTCCTTCCTCTCCTTCACTCATGTCTCCTATCATGAAGTTGACAATGCTATTCTTGTCCAAAACTGTATGATGCAGAATGAGGATTGTCTCAACCATGGAGTCAAGGATAAGACGGTACTCCCCTCTTTTCCAAAGGCCAGAAGGATGTAGCAACCAACGGCAGATCAAATACAGAGGAAGCAGAGCACTACCTATACTGGAGGCCAGAAAAGGAGCAAAGCAAATTGTTTCAAACGTTGAAACAAGTATGGATGTGGAAAGGCGAACACCCTGTTGCGACCATGCCAACCCCACGACCGAAACCTCTTATTAGTAATCAACAACACGACACTAATAAGAAGTCTTTCATAAATTCTTCTGCGAAAGTAAAGTCTATTTGGGTACCCAAAAAGTCAATGAAGGCCAGCCCACAATCATGACAAATCTTGGTGCCTAAGGCTTGCTTGCGGGCTCAAATAGCTACACCGAGGCCACACCTGGTACAACACGTTTCACTAACTCGAACATCCGATGTCCATGCTTATACATCACGCGCGGGCACATATTCTTCCATGAGCACAAGTAGAATCACTTGTAAATGGGCCCCTAAAAAGCCTCATTTTCAAGTAGATACCCCTATCAAACTCTTCAGAGTTTCCACCAAATCAAGATCAAAGCCCATCCACTACATTTGGCAACCTAAAACTTGTAATAAACCCCCTGACCCCAGTTGTTAACCATGCTCACCTACTAACTACGTCACTCTCACACTACATCAATCCACTTAGCTCCTAGGTCTACCCAATTCCTAACTACACACACAAGCACCGAGCACTTAATAACCTACTAATCTCTCCCGAACCTCATGTTAATGTTGTAATGGGGACAAAAACGGTTCTATCTTGTCCTTTACAATGTTAACACATGTTTCTATATTCTCACAGAATCAGGAGGCAAGAAGTAACATGGCAGAGATGGCAGGAACTAGCTCCCAGGCAGGCACCAACCCCCAAGTCGTGGACATTGAAAGTCTTCCTGTTGAGGAGGAATTGAAGGAACGACCAGTGGCATTGAGAGCATTACACGCCATAGCGGTTCAGAATCCTCCACAGGGGCACACAATGCCGGTCAGCAAAAACTCACATTGGTTCAGTGATGTGGCAGGACCCCTGGGTGAAGGCACTTACATGTGGGAGGCCGAGATAGAATTCAATGGGCGCTGGGGCAGATATCACTTTTTCACCAGGGAATTTGAGAAACTACAGAATAATGAAGGACTGAAACCTATATGGAAGAAGGCGGGACTCTACGATTACTTCAAATTCCAATTGCCAAAGCCCGATTTTATAAGGTGCTCTTATTTGATTAGCACCCTCACTCCGAGCAAAGACAAGAAGGGATACAGCTCCTTTGTCCTCCTGTCTCTTACAAGGGGCAATGAACTAAAGCGTTTCAGGTTGACTATCAATTTGGTAAGGGAAGCTCTAGACATGAAAGGTATGCACATTCCTACGGAGAAAGAGACTATGGATCAATGTATGTCGCAACTACAACAGCACTACCAGCATCTTGATAGCCAACATACACGACTCTTTTGAAGCCATGAGGAACTTCAACTACGATTCATTAATCTCGAAAGGGAAAAGCGGCTACTACAACAACAGCATGCCACTATAGAGGAACAACATGAACAGTTAGTAGCCAATCCACCCCAGTCAAATGCAGAAGAAAGGCAACATATGGATGAGTTGCTACACTCCCAGATAACGGAGAATCTCAAGCTTAGACGCAACCTAGCTCTCCTACGAAAACAGCAATGGAGGGTTCCCCGCAGGAAATCGACCCAGAGAAATTCAAGGGCATTCCCTCAGAGAATATGCAAATTGTGTTAGAAACCCATGCCGACCTCCTGGAGGCCCATGCAGCATTAGAACGAGAAAGAGATGACCTACTTAAGCAACTGGCAACTTAGCAGGAGTCACCAAGCAAAGTCACTGCCGCAGACGACACATCGGAAGAAGTCACAAAACTCAGAGCAGAACTCAAAGAATTACGCAGTAAAGTCATGCAATACGAGTGTCAACCCTCTCCTCTTGTAGAGCCCGAGCCTGAGGAGTTAGTGCCAATTGAAATCGAGGAAACGTTCGAAGGTCCATACGTTCCCATGTCTGCACCAGGGGGCAAGCAAACAGAAGAGGGCATGGACACCATCGAGATAGAGGCTCCTGAATGGATGCAGAGGTTAGAGAAAGTGGCCACAACCCATGATGATAGAGTGGCAGTTCAGATAGCGTCAATGTCACATTTGGAAGAGGTAGTTATAAAATCGGAGTACTTTCAAAACCTCTCCCATCATAGGTGGATCGGGACATCCGACGATTTGTATGTTCCTTTCTGTGTCTTAATGGCGGACTACAATGCCGAAATCAAGCACCACACCTCAAAAGAACCAACCTTGGCTACACAGTTTGCACCGGACGACATCCCAGCAAGTGCCAAGCAGGGCAATATACATCAACCGACGTGGAGGATTCGTCTACTGGAAACCTACCCAGAGATGGTAAGAACATGGAACAACATGCCTTTGTACATCAAATACAACCCATGCTACTGCCCTGTATTTTGAAGAAGGTCATGGCCGGAATACACAAAAACTGTGCTGACAACCAAAGGATGTGAGAAATGGCTCAATTATGTCTACTTAGCACCACCTAAAGGACAACCTACCATAGGATATATGATCTCGACAATTCGGCATTGGGGGGTCAGGTTTAAAAATGTACCAGATGTCATGGCCCAAATGTGCCTTAAAATTTTTGAACTCATGTTGGTCACCTTCAGGACCTTCAAGAATGTCAAGGAACCTCATCTGTCTGCTCTTGGATTTAATGAAGGTAATGAGGACCTTGTCTACGACATGAGCGCAACACCATCTATTAATGTTGTATATGCATGGCACGCGCGTATCAAGTATCTACCAGCCTGCTTCAAACAGACGTTTGAAGAAATGTTTGTCACGGGATTCTGGGAATATCATTCAGAGATATTCATTCCCAGACCATCACATTTATTGTAGTTGTTTGCAGTGGAACAAGCTCTCCATTCAGAAAAGTTACGTATACCACATCCAGAGGTTCCCGGGCCGGTAGATTGGGATGCTCTACTCACGGACTTGGCCAAAGGGTTGCGGATTGCAGAACATCACTTAGCACAAGACGTTGTTGAGTACTACATCGGACGACCCACCCAACAAGGGTCTATTAGGGACGACAGACGCGAGAGAGGGGGGGGTGTTGGAACTGAAGGACTCACAAGAAAAGGAAGCTTACGAAGGGAGTCAGAGAGAAGAGAAAGTACAAGCAGACAGAGCAGTCAACGACGATCTTGCAAGTAGGCCAATATTTTTTCAGGACACTAACGCATATAAAAGAGGTGGACACACAAGGAGAAGGAGCAAGTAGGGAGCTCCAGGAAATGTATGTCAAAATGTTATTAGAAACCCCTACAAAAATAGTGATTTTCATCACTAAAAACCATTGTAAATACCATTTCATATTTTTGTAGCTCCATTTTGTGCAAGCCAAGGAGTCCTTGAGCTTGAGGAGCTTTAGAAGTACCTACCTGTCAGTTTTCACATTTTTTAGACTTCGTTTGAACCTCCAAATAGGGTAGAGAGCCTAATTTTTAACTAGGCCGGACACTAGGTCTGGACACGGCCAAAACCTAGTCAAAAACTATAAATAGAGCTAGAGAGCTCATTTTTGAGGTTAGCTTGTAATTGATCTAAACTTGTATGAGCATTTTTGAAGTAATCTAAAAGAACTCCATTGCTCTCACTCTTTGTCTTGCCTTGTGTGCGCGTGTGTGTGTATGTGTATGCTTGTTAGTGTGCTTCGCACTCACGCACTTGTGCCTTCACTTGCTCGAGGTCATCATACCATCCTCACGTCTTCCCGGATTGACATTAAAGGAGGTGCTACTCATCACTGAGCTACAAGGTTAAATGTCAAAGTTCCAATAGTTATCTTGTAAGCTACTCTAAAAGCCCAAATCACATGGTGCAATAGCTTGTACCAAGCTGATCTACCACCTTGACTATTTTTGTCAGAACTTGTGGGTGATAGGGTTCTTGTTATATTCTAGAGATGTACATGCCTGGAGGAACAAGAAGTTCCTTGCTCAGGGGATGTATATGTTCTTTAATAAAACATATAGTGGCCTGGTCAGTCATAGACTGTAAGTTTGATCGCATTTGTAAGACCTAAGAAGTCTGTCTTCGTGCTTCTCTGTGTACTGTGATTTTGTGAATTCTGCAACATCTGTGTGAAGTACTGTGTGCGGCCTCAGGAGCTCGGTTTTCTACTCCGAGCATGTCATCGTGGAGCTCTCGAGAAGGAGAGTGCACTTTGGTGCATTGACAATGATATACTTCACTGGTATCAGAGCAGTTTGATGCAAAAGCTTTGTTCCTTTTGTGCGAGCAAAGCGAGCATCCCCCCTCCCCCACCCCCCAAGGCTTTCGACTAAGGCCGCGACCGAGGCATAGACCTTGGCATACCTTGTCATCCAAGTCACCAAAGTCACCATTGGTGTCGTTGGCTATGCACGAGGGAGGACCTCAACGATCAAGGAAGATAGAGGTTCCTGGTAGTTCCCGGGAGGTCACCCATCCCAGTACTATTCCCCCCAGAGCTCGCTTAACCGTGGCAATCTCTTGCCACTAAGCTACACTCTTGTGTGTCTGAAGAAGGGGAAATACTAAGGTTGGCATTACCTTGAACATGTTTTGGTCCCTCAAAGCTTCATTCTTTGATTTCAAAGCCTATTTTGAAGCATCTTTGGGTGTCTTTTGGAGCCATTTTGGAGTACTTCCGCACATAGTTCTCTTCACACAGGTCCAAGAACATCAAGAAGAGTGTTCTTTGTACTTCTCCGACAATAAATATCAACCTTTGGGGTTGTGTTTTCAGCCACACTTGTAAAACTACAGGTTTCTTGAAAGGTTTCAGTTTTGGTGGGAGCAGTTGCTGCAAATTTATGTAGGTTTTTTGAGCCTAAAACATCAGAGTTGATAGACAGTTGCAGGTGTTATTGGCTAGTTTTTGAGCTGTGTATTCAGCTTTTAGTGTAATTTTACTGCATATATTGAGCACATACACACTATGTATGCTTATGTGGATACCGCTTATGTACGTCCATGTGGTCATTGATATAACGGATACGTTCTTTGCATAAAGCCTTTTACGTTTGATAAAGAGGGTCGTGGTGAGGTTTTCTTGACTGGGAGACACCCAGATGTCGGGGTCTCTTCAGTGGTGCAGGTGGAAGACTTATCTAGCCTCGCCATAGGAGATGTATGATAGTTGTTCATAGGTGTTCGATAAGCCTAGTTGGCTTCTATTGGGTAACTGATTATATGTAGTGGATTCAATGATTCACTATGCAGGAAAACATGTCAGTACTGGCAGTTTTATGATATTTTGACACTGGTCATATGCTCATTTTGCAGAGGATACTCTGGAAAAAGTTTTCCAAATTTTTGGTTGATAGTACTGTGCCATCTGAGGTGCTTATGGCTAATTCTCTTTCCCACACCTGGCTGCTAGATTCTGGTGCTTCTTTCCATGTGATACCACACAGAGAATGGTTCTCTAATTATGCAGCAAAGTCTCTTGGTACCATGAGACTTGGTGATTCTTACTAGTGTGATGTTGTGGGGATTGGAGATGTGGTTGTGCAGTTCCTTGATGGTTCAAAATTTACTATGCATAATGTACGCCATGTACCTCAGTTATCATGCAGTTTGATGTCAATTGGTCAACTTGATGACCTTGGTTACAAGGTGGTCTTCTATGCTTAGTCTTTTTGCATATCAAAGGGCAATATGGTTATTGCAAAAGGAAGCAAAGTTCGTTCACTTTATCCTTTATTTGTATCACAGAAAGAACACTTGTTAGCTGTTACTGAACAGCCTATGGCTTGTATTTGGCATGGTTGTTTGGGCCATATATCTTGTAGTGGAATGGAAAATCTTTCTCGTTCTGGCTACTTACCTGTGTTATCTTTCTCTGATTTTTCATTTTGTGAGCATTATCAATATGGAAAGCAAACCAGAAATGTGCATAGAACGCACATTGACTCTTCAATTCAGCCTTTAGATCTCGTTCATATAGATGTGTGTGGTCCTATGCCCACTAGGTCCTTAGGTGGTTCTCTCTACTTCGTCACTTTCATAGATGATGCTACTAGAAAAGTTTGGGTATATCCTATCAAATCGAAGGATGAGGTATTTCCCACTTTGAGAAAATGGCATGCTTCACTTGAGACTAAAAAAGGAACTAAGCTTAAGGCTTTACATTCAGATAATGGGGCTGAGTATACCTCACATGAATTCAACCTTTTTTGTTAGTCTAGAGGGATTCGTAGAGAGTTTATAGCTCCTTATACCCCAGTACAGAATGTTGTAGCTGAGAGGATGAATAGAACTATTCAAGATAGAGTAGTCTCTATGTTGCATCATGCAAACCTCTCACAAGGCTTTTGGGCAGAAGCAGTATTGACTATAGTTCATGTGATTAACCTTTCACCTAGTACCACCAAAGGTCTGAAAGTGGCACAAGAGTTGTGGATAGGGAAGCCACCATATTATGATCATCTTCGAGTCTTTGGGTGTGAAGCATATGTCCATATACCCAAGAATCTTAGACAAAAGTTGGATCATAAGTCAAAGAAATGCATTTTCCTTGGATATGGTCGAGAAGGACAATTTGGATATCGCTTATGGGATCTTGAAACACGGATAGTGATCAGAAGTAGTGATGTCATTTTCAATGAGTTTAAGATGCATAAACAACCCATTAAGGAGGTTGAAGTGAGAAGAGTGGTGTTTGAGGATACTAGTCCTCCAGTTAACATGCATAAACAAGCTGCAGATAGGGATGTTCAAGAGAATGTCCATTTAGATCAGTCTGCACATGCTCCTATTTAGCAAACATTGAGACGTTCTGCATGTGTCTCACATCCACCTGATAGATATGTTCCAGGTTTAGATTTTGTTATGCTAACAGATGCCAGTGAGCCTTCTTACTACAAAGAGGCTATGCAGACAGAGGATCATGTCAAGTGGGAGTGTGTCATGAAGAGTAAGTTGGATTCTATTCACAAAAATGGTACTTGGGATTTAGTAACTTTTCCAAAGGGCAGGAAAGCTTTACCATGTAAATGGGTATATAAGCTGAAATTCACACCAGATAGTGCTTCTCCAAAGTATAAAGCATGACTCATTGCAAAGGGTTTTAAGCAACAACATGGTGTTGATTTTGAGCTTCTCTCTAGTGGTCAAGATGACTATCTTGCACATGTTGCTTGGATTCGTTGCAATGGAGGACTTAGAGCTAGTCCAAATGGATGTGAAAACTGCTTTCTTGCATGGAGATCTTACAAATGAGATCTATATGGAACAACTAAAGGGTTATGTAGTTCCTGGCAAGGAAAGTCTAGTTTGTAAGCTTAAGAAGAGCTTGTATGGACTTAAACAGTCCCCTAGACAATGGTACCAAAAGTTTGATGCTTTTATGAAATCTCAAGGCTATTCTCAAAGCAATGAGGATCATTGTCTCTACACAAAGAGATGCTCAGATGGAAGCTTGATATGCTTGATACTTTATGTCGATGATATGTTGATTGCTAGGAAGTCCTCTTATGATTTGTCAGTTCTCAAAAAGAAATTGAGTTAGACATTTGATATAAGGATTTGGGGGATGCCAAAAGTATTCTTGGCATGCGCATTACTCGTGATAGGAGTAAAAGATGCATATACTTGTCTCAAAGTGAGTACATATCCAAAGTACTTCACTGGTTCAATATGCAGGGTGGAAAGGCATTGAGTACACCTTTACCCACATATGTGAAATTGAGCAAGGATGATTGTCCCAAATCAGATGAGGAAAAGGAATTCATGACCAAAATTCCCTATCAGTCTGTTGTTGGTAGTCTCATGTATGCTATGGTAGCTACGAGACCAGACATTGCATTTGTAGTGGGAGTTGTGAGCAGATATATGTCTAATCCTGGCAAGAAACATTGGGAAGCGGTCAAGATGATTTTGAGATATCTGAGTGGCACTAAGGACAAGTGTCTATGCTTAGGTAGAGGGAAAGCATCCATTATTGATTACACAGATTCTGAATATGCTGGTTGTGTAGATAATTGTAAGTCTACATCAGGGTACATTATTCATTTTGCTGCAGGTGCTATCTCTTGGAGATCTCATCTTCAAGAGAGAGAGAGGAAGAGAAAGAAACAAAGAAAGAAAGAGATAGAAAGAGAAGAAGAGAATGAAGAGAGAGAAAGAGAAAGGTAGAGAGAAAGTAAAGATAGAAAGAAAGAGAAGAAGAGAGAGAAAGAGAAAGATAGAGAGAAAGTAGAGATAGAAAGAAAGAGAACGAAAGAAATGAAAGAGAAAGAGAAGAAGGAAAAAAGAGAGAGATAGAAAGAAGCCAAAAGAGATGGAGAAAAAGAGAGAGTTGGAGAGAGAGAAAGAGAAAGAGAAAGAAAGAAAGAGAAGGAGAAAGAGAAGGAGAAAGAGAAGGAGAAAGAGAAGGAAAGAGAACGAGAAGAAGGAGAAAGAAAGAAAGAGAAAGAGAAGAAAGAAAGAGAGAAAGAGAAAGAAAGAGAAAGAGAGGAAAGAGAAAAGAGAGAGATAGATAGAGAGAAGCCAAGAGAAATAGAGAAAAAGAAAGAGATGCAGAGAGAGAGAGAGAAAGAGATGGAAAAAAAGGGAGATGTAGAGAGAAAGAGATAGAAAAAGAGATGTAAAGAGAAAGAGATAAAAGAATATAAAGGAACAAGAAAATGGATGAAAAAAGAGGAAGAGAGAAGATGAAAGTGAAGATTAGAGAGAGAAAAGAAAAAACTTAGAAAGAGAGAGAAGAGTAAAGAAAGAGAAAAAAGAAAGATATGGAGTATGAGAAAGAGCAAGGTTAGCATACCTACCTTTACTAAATTGGCCATAACTCTCTCATATGATGTCCGAATTGGATGATTCCACTTGATATAGAAAGAAGAAGCCAAGGGCTTTTTACTTCATGGTGGAACATATGATTGGATAATTAAAGAACCACCTATAGAGAGTATTTAATTTTCTACATACTTCTTCAAAGACGTATGCTACCCACTCACCTAGCTCCATTGTTTTCGCCATAACTTCCTCATAGAATATCCAAACCAAGAAATTAAAATTGGTATGGATTCTGTACTTCAAGCTCTTTATTTTGACTGGTCGTATGCCATAATTTTATCATTTCAAGGCATATTTTCATAAGATTTTCGATGGTTGTTGACTGGCAAGAAACCCTTTTTGAGTGAATTGAGTACTTAATTATGATGATTAGGAGTTCTTAATCATATTGGAACATTTTGGATAGGAATGAATTAATTTTCATACCTCTTCATCATATGTTCGCTCTCAAGTATATTCATTTGAATATTTTTCGCATCAAAGTTTATAATTTTGCATTGTATTCTCTTCCAATGTTATGAGACCAAGATCGGAATGTGCATGACAGTTAGTTTTTACATGAATTTATCTATGCACATGAAGTTAAACTAACTTATGATGATTCATAAAAGCATGCATAGATTGTTGTTGTTGTGTGTTTTAAGACCATTTTGCAGGTATTGGAGCAAGAAAGGACATTGTTATGAGGGCGTGCAGTGCCCAATGACACATATTGGAAAAGTTTCTTATTTGTAGGTTTCTAGAGTAAATAAAGTGGTTTGCCAACCACTAGGCTGATGCCTATCATTGTATCATGGTTATTATTTGTTCAGGCTTCATTTTCTTGGGGAAATGCTGCCGAAATGTTTATACCCATATGGCATTATATGCCATCTGAGAACTAGAGTGATGTTGTGTTGTAAGAGAGAGGAAGTCTGATGTATGCAAGATAACTGAAAGCTTATGAAGTAATTGAAGTAGATAAAAAGATGCATGAGTGGATACATGCATACATAGATGATATGATTTCTAAAAAGATGAAGTGCAAGATGCATTTTCTGTCTATATATGATTTTTATGTATCACCACTATGAGTTAGGGTGAGCATGAAATATGTGATACAAGTGCCATGCATAGGCTAATTTTGCCTTTAGAAAGTAAACGACAAGGTATATCCATCAAGAACAACTAAGATGTGTTATTGTCTAGTATCTCATGGGAATCTATATACTTGATATAGAATTTTATCCCAAGTCGGCACAAGAGTGCTATGGTTATGATCATTAATACAAGTATTAAATGCTTTTATGTGATTTCTTTTGATGAGGTTAATGAATGTGCAAGAAGAACAATGAATAGAATGACATCCATAGATATTTACTTTCACTAAAAGGTGGATATTATGTAAAGATTTGATTTTTCAATGAGACAATTTGGATGGTTAATTGGTTTACATGGATCTAGATGATCATTATATGCATAGATATGTCTCCATATCATAATCCATCCAAGAAAATGAATATTTCTAATAATAAGTATTGACATGTCTTGTCATTTTTAGATTTAAAAAAATCATTAGGGCAAAAAATGACCACAAAAGGGCTGTGTAAGGATTTCAATGAGTTGTTGTTAGAAGATGTATTTTTTGAAGTCTTTTGGAAGAAAAATAATTGTAAAATGACAAAAAACTTGTAAAAATATTTATGCAATTGTTGTAAAAATAGGGAAGAGTCTTCCTTATGTAGGATAGAATCTTATGTAATTTTTCTAGAATTTTTGGAAACTCCTAGATAGCATATTTTTAGAATAATAGAGGAAAAAACCAAAATTCAAGTGTGAAAAGGGACACTTGAAAATGTATATAAGATAATTTCCTCTATTATGAGGGGGTTGGCTAATCATTTGTTTACATGCTATCCAAGTGAATAGAGAAGGTTTTCTGCTGAAAATTGTGTTTTCTCCTCTTTGTGCGGTTTCTTTGATTTGTGAGTCTAATTCTTGTGTATCTATGGAGATTTGTGAGCTTCTATTGTGTAATTCTGTTGAATGTGTATGAAGAGAGCTGAATACTGATGTGTTGAGTGATAAGTTGATGAAGAAAGGTGCTGGAGATGAAAATCGTCTGTTTTCACAGAATCACGATTGTCTCATCTGTATGGTGCAGGTAATATTTTTGGGATTTGACTTCATAATTATGTTCTGCTGATGAAATAGCATGTATTAGACACCAAGATTGTAGAAAATGGTGGAGATTTGCTCAAGATAATCCAAACCCTAGAAATTCCTCTTCATTTTCACCATTCTCAAAAATCCAGCCATTATTCTCTTATTTCTTGGATTCTATCATCTAGAAGGGGCTGTGGTCTCATGAATACTTCCAGGATTGACAAAATAAAGATGTATTGTTGATTCTTTATGCTAAATGATTGGAGAGGACAACTCCAAAGATCAATAACAAACATTTTTTGGCACCGTTGCCGGGGACTATTTCAAAAGCTTCATTGAAATTGGACCTTGCTGGATCTTCTATTGTTGATGGTAACAAACACATGGAAAAGGTAACACTCTTTAATCAAGAAATGTGAACATGAAAAGGTAGATGGTTTTTGTTTGTCTTTTGGGAAAAGAAAGCAATAGATCATCTTTTAGAATAGGAAGTGCTAAAATTTTTGTAAATTGATAGTTGCTCATTTCATTTTTTTGAAGTAAAAGTGCAGGTGTGTGAAAAATTTGAATCAAGAAAGCTGAAGATGAGGTAACATGTGTCTATTCTTGCATTTTTAGAGTTCTTTTTGACCAAGTACTAGGCAATATTGTTGATCTTGGGAAGATAACATGGTTGCACTAAGGAAAAGTCAAGTAAATTAGCTAGATGCAAGTAGAAAAGATCCATTTGTTAACCAAATCAAAGCATAAATCTTGATAAACATAGTTGATTTGCATTTTAAAAAAAAAAATGTGTTTGAGTTTATCTTTGCAAAAATTGATACTTGCACTTCATAGCACATTTTCTTTGGAAAGTTTTTCTCATTAACTATTTAGATAGCTAAGCCATAAGAGAGTATAACCAATCAAGGAACATAGGATCAGTAGATCACCAAACAAGAAACCCTAAGTGAAGTGTTTACCTTAATTTAGGGCAAAATACTAAAAAGATGCAAAAAATTCATTAAAAACAATCAAACAAATTTCTTTTCTTCTTAGGAAGTTGGACTGAAGCTTTGTGGATAAGAGTAATAGAGACCAAGTGAAAGAAAAGCAAAAATTTGTCAAAAAAATGAGAAAATTTGAAAAACATGATTTTCTGAACAACATCGCGATTTTCTAAATAATGTTGTGACTATGAGGTAAAATTGCAGGTGATTGTTGAATTGGAGTTGGTAAAGGGTACTGAAGGGGAACAAGAGAAAAGAATACTCAAATTTACACAAAATAAAAAGTATAGGAAAAACACGATTTTCTGCACAAAATCGCGATTTTTTGAGTAATGTGGTGATTTTGATGCAAAAGTACAGGAGTCTGGTGAATTGCAATGGGTAGAGGGTATTGAAAGAGAACAAGATAAAAGAATACTCAAATTTGCACAAGATAAGAAGTACAGAAAAAACACGATTTTCTGCACAAAATCGCGATTTTCTGTAAGGGAAATTTTCTGGAATTTTCAGCATATTTGGGTTTTTGGAGAAAGATAATTGCAAGAGATGTCATCAAGATTGAGTAAGTGAAGTTGGACAAGTGAAAGAGTGAGGAAGAGTGGAAATCACACAAAATCGCGATTTTCTAGACACTATAAAAACCTGGAATTGAAAGAAGAATTCATTTGAGTGAGTGTGAGAGAGAGAGAGAGCGAGGAAAAATCGCGATCTTCTGCAAATTTAGGACTTGAAGAGTTTTTTGAGTCAAGCAAGCAAGGTGAGTGGTTTCTATATCATTTCAATTATATGCCTTTAAATTTTTTTGATCATTAAGCACAGAAAAGTAGGAAAATATCAAAATCACGAAATCGCGATTTTCTGACTTTTTAATTTTCAGTAAGAAAATATTATTTTTTGGATAATCTTTTTCATTGCATGGTAAAAACTTGATAGGGTGATGCTAATAGAAGAAAGAAAAACTTGAAAATCAATACTTTAAAATCTTCAAAGAAGTGTTCAAAATCGCGATTCTGTATTCAAACACAAAATTGCCCCTGGAAGGACCAGGAGTTCGTGCTTTACCTAGTTCCTTGAGTGCCTCATTTTCCAATTCAACTGTAATTCGGCTATGATTTACCCATACCTGAAGAAGTCCACTTCTTAGGTTGAGGTTGACTGCATGATCATAGATCCAATCCTGACCCAAGACAAGAGGCTCAGTGAGGTCCTCATCTTGACACACTAGTACTTTGACTGTCATTGCTTCGTCTTGAATATAGAGGGGAAGTTCCACCTCGCCCATGCAAGGGGTTTCCACACCTCCCAATCCTATGAGGTATGTTTCTATAGGATTGACAGTTAATTTCAACTCTTGACAATACGAAAATTTAACAGCACTAGTGGCTGCACCTGAGTCAATCAAGGCTCTTACAATCCTTGCACCCTTTCCTTGTCCTATATCTAAGGTTATAAAAGGACGTCGATCAATTATCCGATGGGAGCTGATATCTGAAACTTCACACATAGCCACATGATATCCTTGATCTGCATATGCATCTGTCCTAGGTTGCTCTCTACCCTGTCTTCTCAACTTCATTCTCCGTATGCGCTCTAAAGCTTTTGCTTGAGCTTCTTCTCGAATTCGTTTTTCTTCTTCTTTGCGTTTCTTAGCAGTATTGAGTCGACTTAGCATTTCCTCTGTGAGAGGTTCCTGATATAACTTGACCCTGCATCCGCTTATGTAGCTCGGGAGAACATCGCCTTCTAATGTGGCTAGTTGCACTGCTCCACTTGTTGAGATTCTATTAATGAGCATGGGTCCGTAGCCTCTCTTCTCTAGTTTCCTCGCATGTTGTTTCAAAGTGTATACTAGTACTAGGTCGCCTACCTTCAAACCTTTATCCTTAACGTGGGCATCAAAGTATGCCTTCTGTCGTTTCTTAGCTACATATATCCCTGCAGCCGCCCTCAGTCTTGTTTCTCCTAATCATTCAAGGTCAAAAAGTCTAGAGGAGAGTTCATGACCCGTCCATTCATGCTCTTGTGCTACTTTCAATGTAGGTATTAAGAAGTCCAACGGTAGCACTGCATTTTGGCCAAATACCATCTGAAAGGGGGTGGCTTGGAGTACCGTTTTGTAGGCCACTCGGTATGCCCAAACAGCGTGGTGTAGCTGTTTGTCCCAATCAGAGCGTTTATTGTTCACTAATTTCGTCAGTACATTGCATAGGATCTTATTGGTGCTCTCAGCCTGGCCATTAGCTTGAGGGTGATAGGGGGCAGACTTCTTATGTACTACCAAGAATTCTTGGAGCAGTTTTCAATAACTTCATTCAAGAAGTGAGTGCCTTTATCACTGACTAGCTCTATAGGTAGCCCGTATCTTGTGAATACGTTCTCAAACAAGAATTTAGCAGTTGTCTGAGCATCGTTCTTTGTCGTCGCTTTTACCTCTACCCACTTGGTGAGATAATCCGTGGCCACAATGATATATTCAGCATGAGAACCCTTAGTTGGGGGATTAATAGGACCTACGAAGTCTATTCCCCACTTAGAGAATGCACATCCACCCATCAAAGGTTTCAGTGGCATTTCATCCTTGCGTATAGGATACTGAGTTCTCTGACAGACATCACACTGTTTCACATAGGTATGTGCATCCATGTGAAGGGTCGGCCACCAGAAGCCCGCAAATAGTATTGCTTTGATCACCCGATCTGGTCCAAAGTGTCCTCTTGCTACACCTTGGTGAGCAGTTTCCAAGATCTTGAGATATTCACTTTCATGGACACATAGTCTCAGGTAACCATCTTTACCACGCTTGTATAGATTATCACCAATGAGTGAGTAATCATGGGCTTCTTGTTCTAAACTCCTTTTCCTAGCCAGAGTCATGTCTACAGGGAATGTGTTCGTCCTCAAGAAGGATACTAGTGGTTCACTCCAATCTGGCACTATGGACACTTGATAAAGAGTGGCATGTTCCATAGGTGGTTTAGTGCAACACATTGGGCATTCCTTGCACAACTTTTGGACATCAGCCTCCATAGTAGGCCAATGCACTCCGAGTCTCCTTAGTGTCTGTAGGGTTCGTTGATTTGAGTAGTGTTGCTCTAATGCACCTACATGTGCTAATTGCAACCATTTAGCGTACTCATCCTCTTCCACACAACAAGCCAAGATTCCTTGATCTGTGTGCTTGTACATACTTCCTGCCAAGATGTGATATTTTTGGGCTTTCACTACCTCTCTATCCTGTGTGTTTATTACTGGGTGGTTAGGCCCGTATGTCAATACTGGCACTAATGGCTTAGCCCACTGTGGCACCACTTCCAAATTAAACAGGTAAGCATCAGGAAGGTCATCTGACACTCCTTGTGGGGCTTCTCCAGATGTGAGCCTAGAGAGATGATCTGCTCTCAAATGAGTCTTCCCTTTCCTTACCACAACCTCGAAATCATATTCCATTAGCAAGAGAAACCATCTTACTAATCTTCCTGTATTGCATGGCTTGTTTACGAGATATAGCAGTGCCTGATGGTCAGTAAAAAATTTAAACTTATTTGCAAGCAAATAATGTCTATACTTTTTAACTCCATATACCATGCCTAATCCTTCTCTCTCCGTAGTGGTATAATTTCGTTCAGCTGCATTCAATTGTCTACTAGCATAGGCAATTGGAAGATCCATATTACCTTCACCGGTAGGTTGTGCGAGTACACACCCAATAGCATAATTGGATGCATCAACATGAACATGGAAAGGCTTATTCCAATCTGGTGTGGTCAAGATTGGTGCTGAACATAATCGCCGTTTAAGTTCATTGAAGGAATGCTCACATTCATCAGTCCACTCAAAGTTAGTCAAAAGTCCATACAGAAGCTTTGCTATGATGGCATACATGTGTATAAACCGTCAGTAATAACCACAATGCCCCATGAAAGCTTGTACTTCCTTGACATTTTTTGGCCTAGGTAACTCTACTATGGCTCTTACTTTCTCTTCATCAGTGGATATGCCATTCTTTGACACTATGTGTCCTAAAATCTTGCCTTGCCTAACCATGAAAACACATTTTTCTGGGTTCAAACAGACTTGATATTCTCTACATTTGTCAAAGATTTGTCTAAGTTCAGGAATATGGGTTTGCCTAATGTTGGAATGAGCACAGAGATCATCAACATAGACTTCTAAGTTCTTCCTCAGGAACTCCTTAAATACATGGCACATCAGCCTCTGGAAGGTAGCTGGTGCATTGGTAAGCCCAAATGGCATTACTCTAAAGGCAAAAATGCCCCATTCAGTGGCAAAAGCCGTCTTATGCTGATCTTCTGGAGCTATGGCTACTTGATTGTAGCCCAAAAATCCATCAAGGAAGTTGTACACTTCCTTGCCTGCTACTCTTTCTAAAAGATGTTCTGTGATAGGAAGCGGATAGTTATCTCGAATTGTGGCTGCATTGACCTTCTTTAAGTTAATGCATACACGCAGCTTTCCATTTTTCTTGGGCACCACTACGATGGGGGATACCCACTCAGTATGCTCAATTTCATAGATAAATCCAGCTTCAACCAAGCGATCTATCTCTTCCTTGATCTTGGCCGCATAGTTGTCATTGTATGTGTATGGCTTTTGCTTAGACGGCCTAGCCTCTGAAGTCATGGGTATCGTATGTGAGCATATGTCAGGGTCTACACCTTTCAGGTCCTTGTAGCTCCAAGCGAATACATCTCTGTACTCTCTTAGCAAGGCTATCAATTCGTGATCTTCGTCTTCCGTCAGGTCATGGCCTATGTACGTGCATCTCTCTTCTCCTTCTTCCACAGCTACCACTATTTTCTTGGTGGTTTCTTTGTTATCATAGGCCTCCCCCGATTGTGCCTCTCATTTAGGCATTCTGATCATGACTCTCCTGTCATCTATCTCATACTTCTTAAAATTTTCCGGGACCTCAAACAAAGATTCTTCCTCTTCTAGTGTGACTTCTCTCTTCTCTCTTTTCTTTCTTTCTTCCTTCGGGGTCACATGTGTGGCTAGCCTTACATCATTTGTAAGCTCTCCATGCCTCTGGGGTTGAAATTCTACTTCATAGAAGTATTCCTCATCTGATGCAAAAGGTGGGTCCATAATGATTGACTCTAGATCGGAGTCACTTGCATCCTCAAATGCATTAGGGCTAGCTTCACACTCTTCTAACACTGCCTCTCCCATGATCGGCTCTATGGAGAAGACTGAAATGTCATAGCCATCTTCGTCACAATGAGGTGTCCATTCTTCTTCATTGATGGCTACATCCATTGTTGCTAGGATTTCTGCCCAGCCGTGGGGTTCAAATTCTTCGTCAGGAAAGACTACAGGTGCATAGGCTGGGTCTTGAATTGATCTATGTGTTTCGTTTGCACCTACCTCTCTGGCTTTTTCTCTCTTTTCTTCATCTACTGCTACTTTGCACATCCATAAGTGGGTGTCTTCATGCATCCATGAGGATCCTGATCCTAGGGAATGCACCGATTCCGTATCATCTTTGGCTCTATGGAGGGGATTTCATTGGATAGGAGGGACATCTCTATGAGAGTAATCTTTGAGATTCACTTTGGTCGTAACAACTAAGTGTTGCAGGTACAAGGAGTTGGTTCCCCAGTCCTGTACCACTTACAACTGTCGCATAAAGGGTCGTCCCAAGATCATTTCATAGGCATGTTTTTTGCTAAAATCACATATAGCAAATGTATGCTCGAACTCAACACCACATGTGGTGAGAGTTATTCCTTCAAGTAGTCCTAAAGACCTCTCTATGTGACCATCAGCCATCTGCAATTTCATCCTCGTGGGCCTGAGTGCTGGCTTGCCCCAACGCTTCCATAGGGAAGTGGTAGCAATTGCAACTCCTGCACCAGAGTCGAGAATTGCCTTGGTTGTGTACCCATGATGGGTAATGGGAAGATAGGTGTTTCCTTCTTCACCTTCACTCATATCTCCTATCTTGGCCAAAGGTATCTCTGGCACTGTTCTATGGGATCCTACCTGGGAACGAGGTTTTGCTATCTCTGGTACTTGTTTGGCGACATGCTTCCATAGCTCTGGCCTAACTTTGAGTAGCTCTTCTAAGGTGAGGTTGCACTGCGCTTTAGTATTCTTTACTACCTCTGTGTTCCTAGGTATGACTGAGTCCTCATTTCGTACCATGACCGTGGGTGCTCTCATACAAGTAGACTTAGCTTCCCATGGGCCTGTGAAGTGGGGTAATTCTTGCAGAGAGTTAGACTCAAAGTCTAATCTTTCCTGAGATTGGGTGCTCTCCTCCTCCTCATAAATGGATGGGATGTCTTGTGGGAATTGGTCATGTGCATCATCCACAAGTTCAATAGGAGGAGGGACTTCACTTTCCTTAGCCCATTTGTCTTCTTGAATCTCTCGTAGGAATTCTGGTGTGAACCGATTCATAGAAGATGATGTGTCTGGTTCCGTAGAGTTAGGCACATAGGCTTCCTGGGCAGGAAGACCTGCCCTTTCACTTGCCTTGTCCTTGTGTTGAGAGGCGGGTTCCTTTTTTGATTGTGCAATTAGCTTCTCTATTCTTTCTAACAGTCCATCAAAGTGCAACTGTGTCTTCGCTGAACTAGAGATGTTAAATAGGCGACTGGCTTCAAACATGATCTGAGCCAATTCCACCATCTTAGCACAAATTTTGGTTCGTTCTAGCTCTAGTTCTGCTCTAGGGTAACACTTTTCATGATTAGTTACGTTTGGCCCTTCTTGGATTCTGGCCTGATAGGCTTTAAGCATCATATTAAGGTCCTCGGGAGTGGGATCTGCTAGGACTGATCCTACTCTAGGGGGTGGTGGGATTAGGTGAGGTGGGTTGGGAGGTGGCGGGTCGGATGGAGATGGGAATGGTGGTGGTGGCGTAGTGTGAGAGGGAGTTTGAGATCTGAGTTCAGTTACCCTGGCCTTTGTTTCTCTAAGGCTTTCCTCGAGTTCACTCATCTTTTTTGCCCATTGCCTTTTCATTCTTTGACGACTATCTCTCCAAGCTCTAGTCCTCTTCTTTTTCATGCTCTCCGTTTCACTAACATCTGGGCTCTTTTCCTGGCCTACACTTTGGTTTTGCTGCACAGCTTGGGCTCTTGTGATCACTTGCACTGGTGTAGTGGAAGTCACACTTCCTGTGGAGTCTACAACTAGCCCAACAACATTGATAGGAGTGATTTTTGGCATATTATTGGGATTCTTTGGGCAGTCTCGTAAGAGATGCTCCTTTCCACACTCTTGGCAATAGCCCTGGATCGTCACCGACTGGGGTTGTGTAGGTGGAGGTAAGGGACAATCACGAATGAGATGATCGCCCTGACATCTGTAGCATGGTCCTCTGGGGAATGGGGGTCTTACTTGCCTAGGTTGAGGTCTAGAGTTGGGGTTTGCATACATGACATTAGTATACTCTGGCTCCCAATTAGGTTCACTCGGTTCCTCACTGTAGTAGGACTCACCATGTTCAGGAGACTGCATGTAATAAGCCTGGGGACTATCAACATGCGTAGAATCAAAGCTATGGTCACTGGGATCACTTTCTGAATTTAATGGTGTTACTGGGACTATAGCTCTATTCAGGTTTTCTTCTGCAACAGCATACTTTACCGAAATCACATTAGTAGGAGCAGGTGGTTGTTGTGCTAGCACTCGCTGAGGTCTCGGGCCTGATATTGAGGTTGGTAATTTTGTTGAGGCCTAGTATACTGTTGTGGTGGGTATTGACTCTGGTATCTGCCTTGTTGAGGGTATGGCTGAGGGTACGTCTGCCTAACTGCTTGCTTATTGTAGGGGCAATCTTGCGCGGTGTGATTGGTGTATCTTCGTTCTATGGTGCAGCACTGGCTACTAGGATTTACTTGGGGTTGAGCCATAATGGGACAGACATTCACCATGTGGTCACCTCCACAAGTATAGCATCTTTTCACTGGGGCGAACCTTGGGATTTGTTTGCTAGAGACACCTAGTTTTTGAGCTACTTTCTCTGCAAGTTCCTCAATTGATGTGGATTGCATGGAAGAGAGGCTAGAGGCACTATCTGAATCTTTGTATATCTTGTAAAGCTCTAACTCCTCCCCTAGGTTATCCTCGATGTCAATGCACATGCGTACACACTCTTCTATGGTCCTGGGGTCCTTCAAGTACACATAAGATCTCAATTTGGTACTTAGCAATCCATCCAAGAATAAAGCCACTTGCTTAGCTGGTGTGGGTAGCTCCGAAACAGGGCATCTTTCAAGATATTTCCTAAATCTTCTTCCTGCAAGTCTCACGGTCTCTTGAGGGGTTTGCTTGAAGCTGTGAATCAATGAGGAGGTATTATGCCTTATGCCACTCTTAGAGAATTCAATAATGAAAGCCTCTAGGAGTTGGTCTATGCTCCTGAACTGTCTTCTGTTTAATGGCTGAAACCATGTCAGGGCAGTGTTCCTAAGGGTTAGACCAAAGGCATTGTACTGCGTGAACAGATCTTCAACTCGTTCCGCTCTCAAGACTTGCCTAAACTCAGCCACATGATCGTATGGATCTCCAGTGCCATCAAAGTAGTTCTTCATGGACTTAACTAGCTGAGTCGGTCTCAAAGTCCTTGTGTGCTCTCTAGGTCGTGGTAGGGGGAACTCATCCTCATTTCTTTGATTCCTGGGAGCTCTAAGTACCTCAGGTTCTACTCTATTTGTTTCCATCCTCGTTCTTTCTCTGCCCCCTAGGTTGGCAAAGCTTACTTCTGGCCTATCTCTACTCCTGTCTCTTTGAGTTCCATGAGCTTGGGATGTTCCAGCTCCAGGGTGACCATAGGACACATTCGATCTTGGTTGGGGGAAAACAAATTCACCCTTCCAAGTGTAAGCATGTATATCATGTTCTGTAACCACAAAGATCCTCTCTGAAGCGTGATCTAAGTAGGTCACTCTGCCTAGGCTTTCTGGATCTTTAAACTCATAGATCATGATTGTTCCTACATCATTTGGCCGATCAGATGTATACCTCCAAAAGGCTTCGTCAGTCTCTCGGTTCAGAAGCAGATCTATACTCTTGTTGTCCTGGGGAACCCACTCAGGATTGAGGATTCTAGTAAGAACAGATTTTCCTCGAGGGGTCCTAGGCTCTATACCCATGTTTCCTTGCTCTAGGTCACCTAAATCCGCTTCTGAGATCACATTCCCAAATTCATCTGTCCTATCTGGGTGACTGGTGACTACATATATTGTCCCTTCCTTGTCTAGGTATGCTCCGTTTTCAAACTTGACAGCTGGGTGCTCTAGTCATATGGATTGGTCACGGTTTTTGATTTGGACCATGGATCTTCCTAGGCCGTGCTCATAGATGCTAGCACCTAATCGGTTGGTCCTAAGGTATTCCAGCTGCGTCTTGTACGGGCCTTCTACCCTGTGCAAGTATGGCACTCCTGAACTTCCCATAGGTCGGTCCATGCCTTGAGACATCTCTGATTCACTAGTCTCAGAGCTAGGGTAGTATGAGTGGTGGCTCAACTGCTGGGCCCAAGACCTAGCAGTGTGGTTGACACTAGCCTCTGAAGACCTAAGACTTTGTCTATCTCTCCCTAGATGTCGCCCTGATCTAAGGTTCATAAACCTAATTGAATAGCCCAAATTTGCCCAAGTACAACCTCGTTGCTGAGTTCTTTTGTATCATTTACTTGATTCTTTTTAGTGGTTACCGTGTTTATGCTCTTGTCAAAAATCACGTCGTCAGGAATATTTGAGTTAGTTTTCGCACTTTAAGTTGATCGTTCCACGTTAGATTCTTTCCTTTAAGGTTATCGCATCACGAAGAGATTATGTTTAATCTTGAACTTGAGTGCATAGGTAGTCTTCAACTTGATTGATGCCTATCGTTGCCCTGACTTACTCCTAGCATGTCCCGCACTTAGCCTAAGCTACGAATTGATAGAGGGTGTTGAGGATTTTCCAACCTTGAGTTTCTTTCCTTGTGTTGTTGCCCTGGTGTGCCCAGGACGCGTGTTCCCAAGCTTGCACTTACTCTTGCTTAGAATGCCCTCAAGTGCTCTTACTGGACCTGTAAAAGTCCCACGGTTAGCTCAAGACTTAGATTCAAATGACACAATAGACCACTTTCATGCATGTAACTCACAGACCAAATTATCCTTTGCCTTTATGGAAAACAATCCCAAGGATCCCTCAGTTTTCCTACCTCGGGGTATGGTCAACTTCAAAATACCTTATCTAATAATCCCCACGAGCTTTCCAACAAAACAAGAATCACCGCAGACGGATTTCGTATGAGAAAGTTATGTCAGTTCAGGCTTCAGGGATTAAAACAGGGTTCAAACAGGCTGACAGATTCCAAGATTTTTCTCAAAACACACTTTTAGGAACCTCACAAATCACCAATAGCTTGCTAATTATGCCCACAATTACCCCAAAGACTTTGGAAATATTAACCCTAAAATTTTGGTCGAAAAGCCTGTCAATCGCGATCGACAGGTCTGTCAATCGCAATTGACAGAGGTGTCCGTCGAGGCGTGTCGGTCACGATCGACACGTCAGTCGCGATTGACAATGTCAATCATGATCGACGGAGTCGGTCGTGAGCCCTGTCAATCACGATCGATGGTGTCAATCGCGATCGACACTTTTTCTGGGTTTTTCGCCGTGAATTCAGTCAATCGGGGCTGTGTCCATCGCGATGGACACGTGGCTACGCGAAAAAATCAATCAATCGTTGAAATTCAGTCGATCGCGATCGACGGTGTCAATCGCGACTGACAGAGGTGTCGGTCGTGGCTGTCAATCGTGATCGATGGTGTCAATCGCGATTGACAGGGTCCTACGTGGCAGTCAATCGGCCGTGGGGTCTGTCGGTCGCGATCGACAGGTCTGTCGGTCGCGATTGACAGGGTCTGTCGATCGTGGCTGTCGATCGCGATCGATGGTGTCGGTCGCGATTGACAGAGAAACACGGAATTTTTCAATTTTGTTTAGTGATTTGGAATGTGCTCTTTGTGCTGGTCCTAGTGGTGCACTTAGTTTTACCAATTGGTCGAATTTTTTGTCGATCACGATCGACAGAGATCGGAGACACACAGACAGTTTCTGAGTTTTCCATACCTGCACAGCGTGCTGGAGATGATGATGCAGCAAGTACCTGCAAGAAAGCTCAAAAAACATGCAAAAGCACAGCACACAAGTCGCTCTCTCTCACCAGTGGAATGATGGAAATGAGGTGGAGAAGGTGATATGATCAAAAACTGAAAATTTTTTGCGATGATGGAGATGGAGGTGGGAGATGGTGATGATGATGATGGTGATGATGGTGGTGAGGTAAGAAAGAGAAAAATAAGAAGAGTGAAGAAATTACCTACAACGCCAACGTCTCAAATCTACGTCTTACCATCACACGCTCGTCCTCAAAGCGCGATCCCCGGCAACGGTGCCAAAATTTGGTGTAGCTCAGTGATGAGTAGCACCTCCTTTAATGTCAATCCGGGAAGATGTGAGGATGGTATGATGACCTCGAGCAAGTGAAGGCAGAAGTGCGTGAGTGCGAAGCACACTAACAAGCATACACATACACACACACGCGCACACAAGGCAAGACAAAGAGTGAGAGCAATGGTTCTTTTAGATTACTTCAAAAATGCTCATACAAGTTTAGATCAATTACAAGCTAACCTCAAAAATGAGCTCTCTAGCTCTATTTATAGTTTTTGACTAGGTTTTGGCTGTGTCCAGACCTAGTGTCCGGCCTAGTTAAAAATTAGGTTCTCTACCCTATTTGGAGGTTCAAACGAAGTCTAAAAAATGTGAAAACTGACAGGTAGGTACTTCTAAAGCTCCTCAAGCTCAAGGACTCCTTGGCTTGCACAAAATGGAGCTACAAAAATATGAAATGGTATTTACAATGGTTTTTAGTGATGAAAATCACTATTTTTGTAGGGGTTTCTAATAACATTTTGACATACATTTCCTGGAGCTCCCTACTTGCTCCTTCTCCTTGTGTGTCCACCTCTTTTATATGCGTTAGTGTCCTGAAAAAATATTGGCCTACTTGCCAGATCGTCGTTGACTGCTCTGTCTACTTGTACTTTCTCTTCTCTCTGACTCCCTTCGTAAGCTTCCTTGCCTTGTGAGTCCTTCAGTTCCAACAAACCTAGTCTATGGAAAAAATGCAATACTACCAATTGATTTCTTAATTCCTACTCTTCAAGTAGCCAAGAAATATGAATGTACAAAATATGAACTATCTAAAAATTTGGATCAAATTGAGAAATAGTTGATATATTTTAGTAGTGATGTGTGTGAACACACTAAGGACCGTCAGGGCACTTTTTTCCCTCTTAGGGAGGTTTTTTCCCCTTGGCTTGTATATATGCATTTAACCCTAATGGGTTACTAATCTTTCTATATTCAATTGCTAATACATTTAGTATTGTGTGTTGTGCTCCAAGATTCTTCTTCTTCCTCGTGCTATTTGGGTGCTTCTGTAGACCTTAAACTCCAACAATTGGTATCAGAGCAGGTTGCTGCTTCATCTAGGGCATCGTCAACACCCCTCCGATCACCATCTCAAAATCGCACAAAACTTCATGAGCATACTCAATGCGATTAGGAGTTCAAAATGGCTTTGCAGTATCGTGCTAAAATTTTGATTTGATCTCGTTTTGGCTTTCCAAAACACTATCGCAATGCTTGTGCAGGAAATTTTATCCTTTTGTGCCAAACATATATACAAGTATTGGTTCCACAACGCAAGCATCTTGAAGTCTACTACACATTTCATGGAGCTTGACAAGGTAGTTCTATCAACTTTTCTAGTACAATCATTTTTTTGCATCAGGGTATTTTAGTTAGTGGAGATGGCTAAAAGTAGTGATGTATTCCATATGTTGGTTGTTGAGGAAAAGTTGGATGCTACCAATTAGCCATTGTGGCATATATGATGCATCATGTATTGCTCACAAAAGGACTATGGAATATTGTGCAAGGTGTTGAAAAAAACCTACTACACCTCCAAATAGAGTTATTGAAGGTGATCTAGATGGTCTTGAGGATGACGATGTTCAAATTACTATTTGCCTTGTGATTCCTAGTACACCTATTGTTGAGAAGCTTTGATGGGAAGGTAGAGATGCTCACGCAAATGCACTGATAGATTTTCCTTTCAAATGTGCCATTATCCCTCATATTCGCTCTTGCAAAATAGTAAATGATGTTTGGGATACATTACCACCTTATACCAGGCAAGAAATGAGGCTTTTGTTGCTTACATCCAAAACCAATTGAAGAGTGAGCATATGAATGAAGGATATTGAATGGACAATTTTTCGATAAAGATCAAAGATTTGAAGGAACAATTGATTTTTGTTGATGAAGTCTTGCCAGATAGTTCACTTGTGTAGACTATTCTCAATGGTCTTCTAGATTCACATCAAATTTTTGCTTCTACTCTTCAATTGATGATGAAAGGCAATCCAAATGCCTTAACATTTGAGGAGTTAGTCTCTATTTTGTGGCACCAAGATCAGTTTACACAGAAGAGGTCCATTATGCATGTAGCAAATCAAGCTTTCTTATCTAGTCAAAAGTGCAAAGGTAAATTAAGTTCATATGCTAGTAAGAAAAAAATCCACTAATTCTACAATTTAGAAAAAGGAAGAAAAAGACGAGAAGAAATCACATAAACAGAAACTGTTTTGCAAATACTATAAAGGAAATTATCAATTCATAAAAATTTATCCAAAATTGGTTGCAAAAGAGGCAAAGAAGAAAGAGGTTTGAATGGTTGTTGCAGAAGCCTCTACGCTTGACGGTCTACAAATCTTGTGCAGAATGAAGAATGGGCATTTACTATTATTTCCAATTATGACCCATGTTCTCATGAACAACGTAAATCTGCAGTAGACTCAGATGTTTGGTACTTTGTTAGTGGGGCAACCAAACATATTACCTCATAGCCTAGTTTCTTCAGTTCAGTTGAGCCTGCCCTATATGCAATAATGTCACATGTGCTAACAACTCCTCTTATCCTATAATGGGAGTTGGTAAGATCATTCTGACTACTGTTGATGGTAGTTCCTTAACATTGTCAGATGCTTTGTTTATGCTAGGGATCAAGAAAAATCTATTATCAATTTTAGCATTAGCCAAGATGAACTTTTTTGTGAAATTTATTGCTGAGAGATGTACAATTCATAATCTATCAAATGGCAATGTTAGTATTGCTTCTAGCATTTTATGTCCATGGCTAAATAAGCTCATAGATTATGCAAAATCCATGAATGATTCACCATGTGTAGTTCAAGATTGTCAAGCTAGGTCAGATGCAAAGCTTTGGCATGCAAGTTTTGGTGATCTGATTTATGCTAGTTTGTTATGCCTATAGAGATCTAAAATGGTTTCCTCTCTGCCCAAACTTGAGGCACCTTGTAAACATGTTTGTGAAGGCTGTATTTTGGGCCAAACGCAGCACTCCTCCTTCCCAAAAGATAGTTCAGTTTGAGCTACTCAAAAATTGCAACTTGTTCACAGTGTTGTTTGTGGTCCAATGCAGATACCCTGTTTTGGGAGCTACCTTTACTTCATGACTTTTATTAACGATTTTTCCAGGCATGTATGGGTGTATCCACTGAAAGCAAATTCCGAATTGTTTATGTGCTTCAAATAGTTTTTGGTTTTGGTTTAAGATATGTAAGCATGTAAAATGGCATCCTCCATTTTGATTGAAGGGGAGGAATACATGTCTTCTAATTTTAATGCATTTTTGGTTGAACATGGGTTAAAACATCAGTGTACAGTGTCGTATACACCTCAATAGAATGGAATTTCTAAAAGGAAGAATAGGTCACTCATGGAGATGGCAAGGTGTATGGTCCAAAGTTAGGTTTTACCATATAGCTTTTGGCTTGAGGTTGTTATGTGTACAGCATATGTAGTTAACAGGTGTCCCACCAAATCATTGTAATCTATCACTTCATATGGGGCTTGGCATGGTTGCAAGCCATCTGGAGCTTATCTATGTCTCTTTGGTTGTCTGCATATCCATTAGTTCTTGAACAACAACACTGAAAATTGAATGATAAAGTAGTAAATTGTATTTTTGTTGGGTACAGTTCCTAAAGCAAAGGCGATCGTCTATATCATCCACATATTAAACACATTTTGGTTAGCCGTGATATTTTTTTTGCGGAAGATGCAATTCAACCATTACTTTCATGTATAGAGGAGACATCAGTTAACTCCAAAGATGTGTATGACACTTTGTTGCCTCTTTTTATAGGGGGGAAGTCAAGTGTTGGTCCAAATGAGGAAATTTCTCAACCTTTACAAGTTTCACCTGATTATGTAGATTAGTTCATTTCAAATGCACATTTACATGATGCAGTTCTTGATGAGAGGGCTAATATAGAGGAGGCAAAATCTATGCCTAAATGGTTGATGCAAACTTTGCAAGATAGCAAATTAGATGCACCTCTATCATATTGTACTCGTTCAAGCTCTCATAGTCCTTATTTTGCATCAGATTTTTATGCTATGGCTACTCTTCATGATGAGAATGAGTGTGTTGCTTTTGATGAAGCACAAAATTCAAAAAATTGGATGGTTTCCATGCAATCAAAATATTATGCTATTATGAAAAAAAGTACTTGGTCTTTATGTGATTTGCCTCTAGGCAAAAAGGCCATTAGCACTATATGGGTATACAAGCTCAAACGTAAGCTTGATGGAGCAATTGAAAAGTATATGGCTAGGCTTGTTGCAAAAGGTTATGCTAAGGAAAGAGGCAATGATTTTGATAAGACCTTTGCACCCACATGCCAAATGACTACCGTTCATAGAATTTGTGCACTTGCAGCTCATCACGGTTGGAATGTTCATCAATTTCACATTAAAATTGCATTTTTGAATGTTGATTTACATGAAGAAGTGTATGTATTTCAGCCCCATGGTTTTGTGCAAAAGGGGCATGAAAAAAAAGTATATAAGTTGAAAAAGGAATTTTATGGTTTGAAGCAAGCACCATATGCTTGGTATGAAAAGATACATGCCTACTTGATTGCACATGGTTTTGAGAACACTCCAACTGAGAGAACCTTGCATGTTAATCATGCAAATGATGTGCTTTTGATCATTGTTGTCTATGTTGATAACATGTTACTCACTAGTCCTAATGAGAAGCATATTGCTGATTTTAAGGCTGATTTGTATGCCTCGTTTGAGATATCAGATTTGGGGCATTCACATATTTCTTTGGGAATTTAGTTTATGGAGTTAATGGTGGAATAGCTTTGTGTCAAACAAAATATATTAACACATTACTGCAGCATTTTGGCCTTGAAGATTGCAAACCTATTATTGCCACTCCTATGGAAATAGGTTTGTGGTTGAGTCTTCATGATCCTAGAGATAGATTTGATGTTGTTCTCTATGAGCATGTTATTGGATGTTTGATTTACTTATGTGTAACTTAACCTAATATTGAGTTTGTTTTCTCATAGATGAGCAAGTTTATACATTGCCTAGGTGTCCAGAATTGACAGGAAGTTAAGTGCATCTTTCACTACCTGAGTGGTACTCGGATACTTGGATTGTTTTATCCCAAGGGGGATAACTATGACATGATTTACATGTTGTTTTTGACTCTGATTGGGATGGTTGCAATGACACTTGTGTGTCGCATAGTGGTTTTTGCTTCATGCTTGGTAGTTCATGCATATCTTGGTTGAGCAAGAAGCAACATATTGTGGCCACATATAGTTGTGAGGCTGAGTATAGGTCAGCTTTCACAATGACTATTGAGTGTGTGTGGCTTAGATGCCTTTTGGGTGATTTGGGTGTTGGTTAGTCTTCTGTCACCACCATCTACACTCATAGTCAGAATGAATTGGCATTTGCAAGGAACCTTGTGTTTTATGCTCGCACAAAGCACATTGAGGTGCATTATCATTATGTTAGGGAGAGGTTCTCTCTTGGAGAGATTATTTTGGCATACATGCCCACACAGGATAAAATTCTAGATCTTTTCAAAAAGGCTTTGCCTTGGGAGGTTTGCAGCTTTCAACAAACCTTTGGGCTTACTTCCTTTTTTGGATTGATTCCACATAGCTTGGAACCTCCTTATACATGAGTGCTAGCTCCTTCTTTACCACATCACTCCTAGGGGGGATTTGTCGATATATTTTGGTAGTGATATGTGTGAACAAACTTAGGACTATCGAGGCACTTTTTTCCCTCTTTAGGAGGTTTTCTTCCCTCGACTTGTATATATGCTTATAACCCTAATGGGTTACTTATTGTTGTATATTCACTTGGTAATACATTTAGTATTTTGGTTTGCTCCAAGATTCTTCTTCTTCATTGTTCTCTTTGTACTTCCGCACACCTCAAACTCCAATAGAAATTTCACCAAACTTGGTTACAGGTAGTGACAAGCATCTATGCCACAAAGAAAAGACAAAAAGATTACTATGATGCTCATATAAAAGACAAATTTCTTAGACTTGGGGATTTATTATTGGTATACACCTTGAAAGCGACATGCAAAGAAAATCCAACAAAGAGGATATGGTCCTTTGATCATTAATCGTATTTCCTTTGGTGGAGCTATTAGCCTAGCCACATTAGATGGAGATATCTAACCCAAGTGCATTAGTGGATGCTGACTAAAGAAGTTTATGGAATCAATCAAAGAAAAAATGCTAATAAGAATCTTAGGAGCTCAAAACCCTAAAAATGAAGAAGAGAGCATTCGGGAAGAAGCTAGGCAAGAAGCCCTAGAGAGAATTAAAAAAAAAGAATGGATTAGAGAACGAGACAAGAGGTACTTAAAAGGTGAACTATTCCCATAGCAAATTATCATGCCACAAACATCAAGAAATTGGGTAGTATGCCAAGAGAACCATGTTGGAGTTAGATGTCTGTGGAAGCACGGGAACAGCACAAGGAAGAAGAAGAAGCTTGGAGCACAAACACACAATACTGAATGTATTACTAGAGAACGTACAAAGATAAGTAGCCCATTAGGGCAATAGGCGTATATACAAGTCGGGGGGAAAAACCTCCTAAAGAAGGAAAAAGTGCCCCGACGGTCCTAGTGTGTTCACACACATCACTACCTAAATATATCAACAAATCCCCCCTGGGAGTGATGCGGTGAACAAGGAGCTGGCACTCATGTATAAGGAAGTGCCAAGCTATGTGGAAATCACTCCACAAAAGGAAGTAAGCCCAAAGCTTTGCGGAAAGCTTCAAACTTCTCCCTAGGCAGAGCCTTCGTGAAAAGGTCTGCAATGTTCTCCTGTGTGGGCACCGTTATGCCAAGCTGATCTCCCCAGCAGAGAACCTCTCTCTGACATAGTGATAATGCACCTCAATGTGCTTAGTGCGAGCATGGAACACAAGGTTCCTCGCAACTGCCAATGCGCTCTGACTATCAGTGAAGATGGTGGTGGCAAAAGACTGACCAACACCCAAATCAGCCATGAGGCGTCTGAGCCACACACACTCAACAGTCGCTATGAAAGCTGCCCTATACTCAGCCTCACAACCGGAAGTGGCCACAGTAGGCTGCTTCTTGCTCAACCAAGATATACATGAGCTACTAAGCATGAAGCAAAAACCACGAGTGGACACACGAGTGTCATAGCAACCAGCCCAATCTGAGTCAGAAAAAGCATGCAAATCTAGCGGTAGTGATCCCCCCTTGGGATAAAACAACCCAAGTAGCCGAGTACCACTCAAGTAACGAAAGATGCGCTTAACCACCTTCCAATGCATGACTCCTCGGCAATGCATAAACCTGCTCATCTGTGAGACAGCAAACTGAATATCTGGCCGAGTAATAAATAAGTAAATCAAGCATCCAACAGCCTGCTGATAGAGAACAACATCAAATGCATCTCCAGCATCATGAAGACTCAATCGTAAACCGGTCTCCATAGGAGTGGCAATAGGCTTACAGTCTTCAAGGCCAAAACGCTGCAATAATGTGTCAATATATTTCGTTTGACACAATGCCATTCCACCATCAACTTGCATAAATTGAATGCCCAAATAGTGATGCAAATGCCCCAAATCAGACATCTCAAATGAGGCATGCAAATCAGCCTTAAAATCAGCAATATGCTCCTCAATAGGACCAGTGAGCAGCATGTCGTCAACATAGACAACAATGATCAGAAGCACATCATTAGCACGCTTAACATATAAGGTGCTTTCAGTTGGACTATTCTCAAAACCATGTGCAATCAGATAGGCATGTATCTTCTCATACCAAGCACGTGGTGCTTGCTTTAAACCATATAACGCCTTCTTTAACCTGCACACCTGGTTTTCATGCCCTTTTTGCACAAAGCCATAGGGCTGAAAAACATACACTTCTTCATGCAAGTCACCATTCAAAAAGGTTGTTTTAATGTCCAACTGATGTACATTCCAACCATGATGGGCTGCAAGTGCACAAATGCTTCGAACAGTAGTCATACGGAATGTAGGTGCAAGGCACTATGAGAGCCTGAACGAGTACGATATGACAAAGGTGCATCTAATTTGCTGTCATGCAAAGTCTACACTAGCCATTTTGGCATAGTTTTTGCCTGCTCAATATCAGCTCTCTCATCAACAAGTGCATCATGTAAATTTGCATCAGAAATGGAATGATCTACATCATCATACAAAACCTGCAAAGGCTGAGAAGTTGCCTCATTAGGACCAGCACTAGATTGTCCACCTATAAAAAGAGGCATCAAAGTATCATACATGTCTTTGGAGCTAACAGATGTCTCCTTAGTACATGAAAGCAATGGCTGAATAGCATCTTCCACAAAGACAACATCACGGCTAACCAGAATGTGTTTAGTCTGTGGATGATATAGACGATAGCCTTTACTTTCACAACTGTACCCAACAAAAATACATTTTACTGCCTTATCATCCAATTTTCTGCGATGTTGTTCAGGCACTAGTGCATATGCCAAACAACCAAAAACACGCAGATGAGCAACAGATGGCTTGCGGTCATGCCAAGCCTCATATAGAGTGATAGACTGCAGTGCTTCAGTGGGACACCTGTTCAGTACATATGCTGCACACATGATAGCCTCAAGCCAAAAACTATGAGGTAAAGCCTGACTCTTGACCATACACCTCGCCATCTCCATGAGTGACCTGTTCTTTCTTTCAGCAACTCCATTCTGTTGAGGTGTATACAGCACTATACACTGGTGTTTTATCCCACGTTCAGCCAGAAATGCATTAAAATCAAAAGACATATATTCCCCCCCTCGATCAGAACGTAGGGTGCCCATTTTACATGCTGACAGATTTTCAGCCAAAACCAAAAACTATTTGAAGCACATGAACACTTCGGACTTTGCTTTGAGTGGATATACCCATGCATGCCTAGAAAAATCATCAGTGAAAGTCACAAAGTAAAGGTAATTTCCAAAAGAAGGTGTCTGCATAGGACCACAAACATCACTATGTACAAGCTGCAATTTCTGAGTAGCCCGAACTGAACCATCTTTTGGAAAGGATGAACGCTGCATTTTGCCCAAAATACAGCCTTCACAAACATGTTTTCCAGGTGCCTCAAGTTTGGGCAATGAGGACACCATTTCAGATTTCTGCAGGCGTAACAAACTAGCAAAATTCAGATGACCAAAGCGTGCATGCCAAAGCTTTGCATCTGACATAGCCTGAGAATCATTTACTGCACATGCCAAATCATTTACAGATCTTTCATAGTCTATGAGCTTATACAGCCCACGACATAAAATGCCAGAAGCAATAATCACATCGCCATTTGACAGATCATGAACTGTACACCTGTCATCAACAAATTTCACAACCAAGCCAATCTTGGCTAATGCAAAAACTGATAACAGGTTCTTTTTGATCCATGGCACAAATAGAGCATCTGACAAAGGATAAGAGGAGTTGTTGGAGCATGTAACACTATTCCCTGTAGGGGCAGGCTCGAGTGAAGAGAAGAAACTACGCTGCGAGGTAATATGTTTGGTCGCCCCACTGTCAAAATACTGGCATCTGAGTCTACTACAGACATGCACTGCTCATGAGAAGATGGGTCAAAACTGCAAACAGTAGTAAACGCCCATTCTTCTTCCTGCACAAGATTTGTAGACTCTGTTTTTGGTGTACAGGCCTCTGCAACAACCATTCCAGCCTCTTTCTTCTTTGCCTCTTTAGCAGCCAGTTTTGGACAGTTCTTTATGATATGATCATTCCCTTTACAATACTTACAAAACAATTTTTGCTTTTCTGATTTCTTCTCATCTTTATCTTCCTTCTTCGAATATGCAGAATTAGCAGATTTCTGCTTACTAGTTGAAGAGCTCCATTTTCCTTTGCCCTTCTGACTAGCGAGCAAAGCTTGATCTACAACTCGCATAATGGACCTATTTTTCCTGGTCTGATCTTCCTGCAACAGAACAGAGACTAACTCCTCAAATGATAAGGCATTTGGATTGCCTTTCATCATCAACCGAAGAGTAGAAGCAAAACTCTGATATGAATTAGGAAGACCATTCAGAACGGTCTGCACAAGTGAGCTATCTAATATAACCTCATTAGCAGAAATCAATTGTTCCTTCAAGTCTTTGATCTTCGTTAAGAAAACAGAGGTAAGCAACACGAGCCTCATTCCTAGCTTGGTACAATGTGGTCAGTGTATCCCAAGCATCCTCAGCTATTCTGCAAGAGCGAATATGAGGAATAATGGCACGTTTGACAGACAAGGCTATCAATGCATGTGCCTGGGTATCTCTGCTATCCCAACGAATCTACTCTGCAGTAGGTGCAATAGAAACAGCAGCACGAACAGGAATCTTCACAATATCATCTTCGACACCATCTTCATCAGCTCTAGCACCTGTATTTGCAGTACCTGTAGTTGCAGGTGTAACAAGACGTCTTTCAACACCCTGCACAATGTTCCACAGTCCTTTTGCAACCAATACATGTCGCATCATATAAGCCCATAATGGGTAGTTGGTACCATCCAACTTATCCTCAATAGCCAACATACGGAATACATCACTGCTTTCAGCCATGGCCGGTGACTAAAATACCTTGATGCAGAAAATTGACTGTATCTCAAAAAGTTGAACGGAACTGCCCAGACGAGTTCTGCTAAACCTGTAGCAGACCTTGAGATGCTTATACTAGCGAACAAAAACAGGTATATACCTTTGGCACAAAAAGATGAAATAGCCTGCACAAGTGCTGCGATAGTGCGTTCGGAGGCCGAAACGAGCTCAGATCGCGATTTTGGCACTTTACAGAGCGAAGCAGTTTTGATCTCGAAAACACCCTGAGTATGCTCACCAAAATTTGTACGATTCTGAGACTGCAAACGGAGGAGTGTCGACGGCACCCTGGATGAAGCGACGACCTGCTCCAATACCAATTGTTGGAGTTAGACGTTTGCGGAAGCACGGGAACAGCACAAGGAAGAAGAAGAAGCTTGGAGCACAAACACACAATACTGAATGTATTAGTAGAGAATGTACAAAGATAAGTAGCCCATTAGGGCAATAGGCGTATATACAAGCCAGGGGAAAAAAACCTCCTAAAGAGGGAAAAAAGTGCCCCGACGGTCCTAGGGTGTTCACACACATCACTACCTTAATATATCAACAAACCATACTTTAATTTTGGAATTGGAAATGAGGAATACCACCTAGTGGACTCTTTGATTGACATAGGAGAAACTTTAAGAAGTGTTTGTGGTTCCTTATTTGAAAAAATAAAGATGTTGATCACTCATACAGAAGAATACATGATTGGAATTGATGGTAACCATGTTAAGTGCTTAGGAGAGATAAACCTATCCTTAAACCTAGGGAATAACACAACACAACATACACTCTTAGTTTGGCAAGACTTTGACTTATTGGAAGAGCTTATCCTAGGATAAGATTGGATGTATGAATTCAAAGTTACCTTGAATCTAGCATAAGGGTACATAGCTACCAAAAACAGGGCATTAGAGAAGTCTTTAACCTCCTAGAGGAAAAGCCTCTAACTACAACCAGAGCAAAAAACCCTAATGTGTCAAACTTAGGTGTATATGAACTTTATTCCCAAATGGAGTCTCATACAAATGAATGCATTTCTCAATCAATCTTATCTCTTCAAGAAAACCCTATTTCTACTACAAATACATAACCCATCCCTCCTTCCCAAGAAAATCTTTCGAAGGGCCATGTTGAGGGTGTCATTTCTCTGGAGGAGAGTAGGGATTTTGTCAATTAGAACACTAAGGAGCACCAATAGGCTACAAATCAAGGGTTTTTTGCAAATATGGATTTGCAAGGACCAACTTCAGGAGTATCAATCAACTCAAAAATAGACACAATCATGAAACCCTAGATGGAAGAATTCAACTAGAGTAGAAAGATCAAGGCCAATCTACTCAAGCGCTATTCAAGTTTGTGTACCAAGGAACCTCATCAAATCCCAAAAACATAATCAACAAGCTTGGGTTCTAAAGAAAATTATGAATATAAAAAAGGAAGATATACAAGCATTGAACAAAGAAAGAGTGCTTCAACCAAAGACTATTCAAAGGAGTTACAACAATCAAACATTACCAAGTTCAACCAAGTAAATGAAGCCAAATAATCAAAGGAATCGCATATGGAGGATCAAGACAAAGGAAGTAGCACCAAGGCAAAAGCAAGATAAAGCACATGAAGATCAACATCCAACTACAAGGAATTGAAAGAAAGCAAATCAATTAAAAAAATAGTTCAAGAAGTGGTGTCAATCTTGCACGCATGCTAAGTTCAGTGCATCTAGAGTATGGATAATAGGGCCACACTACAAGGCCTCGTATTTGGCACATGGCTTCTCCAAGGCTATTTATTGGTGCACATTTCCTCAAAAGGAGGAATAGATCTTCAATTGTACTATAGTAGTTTAGAACTTTAACTAACCCTAACTAAGTTTTGGATTTGGCTATTACTAATCTATTTTTAATTTAAGAAGGGATTCACTTGAAGGATGATTCATGCGAGTAGTATGAAACTCTTTAAGGCTTTCATACTCTCTCATGTTAATCAAAAACTTGATGATTTGAGTGCAGATGACTTCTAAAGATATTGAACAAATGTGTCAAGTGGACAAATTCCCTTTAAAATTTGTTGTCAAGGCAAGAGGACATTGGTTCAAAGATGGCCAACTAGCTAGTAAATACATATTTCTGAATAATTTATAGATAATGGATAGAGATCATCAATTCCTAGTCATGAGTCAAGATTTCCACATTATTCACAGCATACCTTGGATCATTTAAACATGGATAAAAGGAAGAATTGCTGCATATCTTAAATATCCTATTTACAAACTAGGTTTTGAGAGATGCACAAAGGTTATGAACATATTGCATCTAGCAAATGACAAACCCTCCATTCCAAAAGCTCAAGTTAAAGAATTGAAAGGAAGACTCCTAATGATTAAGTTCACTCATAAACTTATTAAAGAAACTTTAAAACGGATTGAGGATGTGTTGGAGCAAATGCTAAGCCTTCACACTTGGCTAGGCATTGGAAGAAGCTATGTACAAATGATTGAAGGACTACATCACCCATTGCTTGTAAAATTTGATCATTTACTTCTTGTAAAAGATAAATCCTAGAGAGAATATTGGAATCCCATCTTCTTCGTGGAGTTTGGAGAACTAAAAAGCTACGAATAACACTTAGAATCATTCCTAATGTAGAGGAAATTTTATTTGGAGCTCTATTTGAATTTCATAATTCAAACTTGGAGAAAAGTCACTATATAAGATAGTTGAAAACTCGCGGCCTCAAAGCCCGCATTACAGAGCTTATTATTGATCACTTGTTGTAGTAGAGAGGCTACATTATAGCCTACACCTCTCACTATCATTGAGAATTATTCTTTATGCCAATGATCATGTACAACATTGTCATATAATACAATATATCATTGATCATCTATGTTGGTTTCTCTATCATTGTCACTCAAAACAGTGTACTTGTCTTGCTCATATCTCACTTCTCTCTCCATCACTTTCAATAATCTATAGCTTATTGGAACACCTCAAAGTCTAATACAAGATATCAAAGTTTAAAGAAGTTTCATTCATCCAATTGGGAGAAAATTGTCTCGAAGTGGTCACTGTTCATTCTCTGTAAAATTCCTAAAATATCAGGGGTAAGCTTCTACTTGCTAAAGACATTTTTCAGAGTATAGTCTATCATTTTAAGTGATTCCACTTGGAATCATTAGCTCTCTAAGCTAATTAGATATCCTCAGAACGAACTTTTCTAATTTCTAGTGTACTGTGAGTACTGAGCAAAATGTCCAGCAGATATCAAGACCAAAATAGTAACTTTTTGGTCACTAGCTAGATGCAAACTTATCTGTTTTTATCAAATTGTTTGGAGCATCATCTCCAAAGTACATAGGCACTTATTTAGTGTCATTGGAAAGCTAAAAGAGCCTACATCACAACTATGAAGTGAAGGAGGGTAGGCACAAAGCAAGGATTAGCAGTACCACCTCATTTCTTGAGGTGTCCATCCATCTTTCTCAACAGTGGTATCAGAGCAAATTGAGGTAAAATCGGAGATGGTTTCCCTTCTTTTATTGATAAATTGGACAAGAATAACTACCAAGCATGGTCCTTGAGGATGAAGACATACTTACAAGGAAGGACTCTCTATGGATACATATAAGGAGATGAGGAGATGTCCATTTTTAGAAGCAAAGGACAACCCATAAGAGAGGAGCATGAAAGACTCAACACATGGTATGCCAAAGATGCATTAGCAAGGTCATATATTCTTAATTCTATCTCTCACTTCCTTCTTCCACATATTAGGAACTCTAAACTCATGGGATAACTCTTTACCCATGAAGCCAAGCTCAACAAAAATGGAGATTCATCAAGAGGTAACAAATCTTCTGCCCTATACACATATAAAGGCAAGTCTAAAGAGAAAGGGAAAAGAAAAAAATTTGAAGATGAAGGTACTACTTCTCAAGCTAACTATGCAAGGAGAGGTAGGAACTCAAGAGGTAGGGGCAGAGGAGGTAAGCTAGGTAGGGGGAGACCTTTCAACTCTTCCCCATGTAATATTTGTGGTTTATCAAATCACACCACAAATGAGTGTTACAAGAACTTCAAGAATCAGAGAGGTAGAGGTTTCCAAAGAGGTGGCTACACACAATCAAGAGGAAGATTCAATCATACGGAAGGATACAACACCAACTACAACAATAATTACAACAACAACTAGCAAGGAGGCTACAAATCAAGGAAAGACTACAACAATTACAAAGAAGATCAAGAGGATTCCCTTCTGATTATGAACATGACTTCAAAGGAACGTATGAATGATGAACACCTCTTCTATATTGACTCAGGTTGTTCAAACCATGTGGCAGACAATGTAGCTCTTCTCTCTGACCTTGAGGAACCCAAGGGAAAGCACCAAGTGCAAATAGGTGATGACACCAAGCATTCAGTGGTCAAGGTAGGAAATGTTAAGACCTCTGATGGGAATAGAAATCTATTGAGCAGGGTTCTATATGTACCTACAATCACCAAGAATTTGATGAGCATTGGACAGATTGTGGAAAAGGGTTCATAGGTTAGGTTCAACAAATATGGAGCATTTGTGGAGGATCCCCAACATGGATTCAAGAGAATTGCCAAAGGAGAAAAGACAGGTAGGCATTTTACATTTGAACTTGAAGATACAAGGAATATTGCACTTTACAATTACAAGGATCAAACATTATCAGAGCTTGAGATTTGGCATAAAAGATTAGGGCATATTGGTGAGAGAACCTTGAAGCAAATATGTAGAGATCAATGTGTGCTTGGGATATCTAATGTATCCAAGCAACACATGATCTATAAATCTGGTGCATGTCAGTTTGGTAAATGTCACAGGTTACCCTTCTCAAGGAAAGGTTACATGCATGAGGATTACCTGGAACTTTTCCACACAGATGTGTGGGGATCAAACAAGCCCTTCAATTTTTGGCTCAAGGTATTATGTATCTTTCATTGATGATTTTAGTAGGTGGACTATCTTGGACTTTATGAAACACAAAGATCAAGTGTTCAGTTGCTTTAAGAAGTATCTTGCACTTGTGGAAAACCAAACAGGAAGAAGCCTAAAAAGACTAAGGTCAGATGGAGGAGGTGAGTACTTCTCAAATGAATTTGATGCATTCTTGCAGGACAGAGGTATCAAAAGGGAAATTACAACAAGTTATACCCCTGAGCAAAATGGGGCAGTAGAGAGGACAAATAGGTTGATTGTTGAAACAACTAGGTCAATGCTAAATGAAAAAAGGTTACCTAATTATTTGTGGGCAGAGAGTGTATCTACTACCACTTATCTTATTAACAGGTTTCCATCCAAATCACTTGATGGGATGACCCCATATGAAGCATGGCATGGTAGAAGGCCATCACTTGATCATTGCAGGATCTTTGGATGTGTTGCATATGTGCACATTCGATCACAAATCAGAGGTAAGTTGGATCCTAACATCTTCATAGGGTATGATTTAAATCATAAAGGATACATGTTCTATAATCCATCCAACACAGGTTTTATGGTTAGTAGAGATGTTGTGTTTGATGAGTTCTTGGTTTGAAAGTGAATGCAGGAAGGTTAAGTTGCCATATGACTTGGAAGAGGAGTTTCCAAGCCTCCCCAAGGAGAAGCCAAGCCAAATTGAAGACATCAAATCAGATGATGAGGACATTATCAACCTAGGTGAGTTCAAGGCATGGAAATCAAAGGGCAAAGTCAAGATGAAGAGGTTGGAAGATATACCTGAATCATCCAACCAAGCAATTAGAAGATCACAAAGGGAGAGCAAGAAGCCGATCAGATATGGGTATGACACTTCTTTAGTAACTAAGCATTATGTTTATCTTACTAAGGATTTATCATGTGAAGAACCTACCTCATATGAAGAGGCAAAGACCAAGGCAGGATGGAAGGAAGCTATGGATAAAGAAATAGAATCACTCAAGGAGAATGATATTTGGGAGCTAGTGCCAAAGAAGGAATCAATGAAGGTAATTGGTTCTAGATGGATTTACAAAGTCAAGAGAAACTCAGATGGATCCATAAGCAGGTATAAAGCTAGACTTGTGGCTAAGGTTTTTGCACAAACCCAACGAGTTGATTATGAAGAGACTTTCTCACCTATGGCCAAAACGCCAAGTGTACTCAAAATCAAGGATTGTACTTCCCACGTACTTCAGATTTGGACATCAGACTTTATTGAGATGCAGATTGGGCAGGTTGTAAGGATGATAGGAAGAGTACCTCTCAATATTTGTCTTTTACAAGTGATAAGCCCATTTCATGGTCTTCCAAAAAGCAACCTACTATTGCTTTATCTTCAACAGAGGCAGAATATAGAGGATTATCCAATGCTACTCAAGAAGCCATATGGATCAGATTGCTATATGCAGATTTAGGACTACATTCTAACTCACCAATGATCTTTGGTGATAATACAAGTTCTTTACATCTTGCAGCAAATTCTATCTATTATGCTAGGACCAAACATATAGAAGTTCACTACCACTATGTGAGAGAGAAGCTATTGAGCAAGGATATTCAACTTGCATATGTATCAACTAATATGCAATGTGCAGATTTATTGACCAAAGCACTTGATGGTACTAAACTTTGCAAGTTTAAAGCTATGATTGGATTGGAGGACATTCAAGAGGATTGATCAAGAAGAGCAAGCCAAGATGTTTGGCTTGAGGGGGAGCTCTTGGAGCAAATGCCAAGCCTTCACACTTGGCTAGACATTGGAAGAAGCTATGAACAGATGATTGAAGGAGTACATGACCCATTGCTTGTAAAATTTGATCATTTACACTACAACATATCAAGGGCATACTGACATTCTGCATATCAACGGTCACGTCTGGGCACCGGTATGACTGTCGAAAACCTTTCAAAAATTGGTTAGGTAATATATGCATCGGTACACGTGTGTCAGTATGCACGTCAGTATGAGCATCAGTATAAGCATCAGTAAATTACTGGAAACTAGTGACGTTCATACCGACGTGCATACCAACGCAGTGTTTTAACTGGGCCCGAGAGCAAAAATTCGACATTCATCGCGTTTTGAAATTGGACCTACTATTGTCGAATTTGCATGTGCAAGCAACATCTCCCTATTTCTCACTCTTTCTCTCTCTCTCTCTCTCTCTCTCTCTCTCTCTCTCTCTCTCTCTCTCTCTCTCTATATATATATATATATATATATATATATATATATATATATATGCACACCTCTCTATTTTTTTAGATCTGAAGTTTTGGTAAGTATATCACACATACTGTAGCACTCTTTTTTCTTTCTTAATGGTTTTCCTTTTCTAATATCTTCTCTCTTTAGTTTTTCAAGAGATGGCATCAAGTCTTTGGAATTTGATGAAGGATAGTGGATTTTGACGACAACGATTCAAACAATTACATCGATGTAAGTGATTTTTTTGTTTTCGATTGCCATAGAGAGAGAGAGAAAGAGAGAGATGAAAGAAAGAGAGAGATCTAGAGAAACATAAGGAGAGAGAGAGAGAGACATATAAATATACATACACACTCACATATGTACACACACACATATGTGCATACACACATGCATATGCATACATGCATACACACATGCATATGCATACATGCATACACACACATATACATATACATACACACATGCATATGCATACACATATGTATACACACATGCATATGTATACACACATGCATATGTATACACACATGCATATGCATACACACATGCATATGCATACACACATGCATATGCATACACACATGCATATGCATACACACATGCATATGCATACACACATGCATATGGATGTTTTGAATGATGTTGCTTTAATGCACCTACATGTGCTAATTGCAACCAATTCGCATATTTTGATTCATCTATGCAACAAGTGAGAATCTTCTGATTATCTTGCTTATATATACTTCCTGATATTATTTGATATCTTTGTGACTTGGTGATTTCTCCTTCTCTGATCCTTATCCTAGGATTCTTAGGTCCAAATGTGAGAATAGGGACAATAGGCTTAGCCCATTCAGGTACTATCTCGAGATTGAACAGGTATGCATTGGGTAGTTCATCCGCTATTCCTTGAGGAGCTTCTCCCAAAGTTAATCTTGAGAGATGGTCAGCTCTAAGGTGGGCCTTTCCCTTCTTGACTACTACTTCAAAGTCATATTCCATGAGTAATAGAAACCATCATATCAGTCATCCGATATTACAAGGCTTATTGACTAAGTATAGCAATGCCTGATGATCCGTGAAGAACTTGAACTTATTTGCCAACAAGTAATGCCTGAATTTCTTTACTACGTAGATCATTCCCAATCCTTCTTGCTCTATAGTGGTGTAGTTTCTTTCTGCTGCATTCAATTGTCTGCTCACGTAAGCTATGGGGAGATCTATATTACCTTCGTTTGTAGGTTGTGCCAACACACATCCTATGGCATAGTTATGCATCCACATGTACATGGAATGGCTTGCTCCAATCTGGGGTTGTTAATATAGGTGCTAAGCACAAGCATCATTTAAGTTCATTGAATGAATTCTCACATTCATCCGTCCATTCAAAGTTGGTCAAAAGAGAGTACAGAGGCTTTGCTATGATTGTGTACATGTGTATAAACTGTATGTAATAACCACAATGACTCATGAAGGCTTGTACCTCTTTTACGTTCTTTGGCCTAGGTAGGTCTGCAATTACTTTCACCTTTTCTTCATCTTTCAAAATTCCATTCTTTGACACAATGTGTCCTAGAATTTTGCCTTGCCTGACCATGAAAACGCACTTTTCTGGGTTCAAGAAAACTTGATATTCTCGACATTTGTCAAATACTTGCATTAATTCTGGGACATGAATCTGCCTCATATTCAAATGAGCACATATGTCATCAACATAAACCTCCAAATTCTTTCGTAAGAGTTCCTTAAAAACATGACACATAAGTCATTGGAAAGTGGTGGGTGCATTTTTTAGCCCAAATGGAATCACTCAAAATGCAAATATGTCCCATTCTGTGGCAAAAGCCATCTTGTGTTGATCTTCTAGAGCAATGGGTACTTGATTATAGCCTGAGAAACCATCAAGAAAGCTATAGACTTCCTTTCCTACAACTCGTTCCAATAAGTTTTTCATGATAGGACGTGGATAACTGTCTCTAATCATGGTGGCATTAACTTTTTTAAGGTTAATACACATGCTCAATTTCCCATTCTTCTTGGGCACAACCACAATTGGGCATACCCATTCGGTATTCTCAATTTCATAAATGAATCCTCCTTCTATCAAACGATCTATTTCTTCTTTAATCTTAGCAACGTAGTTATCATTGTACGTGTACGGTCTCTGTTTTGTAGGTTTGGCATCTGGAGTCATAGGGATTCTATGGGAGCATATATCTGGGTCTACTCCTTTCAAGTCTTTGTGACTCCAAGCGAACACATCTCTATATTCTCGTAATAGGGCAATTAACTCTTCTTCTTCTTCAGTAGTCAAATCATTCTTCTCCTTCCTCTATGGTGACTATGATTTTGTTGGTTTTCTCTCGATTATCATATACTTCTCCAACGTCGGCTTTTCTTTTAGGAATTCGTACCATGATTCTTATATCTTCTATTTCATAGTTCTTGAAGTTCTCGTGTACTTCCATGAGAGGTTCTTCTTCTTCTTCTATCTTAGGTGATTTCTTTCTCTTCTTTTGCTTACTTTTTGTATCTTTTGTGAGTGACTCATGTCGTTCCATTTGACTTTCTTTTTCCTCTTCACAGGTTTTGGATTCTAAAAAATAAAGATATTCCCCTTTTGTGGAACAGAAGGGTTCCATGATGATGGATTCTAAATCTTCATCACCACTCTCGTCCAGTTTTTGGGTCACTTCCATGCACTCTTCTAGAATAAAGTCTTCCTCAACAGGTTCAATCATAAAGATGGAAATGTCATATCCATCCTCATCACAATGAGGGGTCCACTGTTCTTCATTCACTGTTATGTCCATTGTAGCTAAGATTTCTACCTAACCGTGAAGCTCGAATTCCTTGTCTGGAAATACTATAGGTGCATAAACTAGGTCTTGAAGAGTTTGGGTGTCATTCTGAACCTAAAGTCCTGGCTTCTAATCATTTTTCCTCTTGTTTTGCTACTTTACACGTACATGGATGAGTATACTCGTGCAACCTTGAGGGGCCTAATTCCAATGAGTGTATCAACTTTGTTTCTTCATGTGTCTTATGGATGTCGTTCCATTGTATTAGGGGTACATCTCGATGGGAATAATCTCTAAGATTGTCTTTACTGGTTACTCCTAAATGTTGCAAGTACAAAGAATTAGTTCCCCAATCTTATACGATTTGCAACTAACGCATGAATGGTCGTCCTAAAATCATCTCGTAAGCATGATTTTTCCCAAAATCACAAATGGTGAAAGTATGTTCAAACTCCACACCACAAGTGGTGAGAGATATGCCTTCTAGTAAGCCTAAGGTTTTTTCTATATGTCTATCAGCCATTTGTAGTTTCATCCCTATAAGTCTTAATGCTGGCTTACCCCAATGTTTCCATAAAGCAGTGGTAGTGATGGCTACTCCGGAACCTGAATCTAGAATTGCTTTGGTGGTCTAGCCCTGGTGGGTTATTGGAAGATAAGTGTTACATTCCTCTCCCTCGCTCACATCTCCAATTCTTTCTATTGGTATCTCTAGTACCTTCTTGTGTGATCATATTTGAGAGGGAGCAAAGGCAATCTCAGGGAATTGATTTGCTACATGCTTCCACAACTCTGGTTTGATTTTCAATAGTTCTTCTAAGGTGAGGTAACACTGTACTTTAGTGTTCTTGATTACTTCCATATTCCTAGGGATTACTAGTTCTTCATTCCTCATCGTTATAGTGGGTGCTCTCATGCTAATAGACTTTGCTTCCCAAGGTCCTGTGAACTAAGGTAATTCTTGCAAAGAGTTAGATTCAAAATCTGTTTGTTCACTCAGTTTCTCATCCTCTACATTGTCATAGATAGAGGGGATGTTTTGGGGAAATTGTTCTTGCAAGTTATCTATTTCTTGAATAGGAGGATGGGTTTCTTGCTCTCATCTCCACTTCTCTTCTTGGATTTCTCATAGAAAGCCTGGTGAATACTTGTGTATGGAAGATAGGTTGTCTCCAACCTCTGTATTTGGTACTTGAGACAGGGATGGTGCACTTCTTTCCTGTGTCTCGGGGATAATAGGGTTCTTTCATAGATTCCTCTTCTCATTGCTATTGATCAAGTATTCTAACCTCTCCAGTAGTCCTTGAAAGTATAATTTGGGTTTTGCCATGTTGTTCTAATTTATATATCGAAAGGCTTCGAACATAGCTTGTGCTAATTCTACCATCTTCATGCAAAGTTTAGTTCTCTCAATTTCTAAGTCTGCTCTTGGATAGTTCTTACTCATTTCAGCTATCTGGGGTCCTTCTTTTAATCTCGCCTAGTATGCTTGAAACATCATGTCTAGATTTTTTAGGTATAGGTTTAGCTAGAATTGATCCTGATCTTTGAGCAAGGTTCTCTCGATTAGATTCTTGAGAAGTCAATTCTAGAATTTTATCTCTAGATTCCTTGAGAATTCCTTCTAGTTTTCTAATCTTTTTTCTCCACTTCCTTTTAATTATTTCTTGTGAATCCTTCCAAGTTTTCGTCTTTCTAGTACCAGACTCTCCAACTTCACTAGTTCTGGCTACTTTTCCAAGATTTGGCTGTTGATTTTGCAAGAGCACCTGGGCTCTTGTTACTGCTTGAATAGGCACGTATGTAGGGTTGGATCCATCTGAATTATGCACAATGTCGATGACATTGATGGGTGTCACTTTTGAGGCATTAGCAGGGTTCTTTGGACAATCTCTACCACACTCGGCACAAAAACCTTGTATGTTATAGTATTGTGATTGTCCTGCTATTGGAGGATGTGGACAATCTTTAATGAAATGATCTCCTTGGCACCTAAAACATGGTCCTCTAGGGCCTTGTGGTCTTGGTTGTCTAAGTTGGGGTCATGGGTTAGGGTTCGTATACATGACATTGGCATAATCCGGTTCCCAATTGGGTTCCAATGGTGGACTATCGTATTGATATGTTTCCACATGTTCTGGTGACTCTGTGTAATATGCGGGCGGGCATTTGCCATATGATCACCACCACAGGTGTAACAACATTTGTTTGTTGTTAACCTAGGAATCTGTTTGCTAGAAACTCCTAGTTTTTGGGCCACTTTTTCTGCTAGGTCTTCTATCGAGCTAGAGAGTTTTGAGAATGATTGAGATGAGCTATCTGAGTCTTTATAGACTTTTGAAATTTCCAACTCATCTCCTAGGTTATCCTCAATTTCTATATAGATTCTTGCACATTGCTCTAGTGTTCTAGGTTCCTTCAGGTATACATAGGAGTGTAGTTTAGAGCTCAAGAGGCCATCTAAAAACAACGACACTTGCTTGGCCTGTGAGAGCAGTTCTTGCATCGGACATCTCTTAACATATTGTCTAAACCTATGTCCTGCAAGTTTGATTGTTTCCTGAGGGGTAGTTTGAAGTGTGAATCAACGAAGAAATATCATGTCTGATTCCACTTTTAGAGAATTCCTTGATGAATGACTTTAACAAGTGATGAATATCCCTAAATTTCCTTTGCTGCAATGGTTGGAACCAAGTTAAAGTCGTATTCTTTAATGTTAGTTCAAATGCATTGTATTGCGTGAACATGTCTTCTACTTGCTCTATGCGCAACACGTGCTTAAATTCTACAACATGGTCATAGGGATCTCATGTCCCATCAAAGTAGTTTTTCATTGACTTTACTAATTGAGTGGGTCTTAGTATCCTAGGGTGTTCACGTGGTCTAGGTAGCAGAAAATCATCTCTACCACTTGGTATTCTCAGTTCCCTTTGTCATTCCACTCTATCGATATCCATGGTGGATATATCCCTCCCTATGGGGTGGGTGAAACTTACTTCTAGACCTTCTTTGCGCTTCTCTCTTTGGGTATGGGCTGAGGATGTCCTATCCCCATGATGACTAGCATTTACGTTTGTTCTTGATGGGGGGAATACTAACTCGCCTCTCCATGTGTAGGCATGTCTCGCATGGTCAGGTACTACAAACACTCATTCTGAAGTGTTGTCCAAGTATACCACCTTTCCACGTGTATCAGGGTCCTTGAATTTGTAAATCATAATGGAGCCTACCTCACTAGGTTGTTCCATTATGTACCTCCAAAAGGCTTCATCTGTGTTCTTATTCAGGAACAATTCTATGCTTCTATTATCCTAAGGGATCCAATCTAGTTTTAATACTCTTGTCAGTACAGATTTTCCTCTGGGTGTCCTGGGTTCATCTCCTAGTGGTTATTTTCCTTGGATTCTTGCTTCCGTATCTGGACTTACTATACCGAACTCATTGTTATGATTAGGTTGAGTACTTATGATGTACATTGGTCCTTCTCTGTCTATGTAAGCATCTCTCTCGAATTTCATCACTTGGCATTCCAGGCCAATGGCGTGCTAAAGGCCATTTTCGATTCACTGGTATCTAAGCCCAACTCGTAAGGGTAGCTATTCAATTGTTGTGCCCACGAACATGCAATAGTTCCTACACTTGCTTCTGATGATCTAAGGCTTCGTCAATCTGACTTACCTATATGCTTGCTGATCTAAGGTTCATGAATTTACTTACTGAATCACTCAATACACACTCTGATCGTCAATGTTTCTTTGTTCTTAGTCGCTTGTTTTGTTTTTAATTCCTTTAGATTCTTGCCTTGTCTCAATGTATGCGTCAGGAGTCAACTTTCTGTTGTACTTTTGAGTTCTCGTTCCGTCAGACTTAAGTTCTTTCCTTTAGGTTTTTCGTATAGCACACTTTTATTTTAGTCTTGGACTTGAAAAATTAAGTCTCTTGGACTTCATGCGTTCTTATCGTCATCCTAATTTAATCCACAATGCTAGACATTTAGCCTAATCTAATAATTGACTGAGGGGGTTGAGTATTCTTCCAACCTCGAGTCAGCTTCTTTTATTGCTCCGATGCCCAAGAAGTTGCACTTCCTAAGCCTTTCATTCTTCAACTGCCTTGCTTTAATTGCCCTTGGATATCTCATGCTAGACCTCTCAAAAACCAATGTTTAGACCAATTCTTTAATTGATGATCAAGCACTTTAATATATACACCTTTAAGGGTCGCTTTTTCTCCTTATGAAATTCCCAAGTGCCCCCTTGCTTTCCTAGTCCCACAAATGGGTCAACCTCAAATCATCTTATCTAAATATCAATGCATTATTCTTAAAAAAAAATAGTTGAGTTCACGTAGAGCTTTCTAACGAGCTCTAAAGCTCAAAAAACAGACTTCAAATGAAAAGTTATGAATGTTCAGTCCCTCGGGGGTAAAAACTGACATAGATTTTTCTTTAGATATGAGCTAAGGGGTCTCCACTAAGCTTAATCACCCAAAAATCACTCAAAATAGCCTCAAAATAGCCCAAAAAAACAAACCCTAAATTTGGCATTTTAAGTGGACAATTGCGATGGTCTGAGATAATTGCGATGGTCTCAGATAATCGCGATGGTCTGGGACCGTTGCGATGGTCCAGTTGAACAGTCGTGATGGTCCGATTGAGCGAGGCATCATGATGGTCAAAGCTGAAGCATTGTGATGGTCTATCTAGCGAGCAATTGTGATGGCATGAGCCCGTCGCGATGGTCAATGGTCAACGCAACCATCGCGATGGTCAATGGTCAGTGCAACTATCACGATGACGTGAGCCCATCGCAATGGTCACAAAGCACGATTGCTTGAGCCAATTGCAATGGTTCAAAATTGAAGCGTCACGATGGCATACTTGGTATCGTCGTGATGGTCTATGTAGACACATGGCAAGTGGGTCGTCATCATGGTGTGGACCAATCACGATGGCGTGGTCAATCGCGATGGTCAGTGACTACGCGATGGTTCAAGTGAGCCGTCGCGATGGTGTGAGACCGTCGTGATGGTCCGACTGAGCCATCGTGATGGTGTGAGCCAATCGCAATGGTGCGACACAATCACAATCGCGTGAGCCCATCACAATGGTCCATCAAACTATGAGTTTTGAAAAACCGTTTGTGGATTCATGCAAGCGCTATGGTCACCTACGTGATGCAATAGATGTATATCCAAAATTTTGAGTTTCTTAGACCTTCGCGATGGTCCAAGAGCTTCGGCCAATATGGCAGAAAGTCTGAGTTTTTACCTATTTGGAGCTCTTCTGCTGCTCTAGAGCACTGTACTTGCAAGAAAACTCAAAAACACACATGCACAAACAAGCACAAAAGCTCTCTCTCTCTCGCATGCACAAATGAGGAAAATGAGGGGGTTAGGTGGATATGGTGAAATTTTTATTTTTTTAGAGTGGAAGAAGATGATGCAGTGGTGAACGAGGAGTATCGAGGAGATGAAAAACACCAAAAAAATGTAAAAACAACAACTAAAAACTGAAATTTTTTCCTTACAATGCCACTTCTTGCTATACTCTTACCATCATGCATTTGTTCTAGAGCTCGAGCTCCGGCAACAGCACCAAATTTGGTTTTTTTCTAGCACAATGGTAAGCACCACGTTAAGAAGCTCCACCTCCTTAATGTCAATATGTGGAAGAGATAGGAGTGATATGAAGATCATGAATGCAAGATGTAATGAGAGTGAACGTGAGAAGCATGGAGATGCACACACACTTACACACACATATAAGAGACAAGCAAGACACAATGGAAGATAGGAAATAGACTGTATTGCTCAAGATCACTATTACAAGCTCAAAATAGCTCAAAGCTCACACTAACCAACCTCAAAAAATGAGCTCTCTAGCTCGTTTTATAGATTCTAGACTAGTTTTGATCGGTTTCACATCTAGTGTCTGGCACAGTTAAAAAATAGGTTTTAGGCACTATTTGGAGGTCTAAACAAGATCTAAAAATAGCCAAAATTGGTATGCTTGTTCTACCTAAGCTCCTCAAGCTTGAGGACTCCTTGGCTTGGACAAAATGGAGCTCTTAATTACAAAAGTGGGTGCTTCTATGATACATATGGTACAAGTGTGATGAAAATTACTGTTGGGAGTTTTGAAAAAGTATTATCAAATATATTTCTTAGAGAAAAAATGATTGCCTGGCTCCCCACAACTTCTTCGTAGTTCGCCTTCACATGATTCCTCATCGTTTGTGCCTTTGGCTACTGCCAACACATACATACAATGAGTATATGTGTATATATATATATATATATATATATATATATATATATATATATATATATATATATATATATATATATATATATATCCTAATTCAAAAAACCTATTATAAATATTCTAATTCAGAAACCCTATTTCAAAAACCCTAATTTGGAAACACTAATTTTGATATTAGGGTTTTACAAACCCTAATTCAAGCTTTTAGCAATATGATTGAAGTATATGTACACATTGCATCTATTCCTCCGACCACCTACTAGAGAGATGTCTCTCCTCCCAAACTTATGCCTCTATACATAGCTACTCGAATCAACGAGGATCATAATATATACAAAGATACATACACATCATGTAGATACACATACATAAATATAAAATGGAGTTGATACATTATGCATCACACATACATGCCTATATGCACACATGTTATACATATACATGCATACATATTTACATGTACACATATATACATATACACATATACATGTACACATCACATATACATGCCTACATGCACACATGTATACTTATACATGTATACAGAATTATAAACACACTTGCATATATTACATAAATGCATATGCATATATACACATGTGCATACTAACACATGTATACATATATCACACACATGCACAAACATACATATACATGAAACACATATATGTGCATATTAACATGTGTATAGATATAATACACATGAATACACACACATATGCATACATACATGATAAAAATTTACTCCTCAAAGATAAAGCTATTTGTAAAATTTTAGGCATATCCCCAAGCTTCATGTTCTAACTTAAAAGCACATGATTTCATCTCTCTAGTAGGATTCATCGATATTCTAGTTGAATAAAGAAGAATCTATTATCTGATATCCGTTCAAATTATTCAAGTTATTGATCAATAACTAGAGTAGGATTTACTATCTAATCTACTCATATGTTTTCATTATTGCCATCATTTTGGTAAGACATCAATATAGTCTCATCATCATTATCCTTATTGATTTCATTTATTTCTGCTATTGTTAAATCTATGTTCTCATGAATGACATCATCCATTGATGGACTAATATTAATTTTTGGTAATTCCTCTTCATCATCAATAGAATCAGCATGTAGAGTATTATCCTCTTCATCAAAAATATTAGTGTCATTATCATGTATAATGATTCTAATTTCTCTTTCAAATGTTGATATATTAGTATCTGATGGTGAATCATCAAGAGGACTTTCTTTGATATCTCTAACAATAAACTGTTCAAACAATGATCTACCATTAGGTTGAACATGAATGACTTACCACCAAGGATGAGCATCAAGGTTTTTATAAAAATGCTTGTTCAATATGCCTAGGAAGAATATATGGTACTCTAATAGATCGCATTATCTTGGAAGAATCAATTGCCCAAAATCGAGATAATTCCTTTCTCAATGTGGAATTACTACCTTTATACCCAGCTCAAAACCAGTCAACCCTCAAAATGACCTATCAAAATATACAAAAACAAAAAACCAATATTAGGTGCTTAAAAATATAATAAACTCTATCATAAAAAATATAAAGTTTTTTCTACCTGTTTGAATGTACGAAATGATATTTCATAGATACCAACAACAATTCCCAATGTGTGTTTATGTTATATGTATATATATGTGTATATGTATGCATGTATGTATGTGTATATGTTTGCATGTATATGTGTATGTGGATATGTGTATGTGTGCATATATATTTTAAAGATGTTGATATATTTAGGTAGTGATGTGTGTGAACACACTAGGACCGCCGGGGCACTTTTTTCCCTCTTTAGGAGGTTTTTTTCCCCCAGCTTGTATATACGCCTATTGCCCTAATGGGCTACTTATCTTTGTGCATTCTCTAGTAATACATTCAGTATTGTGTGTTGTACTCCAAGCTTCTTCTTCTTCCTTGTGCTGTTCACGTGCTTCCGCAGACATCTAACTCCAACAAGTGGTATCAGAGCAGGTCGTCGCTTCATGTAGGGCACCGTCGACACTCCTCCATTTGCAGTCTCAGAATCGTACGAATTTTGGTGAGCATACTCAAGGTGTTTCCGAGATCAAAACTGCTTTGCTCTGTGGTGCCAAAATCACGATTTGAGCTCCTTTCGGCCTCCGAACGCACTATCACAGCGCCTGTGCAGGCTATTTCATCCTTTTGTGCCAAAGGTATATACCTGTTTGTGTTCGCCAGTATAAGCGTCTCGAAGTCTGCCACAGGTTTAGCAGAACTCGTCTGGGCAGTTCCGTTCAACTTTTTGAGATACAATCAATTTTTTGCATCAAGGTATTTTAGTCATCGGCCATGGCTGAAAGCAGTGATGTATTCCGTATGTTGGCTGTTGAGGATAAGTTGGATGGTACCAACTACCCATTATGGGCTTATATGATGCGACATGTATTGGTTGCAAAAGGATTGTGGAACATTGTGCAGGGTGTTGAAAGATGTCCTATTACACCTGTAACAACAAGTACTACGGATACAGGTGCTGGAGCTGATGAAGATGGTGTCGAAGATGATATTATGCAGATTCCTGTTCGTGCTTCTGTTTCTGCTGCACCTACTGCACAGTAGATTCGTTGGGATGGTAGAGATGCCCAGGCACATGCATTGATAGCTTTGTCTATCAAACATGCCATTATTCCTCATATTCGCTCTTGCAGAACAGCTAGGGATGCTTGGGATACACTTACCACATTGTACCAAGCTAGGAATGAGGCTCGTGTTGCTTACCTCCGAAAACAGTTGGAGAGTGAGCACATGAATGAAGGTGATTCTATGGATAGTTTCCTAACGAAGAACAAAGATTTGAAGGAATGGTTGATTTCTGCTGATGAGGTTATACCAGATAGCTCACTTGTGCAGACCGTTCTGAATGGTCTTCCTGATTCATATCAGAGTTTTGCTTCTACTCTTCGGTTGATGATGAAAGGCAATCCGAATGCCTTATCATTTGAGGAGTTAGTTTATGTTGTATTGCAGGAAGATCAATCCAGGCAGAAAAGATCCATTATGCGTGTTGCAGATCAAGCTTTCCTGGCTAGTCAGAAGGGCAAAGGAAAATGGAGCTCTTCTACTAGTGAGCAGAAATCTGCAAATGCTGCACATTCGAAGAACAAGGATAAAGATGAGAAGAAATCAGAAAAGCAGAAATTGTTTTGCAAGTACTGTAAAGGGAATGATCATATGATAAAGAACTGTCCAAAACTGGCTACAAAAGAGGCAAAGAAAAAGGAGGCTGGAATGGTTGTTGTAGAAGCCTCTACACCAAAAACAGAGTCTGCTAATCTTGTGCAGGAAGAAGAATGGGTGTTTACTACTGTTTACAATTTTGATCCATCTTCTCATGAGCAGTGCATGTCTGCAGTGGACTCAGATGTTTGGTACTTTGACAGTAGGGCGACCAAACATATTACCTCGCAGCGCAGTTTCTTCTCTTCACTCGAGCATGCCCCTACAGGGAATGCGCCAACAACTCCTCTGATCCTGTTATGGGAGTTGGTAAGATCATTCTGACTACTACTGATGATAGTTCTTTCACCTTGTCACATGCTTTATTTGTGCCAAGGATCAAGAAGAATCTGTTATCAGTTTCTGCATTAGCCAAGATTGGCTTGGTTGTGAAATTTGTTTCTGATAGATGTACTGTTCATGATCTGTCAAATGGCGATGTTATTATTGCTTCTGGCATTTTATGTCGTGGGCTGTATAAGCTCATAGACTATGAAAGATCTGTGAATGATTCGGCATGTGTAGTTCATGATTCTCAGGCTATGTCAGATGCAAACCTTTGGCATGCACGCTTTGGTCATCTGAATTTTGCTAGTTTGCTACGCCTGCAAAAATTTGATATGGTGTCTTCTTTGCCCAAGCTTGAGGCACCTAGAAAACATGTATGTGAAGGCTGTATTTTGGGCAAAATGCAGTGTTCCTCCTTTCCAAAAGATGGTTCAGTTCGGGCTACGCAGAAATTACAGCTTGTACATAGTGATGTCTGTGGTCCTATGCAGACACCTTCTTTTGGAAACTATCTTTACTTCGTGACTTTCATTGATGATTTTTCCAGGCATGCATGGGTATATCCATTGAAGGCAAAGTCCAAAGTGTTTTTGTGCTTCAAACAGTTTTTGGTTTTGGCTGAAAATCTGTCAGCATGTAAAATGGGCACCCTCCGTTCTGATCGAGAGGGGGAATATATGTCTTCTAATTTTAATGCATTTCTGGCTGAACGTGGGATAAAACACCAGTTTACAGTGCCGTATACACCTCAAAAGAATGGAGTTGCTAAACGGAAGAACAGGTCACTCATGGAGATGGCGAGGTGTATGGTCAAGAGTCAGGCTTTACCACATAGTTTCTGGCTTGAGGCTGTCATGCGTGCAGCATATGTACTTAACAGGTGTCCCACTAAAGCGCTGCATTCTATCACTCCATATGAAGCTTGGCATGACCGCAAGCCATCTGTTGCTCATCTGCGTGTTTTTGGTTGTTTGGCATATGCATTAGTGCCTGAACAACATCGCAGAAAATTGGATGATAAGGCAGTAAAATGTATTTTTCTTGGGTACAGTTCTGAAAGTAAAGGCTATCGTCTGTATCATCCACAGACTAAATGCATTTTGGTTAGTGGTGATGTTGTTTTTGTGGAAGATGCTATTCAGCCATTGCTTTCATGTACCAAGGAGACATCTGTTAGCTCCAAAGACATGTATGATACTTTGATGCCTCTTTTTACAAGTGGACAGTCTAGTGTTGGTCCTAATGAGGCAACTTCTCAGCCTTTGCAGGTTTCATGTGATGATCTAGATAATTCTATTTGTGATGTAGATGTACATGATGCACTTATTGATGAGAGAGCTGATATTGAGCAGGCAAGAACTATGCCAAAATGGCTGGTGCAGACTTTGCGTGACAGCAAATTAGATGCACCTTTGTCATATCGTACTCGTTCAGGCTCTCATAGTGCCTCTTTTGCATCAGATTGCTATGCTATGGCTGCATCTAGTCTCTGTGATGAGAATGAGCCTGTTTCGTTTGATGAAGCACAAAATTCAGAAAATTGGATGGCTGCTATGCAATCTGAATATGATGCTATAATGAAGAATGGTACTTGGTCTTTATGTGACTTGCCTCATGGCAAGAAGGCCATTGGCACTAAGTGGGTACACAAGCTGAAGTGTAAACCTGATGGTACAGTGGACAGGTATAAGGCTAGGCTTGTTGCAAAGGGTTATGCACAGGAAAGAGGCATTGATTTTGATGAGACCTTTGCACCTACATGCCGTATGACTACTGTTCGGAGCATTTGTGCACTTGCAGGCCATCATGGTTGGAATGTACATCAAATGGACATTAAAACAGCATTTCTAAATGGTGACTTGCATAAAGAAGTGTATGTTTTTCAGCCCTGTGGCTTTGTGCAGAAAGGGCATGAAAACCAGATGTGCAGGTTAAAGAAGGCATTATATGGTTTAAAGCAAGAACCACGTGCTTGGTATGAGAAGATACATGCCTATCTGGTTGCACATGGTTTTGAGAACAGTCCAACTGAAAGCACCTTATATGTTAAGCGTGCGAATGATGTGCTTCTGATCATTGTTGTCTATGTTGACGACATGCTGCTCACTGGTCCTATTGAGAAGCATATTGCTGATTTCAAGGCTGATTTGCATGCCTCATTTGAGATGTCTGATTTGGGGCATTTGCAACACTATTTGGGCATTCAGTTTATGCAAGTTGATGGTGGAATGGATTTGTGTCAAACGAAATATATTGACACATTATTGCAGCGTTTTGGCCTTGAAGACTGTAAGCCTATTGCCACTTCTATGGAGACAGGTTTACGATTGAGTCTTCATGATGCTGGAGATGTATTTGATGTTGTTCTCTATCAACAGGCTGTTGGATGCTTGATTTACTTATGCATTACTCGGCCAGATATTCAGTTTGTTGTCTCACAGATGAGCAGGTTTATGCATTGCCCAGGAGTCACACATTGGAAGGTGGTTAAGCGCATCTTTCGCTACTTGAGTGGTACTCGGCTACTTGGGTTGTTTTATCCCAAGGGGGGATCACTACCACCAGATTTGCATGCTTTTTCTGACTCAGATTGGGCTGGTTGCTATGACACTCCTGTGTCCACCAGTGGTTTTTGCTTCATGCTTGGTAGCTCATGTATATCTTGGTTGAGCAAGAAGCAGCCTACTGTGGCCACTTCCAGTTGTGAGGCTGAGTATAGGGCAGCCTTCATAGCTACTGTTGAGTGTGTGTGGCTCAGATGCCTTATGGTTGATTTGGGTGTTGGCCAGTCTTCTGCCACCACCATCTTCACTGATAGTCAGAGCGCATTGGTAATTGCGAGCAACCCTGTGTTCCATGCTCGCACTAAGCACATTGAGGTGCATTATCACTATGTCAGGGAGAGGTTCTCTGCTGGGGAGATCAGCTTGGCATATATGCCCACGCAGGAGAACATAGCAGACCTTTTCACGAAGGCTCTGCCTAGGGAGAAGTTTGAAGCTTTCTGCAAAGCTTTGGGCTTACTTCCTTTTGTGGAGTGATTTCCACATAGCTTGGCACTTCCTTATACATGAGGGCCAGCTCCTTGTTCACCGCATCACTCCCAGGGGGGATTTGTTGATATATTTAGGTAGTGATGTGTGTGAACACACTAGGACCGCCGGGGCACTTTTTTCCCTCTTTAGGAGGTTTTTCCCCCGGCTTGTATATATGCCTATTGCCCTAATGGGCTACCTGTCTTTGTACATTCTCTAGTAATACATTCAGTATTGTGTGTTGTACTCCAAGCTTCTTCTTCTTCCTTGTTCTGTTCGCATGCTTCCACAGACATCTAACTCCAACAAGAGAGAGAGATAATTCAAAGAGAGAAAGAGGTAGAAAGAGAGAAATAGAGAGAGAGACAATAAAATAGAGATTAGACAAAACAACAATTTTGCAAGCGATTGTTTCAGCTCATAAACGTAGCGCAATTGTGAACGTTGGAGAGGTCTTCGATCAGATGCATGTAGATGCCGATCAAAGAGCCTCCAATGTTTTAATTTTTTTCATCAAAAACCCTTCGTGTAAGGGATGCTAAAGCATCGTAAATGACTGTGCAGATAGTGTTGCATACGCAACGATAATTAGCATCGCTTATGCAATGCAAATTAGCATCACTTATGCAATACAAATTAGCATCGCTTATGCGATGCTTTTTTTAATCGTTTCTTTAGTGACACTCAATGTAACCGTCGCATATCCCATCGTGCCACATGTTGATAAAAACATTGAATTTTTTTTCGTTTAATCAACATTCCACGCTCGACACTTGTTGTGACGCTTTATGCAATTTTATAGCGACAAAATTGCGTCGTATTAACCATCGCTATGCGCTCGTATTCCTTGTAGTGATATATATATATATATATATATATATATATATATATATATATATATATATATATATATATATATATATATATATATATATATATATAGAGAGAGAGAGAGAGAGAGAGAGATAGGCAAACTCTCATATCCTTTGAACTCCACAAAGAAAACAAGAACTAACTATTCAAATCAGATTAATAAACGTATAAGAGGCCTAAAGTATACATATGTATTTTAGGTATTTTTGAAATACAGATATTCTAAAGACTATATTTGTGAGTGAATATATGTGATGATGCACAAACTATACCATGAATGAACGAATGCTATAATGGATGATCAAATGGTGGAATCTATGGACAAAGGAACATTTCCAACTAAGTATAAATTTACATGAGCATTTTACTATGTATGTATGTTTATATATGTATGATTTAAAAAAATCGGTATGGCGATGGAGCTAAAAATTTTAAGAATATATGTATGTATGTGTGTATATGTGTGGAAGAGAGGGGACGAGTCGAGGTTTTTATTGTTAGTACTAGTAAGATTAGAGAGAAGAGATAGTACATGTTAAATTGAACTAACCATATATAACAAGGAAATGTCTGAATTGGATTGACCATGTGTAACTATGTATGCATGTATGTATGTATGTATGTATGCATGCATGCATGTAAGAATGCATGCATGAATGTATGTTTTTTTTGTTAGTATATGATCAATGTCTACCCCTCATGATTGTTTGCACATTTTGTAAGGCCCCCATTATGAGGAGAAGCCAAATGTGCATTACCCAATTGATGGAAATCCCAACTTGAATGTTGGATGAAGGTCATATTGGACCCGGTAAGGTATTGTAAGGAAAGGGAGTTACCAAGGATCCCCAATTGTGGGGTCCGGGGTAGTAGGGAGCAGCCCCGACTGGGGGGTCCAAGGGGGCCAGCGGGCCCCCTGGCTGGGGGGGTCCCAGGGGCTCGGGGGCAGCACCCCAAGTGCGACGATAAAGGGAATATTCCTTGTTAGAGTCAGAAATCATTTATATTTGTTAGGTCAGTTGAACCGGCCTAAGCCGTGTATGACAATTATGCGGGCGGTGTCTGCCCACGCTCTACTGCCCATGTATAGCCATCCATGGAAGGCCATCCATGATCCTATATATACATGACTTCTGCACTACCAGAGATATCAAATTAAGCATAACTATTTTCTAACATGGTATCAGAGCCATAAGGTTTGAATAGCTTGATAAGTATCACTATTTTAGCCTACTAGCAGACTAGAATATTAGTAGATTATTCGAGTGAATACATGATGGCTTCATCATCGAACACTGGTCTTGGTGCTTCAACTAATGTTAGTGTTGCACCTATTCGAATTCGCCCACCTGCATTCACTGAAGGGAAGCTGGATGGAACCAACTATACACTCTAGAAGTTCAAAATTTCTACAATTTTGGACTCCTATGAATTACTTGACACTGTCATGGGACCAATGGGATTGGATCCAGAGCCTATACCAGTTGAAGATCCAGCAAATTCAAGATTGATGATTTAGCTAGATCCAGATCTTCTACGAGCTTGGAAGAGGCGGAATGCTGATGCATTATGTGCGATTGTCACTAGTGTAAGTGATTCTGTGCTTACTTTAGTTCAACATACTACTAAAGCACATGAGGCTTGGGGCATATTGTCTCGTTAATATGAGACCAAGAACCACACTAGGATACAGAATTTAGAAAATCAATTGGCAAATGAAAAGCATTCTGATTCTAAAAATGCTGAAGTTTTTATCAAACGAGTAAAACATCTTCAAGATCAATTGGCTGCAGTTGGTGTTGTTTTAACACCAGAAGAGCTGGCTTGAAGATGTGTACGTGTTCTTCCAGCAAAGTATGATGGATTAATAACAGCCCTTAACACTCAAGTAAGACCAGCTCCCCTTACATTTGAAGAGTTTTGTGTGATGCTTTTAGAAGAAGAGATGCGGCTAAAGAATCGGCAAAGTACAAGTGATGTTGAATTCTCAGCAAATGCAAAAGGTAAAGGCTCTTTTGATGGATCAAAGAAGAAGCCAAAGAATAAAAAGTTCACAGGAAGTTGCTTCTATTGTGAAAAGAAAGGCCATGCCATCAAGGATTGTAGAAAGAAGCAAGCTCATGAATGGAATGGGACTGTAAAATCATCGTGGAAGAACAAAGAGTCTGCAAACAACACAGAGCTAGAACTTTGGGTAGCTGTTGAAGAGGTATGCTCATCTGCTCAAGCTCGTGTTGATGAACCATGGATTTTAGATAGTGGAGCTTCTCGCCATATGACCAGTAAAAAGGATTGGTATAGTTCCCTAGTGCCTCTATGGGAATCCATCAATGTAGTGGTGGGAAATGACTCCAAGTGTCCAGCCAAAGGAACTAGAACCATCTCTTTTATCACTTCTCCAGGTGTTGAGAAAAAGTTATCCGATGTTCTCTATGTACCTACACTTAAAAGAAATCTGTTGTCAGTTTCTGCAATAACAGATCGTGGACTCGAAGTTCACTTCAATAAGAGTGGTGCAGAAATCATGGATTCATCAGGTAATGTTGTAGGTAAAGGCATACGATGGTTTAACTTGTATGAGTTAAGTGTTTTAACTGCTACAGAAGATAAAGATGTAAGCAGGTTATGGCACCAACAATTTGGGCATCTCGGATTTGCAGTTTTGAAGGAGATGCAAAGAACAGGGATGGTTGCTCGTTTGGCTGCATTTTCAAAGTTGCAAGAACCTTGTGAAGCTTGTATGATGGGCAAGCAACAACGAAAGGCATTTCCAAGAGAGACCAGAAATCAATCTCAAGCTCCTCTAGAGTTGGTACATGCTGATCTCTGAGGTAAAATGTCTACACCTGCTTTAGGAGGATCTTTCTACTTTTTGCTATTAGTCGACGATTATAGTAGAAAGATGCGGGTTTATTTCATTCGATAGAAGGCTGATGCTTTTGAAAAATTTTAAACGTGGCATAAGTATGTGGAAAATGAATCAGGAAGGAAACTGAAGAAATTCAAAACAAATAGAGGAGGTGAATTCTTGTCAACAAAATTCAATAATTATTGGAAGGAGCATGGTGTGAAAAGGCAACTTACCACAACCCATACACCTCAACAAAATGGCGTTGTTGAGCGCAGGAATAGGAGAGTAGTTGAAATGGCTCGTTGTATGTTAAAGGCTCAAGACATGCCTGATTCATTTTGGGCAGAAGCAGTCAATACAACAGTCTACATCCTCAATCAAAGCTACACAAAAGCACTAAAGGGGATGACTCCTCAAGAAGCATATTCTGGTAAAAAGCCTTCAGTTTTGCATTTCAAAATTTTTGGTTGTTTCTATTATTCACATATTTCTGATTCAACAAGATCAAAGTTGGATTCAAAAAGAAAAAAGTGTGTCTTCCTAGGATATAGTGAAGATTCTAAAGCATACAGGTTGTGGGATCCTGTGGCAAGGAAGCTTTTTGACAGCCGAGATGTGGTGTTTGATGAACAACCACACTTAGTAGAAGATAAAGGAAAATCTACTATCTCATCAAACGGAGAAATATCTCACCTTGTGCCTATCAAAAGACAGGTTAAAGTTGAGGATGAGGAAACATCTGATGAAGAAATTTCCTCAATAAAAAACCAACCAGTTGTAGCTGCACAGCGTAAGCCACTACCAAAGTGGGCACAACAGCTCTTTGATGATCACAATCCACATGTAGATGTACCAGAATCATCCTCGGATGGATTACGAAGATCAAAGAGAGTAGAGGAGCAAAGAAGAGCCTCAGAATACATTGTTAACATGGGTCTAATGGCAGATATCATGGGCTCGATAAAGGAACCTAGCACCATTGAAGAAGCCCTTGATGATCTAGGTTGGAGAGCGGCAATGCAGTCTGAGTATGATAGTATACTCAAAAATGATACATGGGATCTAGTCGACTTGCCGCCAAAGAAGAAGGTAATAGGTACTAAATGGATTTCGAAAGCTAAGTATAAAGTAGATGGAACATTAGAAAAGTATAAGGCAAGATTAGTTGCACAGGGTTTTTCACAGATGGAAGGATTTGATGTTCAAGAAACTTTTGCACCAACAGCACGTATGACAACTATTCGAATGGTACTTGCAGTAGCTGCAGAAAAGGCCTGGTCTATCTTCCAGATGGATGTCAAATCTGCATTTTTGAATGGTCACCTCAAGGAGGAGGTATCTGTATCTCAACCACCAGGTTTTGAGGTGCCCAATTCAGAAAATAAAGTTTGCAGGTTGAAGAAAGCTTTGTATGAACTTAAGCAAGCTCCACGGGATTGGTACCAACGGATAGATAATTTTTTCAAAAGTATGGGTTTTGAAAGAAGTACTTCTGATATTAACTTGTATGTAACGAAAAGGGATAGCAAGCTAGTTGTTGTCATTGTATATGTAGATGATTTGATCATTACAAGAGATCATCAAGAACTCATCAATCAAACTCAGATCAGCTTGGGAACTTAGTTTGAAATGACAGACTTAGGTCTACTCCATTTTTGTCTAGGAATTGAAGTATGGCAAAGGAAGGATGGCATTTTCATCTCACAAAAAAAATATGCCAAAGAAATTCTCAAGGCATTTGGAATGATGGGCTGCAAGCCAACTAGCACACCTATGGAGGTAAATCATAAGCTATCTATGGATGATAACATGCCTAATGTAAATGCTAAGAAGTATAGGAAGCTCATTAGAAGTCTTATTTTTCTGTGCAACACTAGACCAGACATTTGCTATAGTATTAAGCAGGTTTTCTAACAAACCTAAGGAGAGTCCCTGGAATGTTGGAATGTGAATTCTAAGGTACATTGCAAGAACCTTGGATTTTGGTATTTTTTATACCACAAGTGATACACTCCAAGGATATTGTGATTCAGACTGGGCTGGAGATTGTGATTCTAGAAAATCAGTTTCTGGATATTGTTTCTCACTTGGTTCAGGAATATTTTCTTGGGTAAGTAGAAAACAACCAACTCTCACACTCTCCTCCACTGAAGCAGAGTACAAAGCAGCTTGTTTTGCTTCTTGTGAGGTAGTCTGGTTAAGGAGAATTCTTGCAGATCTAGGCTTTCCATCAAATATGGCGACTGTACTCAAGTGTGATAATCAAAGTTGTATGGCTATTGCAAAGAACCCAGTATTTTATGCTCGCACCAAGCACATACAAGTACAGTACCATTACATTCGTGAGCTAATTGAAGATGAAATTGTGGAACTAGAATATTGCCCAACAGAGGCAAATTGTGCTGACATATTCACCAAAGCACTTGGAAGAGAGCAGCTCAACATGCATCTTCAACAGATGGGCATAGGACCGAAACCTACTTGATTTTTTCATCGGTAAACATTGAGGGGGGTGTTAGTATATGATCAATGTCTACCCCTCATGATTGTATGCACATTTTGTAAGGCCCCCATTCTGAGGAGAAGCCAAGCGTGCATTACCCAATTGATGGGAATCCCAACTTGCATGTTGGATGAAGATCATATTGGACCAGGTAAGGTATTGTAAGGAAAGGGAGTTAGCAGGGTCCCCAATTGCAGGGTCCAAGGTAGCGGGGAGCAGCCCCGACTGGGGGGTCCAAGGGGGCCAATGGGCCCCCTAGCTGGGGGGTCCCAGGGGGCCAGCGGGCCCCCTGGTGGAGGTCCGGGGGCAGCACCCCTGACACGACGGTAAAGGGAATATTCCATGGAATATTCCCTGTCGGAGTCAGAAATCATTTATATTTGTTAGGTCGGTTCAACCGGCCTAAGCCGTATATGGCAATTACACGGGTGGTGGCAGCCCATGCTCTACTGCCCATGTATAGCCGTCCATGGAAGGCCACCCATGATCCTATCTATACATGACTTATGCACTACCTAAGATATCAAATTGAGTCAGCATACCTCTACCTTGTATCTCCCTATCTAGAGTTGTCTAGATCACCATTTAAGCTCTACCTTGAGAGTGCACGGGTGGACAAGGCCATCATCTTTGTACTTGTTGCTAGTAGAAAATTGTTGAGATTCTCCTATATCTGTTATCTTCTCTGCTATTGCTCATGTGTTATATTGTGTAACTATTTTCTTACATTTTTTTCGTTCCTTATATTTTTTTATTGTGTAAAATATAGTAACAACGTTCTCAAGTGATTGATTGTGTCTTTAAAACTCATAAATTTACAAAAAAAAATGACACTAACAAAGTACAAATAGAGTGGAACTTTAGGGGAGTGCTTCTAAAATGCTATTGGCTTACTATTCTTTTGTGTATCAATACAAATCCCTGAGTAAAATTAATATGTTTCTGTTTTATGCATTTCATTTTGCAATATATGCATGATGAATTTATCAGTCACTTGTGTACTTGCACTCATGCCTTTACTAGTTGGTTTGATTCTTTTGGAATGCATCTTAATTGTTACTAGAATTAAGCCCAAGCATACATACTTGATCACCTCACATAAGCTTGATTTATTGGCATAACACATGGAAGGCTTCATATGTTCAACCTCTTGTAAATCTACTTCACATTTACTCTTGTAAAAGTGGAATATACTCACGAGGAGTTATGAAGCACAAAATCTCGTATCATTTGGTAGTTGAGTCAAGAGAGAATTAGTCCTATACTTTAGAATTCACTTTTAGGTAGAGATTTGAATTTGAATTCAAATCCTTTGGCTCCAACAAAAACTATAAAAAGAGGATATGAAAGCCATGCGTCTATCTCGAGGTTCAGAGATCATTTTTGATGTATTTCCATTGAGAAGAGGAGCTCACCTCATAGCTCACTCACTTCTCACTCATTGAGAAATGATTGATTGCCAATGACATTGTACTTTTACATGATTTAATACACACATGATCACTACTTCTTATTCTCATCTCTCTGTCATAACTCCATCAGAACAGTGAACTTATTAGAGCTTGTTCTCACTATATAGTGGATCATTTCTCGTGATTTAAAGCATGACAAATTCAGCATAGTGTCTATTATAATCCTACAAAGTCTCATTAGCAATGTCTCTCACGATTGTCAGATATTAATCAATCTTTGCTCACTGGTCTGTGACTGTCAAGGCCTGTAAATATCAGGATGCTTGGTTGATTTGCTAAACATATTTCTCTGATATATTTCATCATTTTTTATGATATCCCTCATGATTGGTAGCTTGTAAAGCTAATTAGAGTTCCCCAAAAGGAATTTAGTCAATTGCTGATGTACTCGGAGAATGGTTCAAAACTCTGAATAGGTGTATCAACCAAAATAGCAACTTTGGAACCTTGGATTATATTCCTACCTATCTGTTTTGATCCTATCATTAGTGGATCATCTTCCAAGAAACATACATGATTATTTATGCTTATTATCTAGCTAAAGAGGCCCACAACACTCTCCAGCCATTACTTAACAACTACTCAGCATGGTCACTAAGGATGCAGGCATATCTTCAAGGGAGAAGCTTATATATATATGGATACATCTCAAGAGATGAAGACATGCCAATTTTCAGGAGCAAGCATCAACCAACAAGGAAAGAGCAAGAAAGGTTGACCACATGGTATGCAAAGGATGCTCTTGCCAAATCATATTTACTAAACTCAATCTCGGATTTCTTGTTACCACATGTTAGGAATTGCAAGACCTCCCAAGAGACTTGGGAAGTGCGTTCATCATATTTCTCCTCAAACACAAGAGCTTGGAAGAATCAGTTGTGGATGGAATTCACAGCCCTCAAGAAACAACCAAAGCAAGGAGTGGTTGATTATGTAACCAAAATGAAAGATGTAGCAAACCAGCTTGCAAGAATTGGAGAAGAGATAGAGGAATATCACATAGTGAGGCATATCATCAATGGAATTAAGGCTGATGAAAAGCGGGATACCTTCATCACAGCAATGGAACTCTACATGGATATGCAAATACCTAATCTCAACACCTTGATGGGGCAACTCTTCACCCATGAGACAAAGCTCAACAGAAATGGTGATAACTCAAGAGATAACCAATCTTCTACCCTTTATATAGATAAGAATAAAGCTAAGGATAAAGGTAAAAGCAAGAAATAGGAAGAAGAGGTTAATACCTCTCAAGTTAATTATGCAATAAGAGGAAGAAGTGCTAGAGGAAGGGGCAGAGGAGGAAAACAAGGTAGGGAGAGACCCTACAACAATTCACCATGCAACATATGTGGTCTCAACAACCACATTACAGAAGAATGTTACAAAAATACAAGGAACCAAAGGGGAACAGGCTTTCCATAGAGGAAGATATGGACAATCTAGAGGCCGGTACAACAATGGTGGAGGCAACTACAACCATAACTACAATCAAGACTACAGCAACAACAATTATCAAGGAGGCTTTAGAGGAAGAAGGGACTTCAACAACTTTACTGAAGATCAAGAAGAATCTCTACTCATCATGAACATGACATCCAAGCAAGGTAAGGATGATGAGCATCTCTTCTACATTGAGTCTCGTTATTCCAATCATGTGGCCAGAAATGTAGCTCTATTATCTGATCTTGAAGAACCCAAGGTGAAGCATGAAGTACAAACAGGTGATGATACTAAACACTCAGTCAAGCAAATTGGAAATGTCAAAACATTTGGTAGTAGTATGAACCTTTTGAGCAAAGTTCTATATGTGCCTACTATAACCAAAAACCTAATCAATGTTGGGCAAATTGTAGAGAAAGGTCTATAGGTCAGGTTCACTAAGCATGGAGCATATGTGGAAGACCCCCAACAAAGGTGAGAAGTCGGGTAGATTGTTTACATTTGAAATTGAAGACACAAGGAACATAGCACTATTCAGTTGTAGAGATCAAACCTTATCTGAGTTGGAAATATGGCACAAAAGGTTAGGGCACATAGGAGAAAGAACTCTGAAGCAAATTTGCAGGGAGAAAAGTGTACTTGGCATTCCCAATGTGACCAAGCAGCACATGATATACAAATGTGGAGCTTGCCAATTTAGCAAATCTCACAGGCAACCATTCAGCAGGAAAGGATACATCCATGAAGACTATCTGGAGCTTGTACACACTGATGTGTGGGATCCTAGCAAAGATCCATCCATCTCAGGGTCAAGATACTATGTCTTATTTATTGATGATTACACTAGGTGGACAATCCTCTATTTCATGAAGCATAAGGATGAGGTATTTACATGTTTCAAGAAGTATTTCGCACTAGTTGAAAACCAAACAAGAAGGAGCTTGAAGAGAATCAAGTCTGATGGAGGTGGTGAGTATTTCTCACATGAGTTTGATCTATTTCTACAAGACTGAGGCATAAAGAAGCGAGTAACAACCACGTATACTCTTGAATTTAATGGAGTGGCAGAGAGAAGGAACAGGTTAATTATTGAAGTGGCTAGGTCTATGTTAAATGAGAAAAAATTACCTAATTATTTATGGACAGAGGTTGTTTCCACAGCCACCTACTTGGTAAATAGGCATCCATCCAAATCATTGGATGGTATGACACCATATGAAGCATGGAATGGAAAGAGATCCTCATTGGATCATTGCAAAATATTTGGGTGCATCGCCTAGGCACACATCCCATCACAAATCAGAGGGAAGCTTGACCCTAAGGATGAGAAATGTATATTTATTGGGTATGATCAGAATCAAAAGGGATATAGACTATACAATCCCACTAACAAGGCATTCATAGTTAGTAGGGCTGTAGTATTTGATGAGAATAATTCATGGTTTGAAGATGATTGCAGGAAAGTCAAGTTACCATATGATTTAGAAAATGATTTTCCAAACCTCACTTAAGAAGATCAACACTTAGCAAAAGACATCAACTCAGAGGATGAGGAGCAGATTGATTTCAAAGCTTGGAAGTCAAGAGGCAAGTCCGAATCAAGCAATCAGAATATCTACACGAGTATTCCAATCAAGCTTTAAGGAGATCACAAAGAGAAATTAAGAAGTAAATAAGGTATGGATATAATACATCCTTGGTCACAAAACACTCTGTGTACATCACTAAAGACTCTATGGCAGAAGAGCCTTCTTCATTTGACCAAGGATGTAATTAAGCCCAAACCTACATAACACTTCATGTTGGGCTTGAGGGGGAGTTGTTGGTGCAATTAAGCCCAAACCTACATACTTAATCACCTCATAAAAGCTTGATTTATTGGCATAACACTTGGAAGGCTTCATATGTTCAACCTCGTAATTCTCCTTCACATTTACTCTTGTAAAAGTGGAATATACTCATGAGGAGTTAGGAAGCACAAAATCTTGTATCATTTGGTAGTTGAGTCAAGAGAGAATCAGTCCTATACTTTAGGATTCACTTTTAGGTAGAGATTTGAATTTGAATTCAAATCTTTTGGCTCCAACAAAACTATAAAAAGAGGATATGAAAGGCCCGCCTCTATCTCGAGGTTCAGAGATCATTTTTTATGTACTCTCATTGAGAAGAGGAGCTCACCTCATAGATCACTCACTTCTCACTCATTGAGCAATGATTGATTGCCAATGACTTTGTACTTTTACATGATTTAATACACACATGATCATTACTTCTTATTCTCATCTCTCAGTCATAACTCCATCAGAACAGTGAACTTATCAGAGCTTGTTCTCACTGTATAGTGGATCATTTCTCATCATTTAAAGCATGACAGATTCAGCATAGTGTCTACAGTAATCCTACAAAGTTTCGATCGAGCATAGTGTCTATTGTAATCCTACAAAGTTTCATTATCAATGCCTCTCGTGATCGTCAGATATTAATCAATCTTTGCTTACTGGTCATGTGATTGTCAAGGCCCATAAATCTCGGGATGCTTGGTTGATTTGCTAAACATATTTCTCTGCATATAGTCCATCATTTTCTATGATATCACTCATGATTGGTAGCTTGTTAAGCTAATTAGAGTTCCCCAAAAGGAATTTATTCAATTGTTGTTGTACTCAGAGAATGGTTCGAAACTCTAAATAGGTGTATCAATCAAAATAGCAACTTTTGGACAGTGGATTATATTCCTAGCTATCTGTTTTGATCCTATCATTAGTGGATCATCTTCCAAGCAACATATGTGATTATTTATGCTTATTAGCTAGCTAAAAAGGCCCACAACACTCTCCAGGCATTACTTGTAGCAGGTGTGAAGCAAGTTTTAGCTACACCAATTCATCTCTTGTGACTATCCACCATCTCCTCCATCATCAATCACTTACTCAAGAATGCTTTCAAAACATGCAAGTTGTAATCTTGAGATTGAAACTCTATTGTAAATTTCTATTACTCCATTTTAAATAATCTTTTTATATATGCGAGAAAATGTCAAAGGACTCAAAAACATGATGTCTTATAAGATAATATTTTTATGGCATACATGGGTTATGAAAAGTTCAATCATTTACAACAATGTAAAGACCACAATTTTGTTCCATGACTAAATCCAAAACCTTGAAACTACCATATTGTTATAAAAGTAAATGTGTGTCCAATTTGTTCAGGCATATCTGAAATAGGACATCATTTGGTCAGTCTTGTGTAGCCTCAAAGTCCTTAACTTGGACTTAAGTATAAGTATTTGGGCTACATAGGTAAGTGGCCTAGTGGTTAAGGTGTTCAAGCCTCTAGTGGGAGGTCTTGGGTTCAAGCCTTGCAAGGACTCAGGAGTAGGGAGAAGTTTACTATATTTTACTCAAACCCAAGCCCAAGCTTCTACAAGGCTCTAAGTCCACGTAAATTGGACACTTGGAGCATATGTAGTTACGTGCATGATCTTGGATGGATAGTATCAACCTATTAGAGTAGTTAGATCCTTGGTGAGAGCTATATATAGAGGCATAAAGCTGGGAGGAGTAATTTAAGGATGGTCATAATCCTCTACTTCTTCATAGTAGCATTAGAGCCATGAAGGAGATTCCATGGAGACCTTGGAGGTAGGTTACCTTATATATGAGCTGAAATTGATTTTATTTCATTTATTTCTCTACCAACTTCTACTCAAGACTTTTCTTTTTTATTTTGTGCCTACATTCATCCTTTTTTGAGAGGCTTCTCTATGAAAAATTATGATAGATGGCCCCCTAGAGGGTGGGAACTTCCTCTTAGGAGGATTCAAGAAAGTCAAGCAACTCCAAAAGGCCATCTGCACACTTATCGAACATGCACATGAGGAATATTGTCCATCCTTGCCTACGTGTGAGAGAAGAGGAGATTTCATCCATCTTTGATTCTTGTGTTGAAGGAAATATGGAAGTGATGCATGTCTTATAGGTTGTTTGGGGCCAACATTGTAGTGTGCGTGAGATAATACCAAACACACAAATTAAAGAAGTTTATTACAAGCTTCTTCGATTCCTCCAAAAGGGAGCCAATGATGTCTATCCTTCCTTCCATCTTGTCAACATGATTCCACAAGCGGAGGAAAACCTCTCCTCTTCTTATGGAGAAAAATGGAATGCACCTTGTCTTTTATCTGCCACCTTCATGAGTTTCAAATTATTGTGGGATAATACATCCCATTTTGACAAATATGATGCATCTAAAGCTCATGCTTTCCTGAATTTTTGCCAAAAAAGATATACAAAAGAGAGTAAGAGCACCACCATGCAACAACATGTCCAACCCTCGAACAGTTTCCATTTGAGGGTGTAAAAGATGAATGATCACGGAGGTGTGCTTCTTATGGCCTAGAGAGATTTTTTTTAACTTTCATATATGGGATAACTTCCCATCTTATCCATCGTTTGCTAGCATGCATGCAACCATGAGAGCTTTCCTTTCTCTTATTTGATGTTTCTTCTTGTTTTATCTACAACCTGACAACACATGAGAAACTTCTTTGCTTTTCATCATATGAAGTCTACTTGGTGTCAAGTAAATATTTTATGGGGAGAAAAAGGATATGTTTTCATTTAAATCTATCTTTACCTTCAAGTCAATCATGGAAGAAGGCTTAGATAAAATCAAGGCTTTGAAGGAGTTTTATTGACCGGCAAAAATTGACATTTGCTCACAATTAGGCCACACGGGAACCACTCCTTGCGAAGCCAAATTCTCACACTTTCAAGAGGGGGCCTAGGGCCAAACATTTGACCGATCATGCAAGTTTTCATCAGTTCTTCTTGCTTTGCCGCCACAGACTCCTTGCATAAAGAGACCACTGGGGGTGCGACGTCCGTTGGGACGGAATCCATCTCAAGGGGGCACACGGATTGAGGGGGAGCCACATTGTTCATGACAAACGAGGAAATAAGGGTCGGCATCTTCTAAAAAGACCACCCCCTTTTGCTGAAAGAACCTTACTTCAAATGAGATCGTCTGTCTGCTTCAAATCTTGTCATACGCAACGCATCAACGGCGCTTCCGATGATAAGGAGGAACAAAGTAATGGATTAGAAATCATTTATTTTCTTTCTGGCATATTCGTTTCCCACTTGTGAATAATTGTCGGAGGGTCCTCCACCATCTCGATTCGCTCTAATCTTCTATACTGAGGACCTCATGAATGTATTGATAAATCTATGTCAAGCAGGCACAAAGAAGAAATCGCGACACCTTTATCCATGTTTGAATTGCATATCTGTCCCGGACGGGCAATAGGAGTTTTGCGTAACTTTTGTTGCTTAATGTTCTGTATGCTAATATCTATATGCTAATATCTAAAGTATGCTTCGAGTTCCAAGTCCACAATGAACCGAGTTCCAAGTCCACAATGAACCGGAAGGATAGGACTCCTTAATTTGGCTGGGTATGGCGACGGCTGCGTGTCGAGCTCCTTGAATAACCTCTTCAAATCCTGGGGCTCCAGTAAGGATTACGGGAGTAAAAGCGCCCGAGCAAGTACACTGAGGAAGCTGCCACGTAGCAAAAAGAGCGCGATAGACCGGAATGCTCGCGACACTCTTTCTTTTGCGATAGACCAAAACCTGCGATAGACACTCGACGACCCTGCGCGTGTGTCGCGATAGACACTCTTGAGTGTCGCGACAGACACTCTTGAATGTCGCGAAAAACGCCGCCACGCTCAGTGTGTCGCGATAAACACTCTGGAGTGTCGCGAAAAAACGCCGCCACGCTCAGTGTGTCGCGAAAAACGCCGCCACGCTCAGTGTGTCGCGATAAACACTCTGGAGTGTCGCGACATGAATGTCGCGAAAAACGCCACCACGCTCAGTGTGTCGCGATAGACACTCTGGAGTGTGGCGACAGACACTCTGGAGTGTCGCGACAGACACTTCCTCACTCCTGAGTGTCGCTGCTTCAGAAGACGGGACAAGTCAAGCTGAGTCGTCTCGCACGTTTCATCTGTACCAAGGAAGACCGGCGACGAGTTGAGAAGGAGCGCAAGTGTCGTCTGTGCTGTTACGCCATTTTCGTGCTCTAATCTTTGGCGGCGATGCGAAGACAAAGTAGAGAAGGATCTTGAACAGTCATTGACCGAGTGTCGTCTATGCTGCCCTTGACGTTGCCTGCTGAAGTCTTTCAATTTTGAACGTCGCGATGATGCCTTCTTCAATGTCGCGATCACGTACGCTGCGTTACCTTCAGCAGCTAGTTGTGATGGACAACAGATAGATCATTGATTTCCTCCCAGCGTGTGCTCGCTTTTCAGTAACTCAAAGTTGTGTCGGTAGTACAGCTTCTTCATGAAGCACTCCAAATTACCAATGGCCCAAATATAACACAAACACTAGAGAACATGCAGGCAAAGTCCCATTAAATGATAAAGGAAAGTCCAAAGTTGTCATAAGGGAGCTTCCAGAGGGGGATCATGGGGAAGGCTTGGCGTGGCTCAATGAGAGTGTTATCTGCCTTTTCGGACGTGGGAACAACCAAGTCCTTCTTGATGGAGAATGTTAATCTCCAAAAGAACAACTTATTCTTGTGATTAGAGCACCTCTATACCAAGAATAAGTCAAAACCTTTCACACATTTAGAGGATCAACTTCTAATTATCAAAAGATGAACAAATCTGTGAAGAAGGTGATACACAGAAAAGTCTGTTGCACTATTTCCTTATATTGACTTATCAAACGTGTAAAGTTTTTTATGAAACTTTGTACGAATCATCTCCTAGAGATTGCGCAACTATTCCAAGTTGAATTACTCCAAAAGATTAAGTGTAGCTTGAGAAATCAACTTCTCAAGTTACCTATGTCAGAAACTGTACTTCTGAGAAGTCGATTCAGACACCCCTAACTTCTTAACTTTGATTCTCACAGTATCTAACCCGTTTTGCCAAATGCTTTTAGCCACGAGTAGATCACCTTCCAACTTAAAAATTAAGTGCTTGCTTGCACAAAACTTTAAACTATGGAGTGAGCACTGACCAAAAGATTAAACACGAAATTTGCGCCTGTTTTAGAGAACTGTAGACATTCAACACATATGAATGTTCCTATTCACAATTCTCCTAGCCTGTTTACAATTGGACTCTGAAATTCAGGTCACAGGCTCATTAACTAACAATTTAGATATCCTCAAAAGGATTTCGCTAATGATCAAACACAGAAGGAGCAGACACGAAAAGATCGGGCGCAATATTTCTTCATTAACTCAAAAAATTACAACTGAGTGATGAGAGCAAACACAAATTTACTTTCCACTATCTCATAGCTTCTATCTCCCTAATTCTTGACTTGTAACTAATGTCACATATGCTCTCATACATGCCCCGACTTTTCTCAAGGTATTTATAGATAATTTGTACATAATTCTTACTGAACAAAAGATCTAAGTCATCTATGACTATGCTAATGTACATATGTGTACAAGACAACATTCTGACTTCTTCTTAATTTTGCAAATGTCTTCCTTTGCTTCATTCTGACCATAAGCATTCTCCAAGATCTGTATAATCACCAATTTGTGATTGGTTTGCTCCAACAGCTCCCCCTCAATCACTAATTGTGATTATTCCATTCTTCTTCACTCCTGCCATCTCCTTGAATCTCTGTAGCTTAGGTCCATCCAAGCTTTTTGTCATCATATCTGCCACTTGTTCTTTTGTTGGAGTGTACATCACTTCAATCTCTTTATCTAGTACCTTTTCCCTCAAGAAATGATACTGTATCTCTATATGCTTAGTCCTGGCATGAAAAACAGGGTTAGCTGCCAAATACAAAGAACTCATATTGTCTCCAAAAATTATTGGAGTACTATGATCAGTCTCAAAACTTTTCATCAAGGTCTTCAACCATATAACTTCTTTTGCAGCTTCTACCATTCCCTTATACTCAGCCTCTGTGGATGATAAAGCAACTGTGTGTTGCTTCTTTGAACACCAAGACACTAACTTGTCTCCAACATAACATAGATATCCATGAGTAGACCTTCTATCATCTGAGTCACCTGCCCAATCTGCATCACTAAACACTTTGATTCTTGTGTCAGAAGTGAAACCATAGTACAAACCTTCACTTAGGGTTCCTTTGATATATCTAAGTACCCTTTGGGCTGCAATCCAATGAGTCTTCTTTGGACAATGCATAAATTGTGACAACACACCTACTGCATATGATAGATCTGGCCTTGTCAAGGTAGCATAGATTAGACTACCTACCAAACTCTGATATTTCTTCATGTCATTGAACTCTTCACCTCCATACCTGCTTAATTTATGATTTACCTCCAATGGAGTGGTTGAGGTCTTGCAATCTTCCATGTTAAACTTGATCAAAAGATTCTTCAAATATCTTTCTTGTGAAACATATACTCCATGTTGAGTATACACAATCTGCATTCCTAGAAAATAAGATAAGTTTCCCAAGTCACTTATCTTAAACTCCTTCTCTATTTGCTTCTTGAGTTCATTGATTCCTTGAGCATCTGTTCCTGTAACAATAATATCATCAACATAAATGCACATGTAAATATATCCATTTTCACTTGCCTTCACTAGCAAGCTACTATCTGCCTTTGATGCTTGAAATCCACATTCATTCAAGAACTTGACCAATCTGTAATTCCAAGCTCTTGGGGCTTGCTTCAACCCATATAAAGCTTTCTTGAGCTTACACACATAATCTGATCCAATTGATTCCATGAAACCTTCTGGTTGCTCCATATATACTTCATCTGCAATGTAACCATTAAGAAATGCATTCTTCACATCCAATTGTGATAATTTCCATCCTTTGCAAGCAGCAATAGCAATCAATGTCCTAATTGTAGACATCTTAGCAACAGGACTAAAGGTTTCATCATAATCTACCCCATAAGTTTGAGCATAACCTTTAACCACAAGTCTAGCCTTATATCTAGACACCTTACCATCTGCAAACCTCTTTGTTTTGTATACCCACTTGCATCCAATGACTTTCTGATTCTTTGGTCTTGGTACTAATTCCCAAGTTTCATTTTCAAGTAGAGCATCATACTCTTCTTGCATTGCCTTCTCCCAATTCTGTTTACCTTTGGCTTCTTCATAAGTGGTTGGATCTTCTTCTGTTTTCACAATGTAGGCATAATCTTTTGTTGTTAGGAAAGATGTATCATAACTATACCTTATAGGCTCTTTCCTTTCTCTTGTAGATCTTCTGATTTCTGCACTTCTTGAAGTTTCAGCCTCATTTGATTCTGGATCAAATTTTGGCCCTTCTTCTACATGATCCTGCACTCTACATCTAGAGTCAACTTCATCAACAATTTCTTCACATACCTTTACCTTTGCCTTTCCTTTCCTTTGAATTTCTTCAACACCTGCATACTCATTTGGTGATCCTGTATACCACATGTTTTGCTCATCAAATGTTACATCTTTAGTAACAAGAAATTGCTTTGTGGATGGACTCCACAACCTGTAACCCATTTGTCTATCATCATATCCAATAAACACATACTTCTCTGCTTTTGGTTCTAGCTTATGTCTTAATTGTGAAGGAACATAAGCATATGCAATACATCCAAATACTTTACAATGATCAAGACTAGGCTTCTTACCCCACCATGCTTCATAAGGGGTTCCTCCATCCAAAGCTTTGCAAGGCAACCTATTCACAAGATATGTTGCAGTGTTAATGGCCTCTGCCCATAAGTAATTTGGACAATTCTTTTCCTTCATCATGGCTCTTGCAAACTCTACAAGAGTCCTATTCCTCCTTTCTGCTACTCCATTTTGTTGAGGGGAGTACCTGCAAGTTACTTCTCTTTTGATACCTGCATTCCACAAATAATCATCAAACTCTTTTGAGAAATACTCTCCCCCTCCATCTGATCTTAACCTCTTTAACTTTTGTCCTGTGATCCTTTCTGCATAAGCATGGAAATGTTTGAATGTCTTGAAGACTTCTGATTTGTCCTTGATTACATACAAAGTAATCCACCTGGTTGCATCATCAACAAACAACACATAATATCTGGATCCATTTATGCTATAGTCCCTTGAGGGTCCCCATACATCTGTATGAACCAATTCAAGCATGTTTGAATACTTGTACCCTGATTTGTTATAAGAACTTTTATGTGCTTTACCTAATTGACAAGCTTCACACTTGTACACCATATGTTGCCCTTCAATATTTGGCAATCCAAGCACCACCTGATTCTTTGACATTTCCTTTATAGCTCTCTCATTGAAATGACCTAGCCTTTTATGCCATAGGTCTAATTCAGATACCTTTTGACCTCCATAGGTAAACAATGCATGTCCCACATTACCTTGGACCTTGAGAGTGAACAATCTTCCCTCCTTTTTACCTGCAATTATGGTTCTATATCCCTGATTTGGATCTTGTACATAGACACCATCATTTGTAAATCTTACCTCATATCCTTTCTCCACAATTTGCCCTACACTTATCAAATTTTTAGGAATAGTAGGGACATAAAGTACCTTGCTCAGAAGTGTACTTCCACTCTTTGTCTTCACTGATCCAATGCTCTCCACTTTATGTTTGGTATTGTCACCTGTTTGAACTGTATGTCCATTCACCCTAGCTTCCATATCAGTCATCAAAGATAGATTCCCACTCAGATGGTTACTGCACCCTGAGTCAATATAAAACACTCTTTGATCTTCTCCCATTGATTCATGAGTTGCATTCAAGATAAGAGTCATGTCATCCTTCTGATCTGATGCATAATTGTAATAATTATTGTTGTAGGACTGAGATTGGAAGTTTCTTCCACCTCCTCTACCATATGATGTCCTACCACCTCTTCCTCTGAAATTGCCTCTTTGGTTTCTGCCTCCTCTACCTCTTTGACTATAATTCTGATTGTTGTATCCTCCACTTTGATTGTTATACCAACAATCATTTGCCAAATGATTTGTTCTGCCACAAATCCAACAAGCTTTAGCATTATCTTTGTTCTTACCTCCTCTTCCTTTACCTCTGAAATTTGTCTTCCCTTTTGTGAAGTTGGCTTGATTTGAATTCCCTTCATCATCATTTGATTGCTTTCCCTTGCCATTCTTTTTCTTATCTTTGGAGTACATAGCTTGACTTGTACTTCTATCATTGTCTCCTTTAAGATCCTGCTCAAAGGTTAGCATGTGTCCTAGCAATTGATTAAGGTTAGGAGTAAAGTGATCAAGTGACAATTCTATGGACAATATAAAAGGCTTCCACTTCTCATCACCTCTTAGACCTATAAGTATTTGTCTTACCAACTTTTCTTCTTCAATGTCTTCATCCACTGCTCCCAAGCTATCTGCAATATCTTTCATCCTTGCCACATAATCTGAAATTGATTGTGAGCTCTTCTTCTTGAAAGTTGTGAACTCAGCCCATAGTGAGGACTTCCTTGACTTAGTTGTATTTTGGAAATGCTCTTCCAAGGCATTCCAAACATCTGTAGCACTTTCTAAACCTCTGATGTGAGGTAGAAGATAATCATTTACAGCCATGTAGATGATACTCCTTGCTTGAGCATCCTTTCTCATCCAAGTCTTCAACATTGCAAGTTCTTCCCTAGTAGGAATACTTGGATCTGCAAATTCTGGTTTTTCTTCATCTCCTGTAATGAATGATATAAGATCTTTGCTCATGAGGTGTGCTTCCATCCTCATGGACCATGCTGGATAGTTCTCCCTATCTAGCTTATCAATCTGCAAGCTTTCTCCCATCTTGTATCCACCTGTGTATTGAAATCTTCAAGCTTTACAAACAATGTATGTACCTTTACTTCGAATTGAACTCCTTTTGCCTTTCTTGATGTCAATTTGTCTTCTCCTCGAGCTTTGACTCCAAGCTTTCACTTCTTGATCCTTCAAATGTTGAATCTCTTGAATCTGCAGCAGTCAAGATCCTCCTTTTCTTCAAATTGATGTCTCCTGCTCTGATACCACTGATGGAGAATGTTAATCTCCAAAAGAACAACTTATTCTTGTGATTAGAGCACCTCTATACCAAGAATAAGTCAAAACCTTTCACACATTTAGAGGATCAACTTCTAATTATCAAAAGATGAACAAATCTGTGAAGAAGGTGATACACAGAAAAGTCTGCTGCACTATTTCCTTATATTGACTTATCAAACGTGTAAAGTTTTTTATGAAACTTTGTACGAATCATCTCCTAGAGATTGCGCAACTATTCCAAGTTGAATTACTCCAAAAGATTAAGTGTAGCTTGAGAAATCAACTTCTCAAGTTACCTATGTCAGAAACTGTACTTCTGAGAAGTCGATTCAGACACCCCTAACTTCTTAACTTTGATTCTCACAGTATCTAACCCGTTTTGCCAAATGCTTTTAGCCACGAGTAGATCACCTTCCAACTTAAAAATTAAGTGCTTGCTTGCACAAAACTTTAAACTATGGAGTGAGCACTGACCAAAAGATTAAACACGAAATTTGCGCCTGTTTTAGAGAACTGTAGACATTCAACACATATGAATGTTCCTATTCACAATTCTCCTAGCCTGTTTACAATTGGACTCTGAAATTCAGGTCACAGGCTCATTAACTAACAATTTAGATATCCTCAAAAGGATTTCGCTAATGATCAAACACAGAAGGAGCAGACACGAAAAGATCGGGCGCAATATTTCTTCATTAACTCAGAAAATTACAACTGAGTGATGAGAGCAAACACAAATTTACTTTCCACTATCTCATAGCTTCTATCTCCCTAATTCTTGACTTGTAACTAATGTCACATATGCTCTCATACATGCCCCGACTTTTCTCAAGGTATTTATAGATAATTTGTACATAATTCTTACTGAACAAAAGATCTAAGTCATCTATGACTATGCTAATGTACATATGTGTACAAGACAACATTCTGACTTCTTCTTAATTTTGCAAATGTCTTCCTTTGCTTCATTCTGACCATAAGCATTCTCCAAGATCTGTATAATCACCAATTTGTGATTGGTTTGCTCCAACACTTCTTAATGACAATGGGAAGGAGTCTGTGGTCGAAATTCATTGAGGACTCTCCTCTATTCCGCTAACGGCACACCTAGCACTTTGCAGGTAAAGCAAATCCTAGAAAAAAAAAATTAGGCAACTCCCTTAGAAAAGTGGGACATTCTAGGAAAAACACGAACGATGGGTTACAACTAATCAGATTGTGAAAGCCATTAGAACTAGGGAACACACATTTTTATGTGTGACCCGTGTAGATCTTGGTGGTCGAAGTGGGTGATGAGAGCATTCTACCATCGATAACTGAGTTAAAGATGTTCTCCCTACCAAGCTACCAAACGGTTTGCCACCCTCACATCAAATTGATCACAAGAATGAACTTGTACCTCGCTAGACACCACTTGCCAGTCTTACTACCAAGTTTGTTCATCATTGGTTTGGCCCTTCCAAACTTTTGGAGGAATACAGTGGTGTCACTTTCAAGTTGGAGCTACCTTCACTTCAGCTTGCTCAAACATTTCTATCTGGATAGATGTTTTGGGCGCCATGTACTACCAGTAGAGCATTGGGTACAACCACTTGAGCCTAAGTCATCTTGAAGCCTCACGTTCGAAGAAAGCTCGAGTTCTACGTCAAATAGCGAGGCTGATTGCACCTGGGTTCTAGAGGACCATCTTCTTGACCTGTACTTGAAGCTCGTTTTGCGTTATTGGGACCTTCTCAACATTCAACACATGCCTAAGATCTAGGATCCCCCATTTCGATCTTTTAAAATTTCCATTGTAATCTTTTTCTTTATGCACTTGTAATGAGCATGTTTCTAACCTTAGTTAGCAGCCCTTCTTGACGAGGACATGGACGTGTTAAAAAGGGAGAGAATGTTGATATTTCTGAAAACGAGGGTGTCGATGAACCTCTTCCCCTTCGTGCGGGGACTCCAGGGGCTCATTGGGCCATCCTTGGGGGTATGTTGGGAGACCTCCTGGGAAGCTGTAGGGGCACTTTGGTCCGTTCTTGGGGGTGCATTGGGGGTCCTCCGAGGCACCTTGGGGGCTTCTCATAGGGGCATTTGGGCATCGTTTCTCATGTTCTCAGGCCTCCACACCTCTCCTCCTTGGATCCTCCACACCTCTCTTTTCACCATAGCTTGTATTTCTATCCAAGAGCTGGAGGGATTTGGGGAGTTTGCCTTGAGGTGCCTAATTGTGTGCAACTATGAAGGGGACCTCCTAAAACATCCGACTTCCTAGCAAGGATTTAGTGTCTTCTAAGAGACCTCATGACCACACCTCCGACCCCTCACTTTTGGATGCAAGCTACCCTCTTTCTTGTAATGGTTGCCCACCATCTTGGGCTCTTGGAAATATAATCAATGTTTTGGCAATCTCACATATTCAACGCTCATACTCGCTACATCCCTCTTGTAGGTACAAGGTGTTGCGGGGCTCTCGCAAGGCCTCTTCGGTTTGGTCTACCTCTAGTGCTCTCCTTTCCACATGTGTTCATAACAACAAAGAGAAGCAAATGGATCTTTCCCACCAAGCTCTTTGAGTGAAGCCTGAAGGTGGCTGAATCACGGAGGAGCGTTGGTGATTCGGTGAGTCGTGCCATCTTGTACATGCCATGGTCTAAACACTAAAAGAGAAAGAGAGTACGCTTTGAATTAGCCTAAGTTTAGATAGGGTGGCATAAAAAGCATCTCATTTTTTTATGCCTTCATCTAAGCATTCACACACATGAGTACAAACTTTTACATGTATAAAAATTTATGCATTTCCATTGGCTAAAGAAGATGCTAACCAATAAAAATATATTTTCCCTACGGTACACTTTTGCTATGAGGGGTGAGAGTCGGCCTCAGATTTGATGGACCCAAAACAAATAAAGTTTTTTTTCCATCAAATAAAATATTTGCACGTAAATAACACAAATGTTGTTGCCCGTCTGTGTGATTGCCGTCTTCTGATGAGAGGTTTTGCCTGTGGGAAAATGTCCTCTCACAGCTTGTATCCTCTTTTACCCTCACGTGAAAGCAAAGATTTAAAATCTCTTCTTTATTTGGGGGTTCAAAGTAGGATGTGTTGAAGGAATGATGTGGGTTGTAAAAGACTGTAACGATGGGCAGTACAAGATATTTCAAAAGCACTCTCATTCATGAAGGTGCAAGACATTCATTCAATGCTCGGTGGCACCCTCAAATCTGTGTCGAGGCTGACCTCGACACACTGCTTCCATTAAAGATTAAAGTGGACCTAGGCCAAGGGGAAGTCTCGGAACAGGACACTATTTACAAAAGTCTACCTAACGCGTGCTTTCGTTGTGCTGAACAAGGACACAGGATCAAAGATTGCCCTTTGATATAAAAAAGCAATAAAAAACAAGAAGCATCCAAAAACGCTCAAGACAACAATGGGACACTGAACTACCTGGTGAATGAAGGGGTTGTTAAGGGCCCCCTTAGCCCTAAAGTCGACGTAGAAGGGTTCACAGAAGTCAGAAGAAGAAGGAAAAGAAGCCTTAGGGTGACATGTGAGTGAAATAGTATGCTAGATAGCCCCCCAAACAACTTGTATTGCAATCTGGAAAAGGAGATCAATGAGCTTGATTACCCACGAAGGAACCAGTATGAGGTGCACATCAGCCACAAAGCCCTAGAGATCCCTGACAACAAAGAAACCTACCAGGAGGGTTACACTACAATCAAAGAGGATGGCTTTACCACTAGTAACGAAGATAACATGGATAGTGGAAGTTCCATAATTGGATCAACTATTCCGGATACGGTTTCCTATTCATTCCAATAGGAGGCCTTCCGCAAGGGAAAACAACCTATTGAGCTACCCTGGAAAAGCCCCCACAAGGACAAATTGCTAAGTCCAAACCCCCTCTCAACAAAAAAGAAAGATGAATCCAAGAAGAGAAAGGATAAGGCCCCCTCCCACAAAAAGGGCAACTTACGACAATGATCATCATCTCGTTAAATGCTAGAGGGCTAATGGACCCCTCAAGGGCGACCATTATTGTGTTGGAGTTTATTGATCTCCAAAGTACAGCTAGAAGTAGGTGAAACCCAACAGGACCTAGTTGACTTTTTCACAAACTTGTATGCACAGACCAATTTTCTTGCAAAGCAAATTGCTCTTTACTCACTTGGAATTTTCCAAAACTGTTTCACACACATAAACTAGACTCTAAGAGCTTTCCAACAAGATATAGAACACCTCAAATGGATAAATACACAATGAGCTATGACCTCTGCAATATGCAGCTTTAATGGAGACCTTGAAACAGAGATGAACCTGAGGACACATATCACTTGCAGAGACTACTGCTCTTACCTCACAACTCCAATGACTTTGAAACTTTCCAGAATACAAGTAGACTTAAAGAGCTTTCTAACAAGCCAAAGAACACATGATTTGGATACATACACAAGGAGATATGACCTCTGCAAGTTTGAGGTTTAATGGAGACCTTCAGCAGGGATAAAAAACAGAGAACACACACTACTTTCAGAGAGTATTGCTCTCATCTCAGAAATCCAATGATTATGAAAATTTACAGGAAGAAAGTAGACAGTAAGAGCTTTCCAATGAGCTATCAAACATGTAATTTGGATATTCAATGAGGGAGATACAAGCTCTGCAATCTCTGCATACAAAACTACAATAGTGTAGAGATACACATATGACTCTATTGGACATCCCACAAGATCACGACTTTTCTCCTCTTTTTATAGCATGGGAAACTAATCTAAAACCTTCCTAATACATCTAAATTCGTGGTAGACACTTGGATGGAGGTATTGCGTGACTCAAGTGCTCAAATAAGCAAAGTATTGATGGACTTTGAGAACTAGCCACATCGACCTTCCACTAGGACACCACTGAAGCTCCCTTGTGACTCACTAATTTGACTCACCATGTTCTAGAACTCACGTGGTATTTTTGCTACATTTTATGAATAATATGAGCCTTCTTGAAGTATTTGAAGACTTCCCAAAGGTATTTACATAATTTGAAACTTGTACCCTACATAAAACAAATGTTCGCAACATTCTCCCCCTCAAGTTTCAAAGGGTATTTCCTTCATGCCAAGAATATAGTTGAATCTTTGAAGCTTTGGTCCATCCAAGGATTTGGTGAAGATATCTGCAACTTGATCCTTTGTTCCAACAAAAGAAACCTGCACTTCATTGTTCATGGCCTTCTCTCGAGCATAATGATAGTGAACCTCTATATGCTTTGTTCTAACATGAAAAATAGGATTTGAGGTCATATGAATGCTGCTCAAGTTATCCCCATATATCAGTGGTACATCAACCTGCACATTCAAGTCATGAAACAACTTTTTAAACCACATAACCTCAGTAGTAGCCAATGCTAAACCTCTATACTCAGCCTCTGTAGAAGATAAAGCAACTGTAGGTTGTTTCTTTGAACTCCATGTTAATGTTAATGTCTTGTTTCTTGCTATTACCACATATCCACTTGTGGATCTTCTGTCATCTTTGCTTCCAGCCCAATCTACATCACTAAAGACTTTAAGAGTTAGATCAGCATCATGACTATAAAATAATCCTTCGTTCATGGTACCTTTCAAATACCTAAGCACTCTTTTCGCTGCATGCATATGAGGTACTCTAGGTTCATGCATAAACTGTGACAATACTCCCACTGCATAACATATATCAGGTCTAGTTTTTGTTGCATAAATCAAAGATCCTACCATGGATCTATATACATTCATATCATGCAACTCATCACCTTCCTTTGCACTCAGCTTTACATTACATTCCATTGGAGTAGAAACAAATTTACATTCCTGCATACCAAACCTTTTCAGCATATCACATATATACTTTCTTTGTATCAACCACATACCTTCATCGCTATACACAATTTCAATCCCAAGAAAGTATCTGAGCAAACCAAGATCTGAAATTTTAAATTCCTTTCCCAAATTACCTTTTATCTCATCAATTGCTTTTGCATCATTCCCTGTAATCAACAAGTCATCCACATAAATGCATACATAGACACACATGCCATCTACATGTTTTACATAAAGTGAAGGATCAGCATGACTCGCTGTGTATCCTTGCAGCATAAGATACTTTACCAACCTTGCATTCCATGCCCTTGGTGCCTGCTTAAGACCATACAATGCCTTCTTTAACCTGCATACATGATTAGGACATTTTGCATCCACATAACCATCTGGTTGTGACATATACACTTCTTCATTTAACTCACCATTAAGAAAGGCATTCTTTATATCGAGTTGATATATATTCCACCTTTTACTTGCAGCTAAAGCCAACAAAGTTCTCACCGTTGCCATATTTGCTACTGGACTAAATGTTTCCTCATAGTCCACACCTTGAGTTTGATTATATCCTTTTGCTACAAGTCTAGCCTTATATCTAGACACACTACCATCACTATTTCTTTTAATCTTAAAAACCCACTTGCAACCAATTACCTTTTGCTTTGGTGTACTTGGAACTAAATTCCAAGTCTTGTTATCCTGTAGTGCTTCCATTTCTTCTCTCATTGCTTTCTCCCACTTTTCATCTCCTTTGGCCTCATCATAACATGTGGGTTCATTTTCCTGCTCAACTTTTGTCATAAAAGCATAATGAGTATTCATGAAAGATTCGTAAGTATACCTTTGAGGTTGCTTACTTACTCTTGAAGTTCTTCTTACCTCCAATGTAGATGCTCTTCCTTTCTTATTAGGAACCTTTGATGATTCTCCATACTCACATACATCACTAATTTCTTCTCCTTCATCATTAACTTCAACAAGTTTGAGTTTATCTTTACTTTTAACACTTGGAGGTGACTCTTGCCTTAATCTTCCATTGAAAGGTGATCCTCTTTCTTCATCTAAACCACTCCTTTCATCATTTAAACTTCCTGATGGCTGAACTATGCATTCATCTCCTTCAACCACACCTTCTTCATTTTCATCCATGACCTGCAAACAATTCTTATCTGCATACCATGAAAGTGATTCATCAAAGTTTACATCTCTTGACACAACAACTTTATTGGTATGAGGATTATAGCATCTATATCCTCTTTGAGTATCTGCATAACCAATAAATATACATTTTTCTGATTTCGCATCAAGTTTAGATCTCACCTCACTAGGTACATGTACATAACATACACAGCCAAATACTTTCAAATGACTTACACTTGGTTTCCTTCCATGCCATACCTCATATGGTGTCAAATGATGAACTCCAGCAGTCGGAACTCTATTCATAATGTAAACACTTGTGCTAACAGCTTCAGCCCAAAAATAACTAGGCAAACACATATCATTAAGCATGCTTCTAGATGCTTCTGCTATGATTCTGTTTCTTCTTTCTGCGACTCCATTTTGTTGTGGAGTATATCTGCATGTAACTTCTCTTTTGATACCTTCATCATACAAAAAATCAGTAAAAGCTTGAGAGAAATACTCTCCCCCTCCATCGGATCTTAGCTTCTTAATATACCTTCCTGTTTGCTTTTCGACATATGATTTGAACTTCTTGAAACAATCAAAGACCTCACTCTTATGTTTAATAAAATACACAAATGTCATTCTACTATGATCGTCAATGAATGATACATAGTACTTATTACCAACCAAGGATGCCTCTTTAGTAGGTCCCCACACATCTGTGTGTATGAGATCTAGCAAACCATCACTTACATAGCTTGAATGCTTGAAAGGTTGTCTACTCTGCTTACCCATTTGACATGCTTCACAAAGATGCACCATATATTGCTTAGTAAGATCAGGTAATCCTTCAACAATCCTCTTCTTTGATAGCTCCTTTAACCTGTGTACATTCATGTGTCCAATCCTTTTGTGCCATAGATCAAGCTCTGCTATTCGATGCATACCATAAGAGAAATAGTTTGTATGATTTGGGTTTACCTTGAATGTAAATAATCTACCTTGTTTTTGACCTCTAGCAATTAACCTCCTTTGCTTTGGATCCTCAATGAAGCAACCTGCATGATTAAATCTCACTTGTAGACCTTTTTCTACCATTTGACCAACCGACATCAAGTTCTTAGTGATCGTTGGCACATAAAGTACATCCTTCAAGCAATTTGTCTTGCTCTTATCCTGCATAACATCTCCAACCTGCATAATCTTATGTGTTGTATCATCTCCTGTTTCAACATGACCTTTACATGATGGATTATGCATATTAGAAAACCATGAAGAATCATGAGACATGTGATTAGAACAACCACTATCTACATACCATACATCGCTATTGCAATTCACCTTAGTTTCTACATTCATCATAAGAAGAGAATCATAATCATCACTTTTACCTTCAACTGCATAATTTCCTTGTTGTTTACCTCTTCTTGAATAGCCTCCTCTTCGATTACCACCTTGATTATTTTCATTTTGATAACAATCTTTGGCATAGTGTCCATACCTTCCACATATATAGCAATTGTTCTTATTATCTTCACTCCTTTGTCTTTGGTTGTAGTTGTAGTAGCCTCTCGTACCTCTAACGCTTGATCTTCCTCTTTCTCTTGTGTTGAAGAAGCCACTTGAAGTCCTTTGATCATCGCTCCTTCTTCCTCGACCTCTATTTGAACCTCTTCCACCTCTGTTTCCACCTCTTGATGATCCTACATAAAGAGCTTGTCCTTGAGATCCTTTTTGATTTGAAGTAGAACCATTTAGATTCATCTCCTCCGTGACCATGAGGGCAATAAGTTGATCAAAATCTGGTAATTCTCCTCTGACATAAACTGAAGTAATGAAGGGTTTCCATCTCTCATCATCTTTGAGTCCGTTGAGAGTATGTGCAACCAAGTCGTCGTCCTCCACATGAGCTTGAATTGATCCTAGTTGATCTGCAATCTCTTTAACTTTCAATATGTAATCATTGACCGATGTCCTTGTATCTTTCTTTATGTTATTCAACTCATTTTTGAGTTGAATCTTCCTTGCTCTTGTACTTGTAGCATACAACCTTTCCAATGCAAGCCAAACATCTCTACTTGTGTCTAGATCTTGTATGTGTCCTACCATTGAATCTTGAATATTTTGTGATAAAATGAATATAACCCTTTTGTCTCTCTCATTCCAAAGTCTAAACTCCCTCAATTGTTGCTGATTTGGGTCCTCTGCTAATGTGGGTTTGATATCTGTGCCGTCAATCAAACTATACAAGCCTCTACCTTGCAAGTATGCTGTGATTCTAAACTTCCATGCTTGATAATTGGTCTTATCAAGCTTCTCTATTTGTGCATGTTCGTCTCCCATAATACAAATGCTAAGCTTCCTCCTTTAAGCCTCCTTTCCAATGTGTGTGATGAGAAGAAATATAATATTTACCTTGTAAATGAGGTATGTGCACCTTTCTTTGCTTGGATGTTGCTTCAGATGCCTCCTTGCAATCTTCTTCTACCTTTGTGTAGTGTTGATGATGAACTGCTTCTTTGATAGCTTCAAATTCTTCGTCAAGGTATGATAACCTTCTCCAAGCCTCCAAGTACTTGCTCTGATACCAATGTTGGAGTTTATTGATCTCCAAAGTACAGCTAGAAGTAGGTGAAACCCAACAGGACCTAGTTGACTTTTTCACAAACTTGTATGCACAGACCAATTTTCTTGCAAAGCAAATTGCTCTTTACTCACTTGGAATTTTCCAAAACTGTTTCACACACATAAACTAGACTCTAAGAGCTTTCCAACAAGATATAGAACACCTCAAATGGATAAATACACAATGAGCTATGACCTCTGCAATATGCAGCTTTAATGGAGACCTTGAAACAGAGATGAACCTGAGGACACATATCACTTGCAGAGACTACTGCTCTTACCTCACAACTCCAATGACTTTGAAACTTTCCAGAATACAAGTAGACTTAAAGAGCTTTCTAACAAGCCAAAGAACACATGATTTGGATACATACACAAGGAGATATGACCTCTGCAAGTTTGAGGTTTAATGGAGACCTTCAGCAGGGATAAAAAACAGAGAACACACACTACTTGCAAAGAGTATTGCTCTCATCTCAGAAATCCAATGATTATGAAAATTTACAGGAAGAAAGTAGACAGTAAGAGCTTTCCAATGAGCTATCAAACATGTAATTTGGATATTCAATGAGGGAGATACAAGCTCTGCAATCTCTGCATACAAAACTACAATAGTGTAGAGATACACATATGACTCTATTGGACATCCCACAAGATCACGACTTTTCTCCTCTTTATATAGCATGCGAAACTAATCTAAAACCTTCCTAATACATCTAAATTCGTGGTAGACACTTGGATGGAGGTATTGCATGACTCAAGTGCTCAAATAAACAAAGTATTGATGGACTTTGAGAACTAGCCACATCGACCTTCCACTAGGACACCACTGAAGCTCCCTTGTGACTCACTAATTTGACTCACCATGTTCTAAAACTCACGTGGTATTTTTGCTACATTTTATGAATAATATGAGCCTTCTTGAAGTATTTGAAGACTTCCCAAAGGTATTTACATAATTTGAAACTTATACCCTACATAAAACAAATGTTCGCAACATATTGGTCAATGGCTTCATGACATTAGCCTAAACCTAGAATTTATCTGTATTCAAGAGACTAAAATTGATGGAGAAGACCTCTAGAAATGGCTTAGTCATGTCTCCTTGACCCATGTTTGGATTTCAACATCGCACCCCTGGGGGTCCGGTGGGACAGTAATTGGTATAAATCAATCCTATTTTGAAAAGCTTGAGAACTCCATTGAAGACCAGAGTCATCGATGGGTTGCCGTTTCCTTTGGTGCCCCCTTTTGCTTTACTCTAGTCTCTATGTATGCCCCTAACGGGGAGTTGGAGAGACTGAACACCTGGGCCTCCTTAGACTCCCTCCCCCACAACATACTGATTTGTGGTGACTTCAATATGGTGGAGGACCTTGCAGATAGAGGGAACAACAAGGGCCGGTTCATCGACAATCGCGAAAAAGAAACGTGGGAAAAAACATAACTGCACTTGGATTTGGTCAAATTCAAAGATTCGAAAGGCTTTTCATGGTCAAATATCCAAGCATGCAAGGACCTAAGGAAAGCTAGACTAGACAGAAGCTACATTGCTCATAACATTATTCCAAGCATGCAAGGACCTAAGGAAAGCTAGACTAGACAGAAGCTACATTGCTCATGCAAGGACCTAAGGAAAGCTAGACTAGACAGAAGCTACATTATTCAGCAGTGGGGTTGCCCTTCCCTCTCGCAACGCACTGACCTTGCCATCTCTGATCACTACCCGATCATCATCGCTTTCCAACATCTCACCAAAATCTGTAAGGCTCCTTGGTTTCATGTCTTCTGGGCTTCCTTCTCTCTCCACTCCATTCATCCAGAAATTTTTGAAGTGTGGAAGGAAGCGTTTTCCTCTTGCTCACCCCCATCCAAGTGTTAGAGACGTGCGATCGATAAGTCGCAATAGATCATGAATAGAACCAAGAAGATGCTTGAGACTGTTCCGCAGGCACATAGAGAAGCTTTTTATCATAGACTCTTGAGACTTGAGGAGGAGGTGAACAAAGATAAAGCTCAATGCCAGAGAGGTCTACAAAAAATCAGAATGCTGCTGAGATACGAGGAAGAAATACAAAGGAAAAATTTGCAAATATTCTTTAAGGAGTGATGGGCTGGCAAAGCCGACAAACCCACCAAAGAGATGTGCCGCATCCTTAAAGGAAACAAAACAGAGATTCAATCCCCCTACTGCTAGACTCAAATAGAGATGTATGCAATATCGAAGAAGAAAACTAAGAAATCATTGAGGAGCACTTTACGAGACTCATGGAGATCTCGACCCCCATCTCCCACCACAAACGGTGCTACATGGCAGCCATATCTAGGGTATCCTCTCATAAGATCCCACACAACCTCCATTCCTTGCTTGATGTCCCTATCTTGGAAGAAGAAATCATTGACATCATTGATACCCTCCCTAGTGGTAAAAGCCCGGGGCCAGACGGGCTCACTAATGAGTTCGTTAAGTCCTTCGAGTTGGAGGTTGCCACCCCTCTTCGTCTTGTCTAGCAAGAGGTGCTCGCGTTTGGCATGTCGTCGACTTGTCTCAACAATGGCGTCATCAAGTTAATACACAAAAAAGGGAAAAAGAATAGAATTGACAACTGGCGCCTGATAACGATGCTCCAAACGGGATATAAGATCATTGCCAAAGTCATGGCGAACAGAATTTCTAGCCATCTGAGAGCTTGGTTAAGCGAGGATCAAAAAGGTTTCGTCAAAGGCAGGTCTATATCAGAAGCCATTATTGACATTTGGGAAGGTCTCAACTTTGCGACTGAGTCAAGACAAGATGTGGTTTTCCTCAAGATTGACTTTGACAAACCTTACGATGGGCTGGAATGGGATTATATTTTGCAATCACTTAATGACCTTGGATGCAGTCAGAAATTCACCAAGATGATCTCGACCCGACTAGCAAACACATCGACGCAAGTTAATGTTAATGTCCAACTGTCAAAGGTGATCAAACGAAGAAGATCGATTAGACAAGGGTGCCTGTTGGCTCCCCTTCTCTTTGCCATTTCCACGGAAGGGCTTAGTCCGCTGGTGGTTCAACATGTGGAAGCAAGCAATATCAAAGGCCTCCAATTGCCTCGTGACCACGGCCAAATCACCACAAGAATTTTTGCTGATGATATGAATGCGTTTGTCCACAACAATAGTACTAGCCTGGAGACATATTGGAGGTGCCTAAATACTTTCTCTGAAGCCTTTGGATCCAAAAGCATCCACTCTAAGACCGCTTTCAGATCTATTTTTGGGATCCAATTGACCTTCTCTTTAATCATGGTTGTCAACTCATTCCTTAGGGAAAAATTTTCTAGCTTCTTGGGATTCCCTTGGGTTTTGGTATCTCGATGGAGCAGCGATGGAACTGGGTCCTCGCCGGACTCGAAAGCAAGCTAAACTATTGCAGAGCTATGCAAATCAATCTCACTAGTCGTGCAATGGTTATCAACACGGTCCTCATCTTGTCTACCATTTACTTCCTCTCTTGTTGGAGACTGAAAGAGCAAGAGCTGTCCAAAGTGGAAAGAATATGCAAAAACTTCCTTTGGACAAGCAACCACAACAGGAGGGGTGTGCCCAAAATCAAGTGGTCCATCTCCTCCAGCCAAAGAGATAGTGGGGGCCTTGGCATTCTAGACATTGGGTGCATGGCTAACAAATTTGCGGCAAAATGGATAATTAAGGAGTGGTGCAATGGGGAGACCTCATGGGCCAAGTTGATCTTCATAAACAATAACGCGTTGACCTTTGTGGGCTTCCCGAATCGGAAGAATCTTGACATTCTCACCCTCTTGTTTTCCCTGCTCTCAGTCTTCTTGAAAGGCCCGGATCTTGTGTGCTCCCTATGGAAGAGTTGGAATAAAGTCAAAAGCTTCGCAAGAGTGAGTGAAGATTGGAAGTGGGCAGCCGGTATGAGACAAAATGACTCTATTTGGTTTCCAATCCATGGCATCCCGAATCGTGGAATCTTGGAACATTTGAACACCAAGAGGCTATGGAACAAAGTTTTCAAAAAATGGAAATGTCTCTGGAAACAGACAACCACCAGTGGATCAATTTCGAGGATATTGACCCTAGTGTCACCATTACCTATGAAGAATGGAATACTTTGCAAAGCTGATGTCTTGCTTGGGACTGCTCTAAAGTTCGCCTTCTCATGGGGCATGACACACCGAGCCCGCTTGGTCTCAGATGGCACAATGGTAAGTGCCTAACAAAAATCCCGAACATGAAATAGTCAAAAAGGATGTCCATGGAATAGTCAAAGATGGATATACTTTTACGAGGAGTTTGTGTGCTAAAGCTTTACAAATGGAAAAAATAAAAGAGTGTATGTGCATTCTCTTTTCAAAAGAATGCTTTTCATACGCAAGATTCTCTTCCATTAGGAAAAGGTTTTAGATGCATTAGACCATGTGCATTAGTATATTGGTGCATTAAAGAGAACATGTGTGCACAAAGAGACATATGTGCATAAAGTGCATGAATGTCATGCATGCTTAGAGTAAATGAATGCTTGAATCATTCATGGCATGCATTTGCATATATAAAATTCACTTTTATTTGAGGATTTTATTACGAAAGATAATCTAGTTGAAGGAAAAAGCTATCAATGATGGTACCTTAGAACTCTTCTCTATTTCATCTTTTTGCAAAGGACACACCCATCAAAAAGATCAAATTGTTGTAATTGATGGGTTAAAGTGTATAAAACAAACATCTTCCAAGATATAGATATTCTAAAGTAGTAGTTGCCCAAAAAGCAACTTGGTGGCATACTATGGTTAATAAAAAATTGGGATCATGTTAACTTTGAGAAGGTGGTTGCAACCACAAAGCTAGATAAATCATGCCAAATTTTCCACTTCTCTAATGAGAACTAAGAAGGAAAAATGATTTAAAATTCCAAGTATGTATTCTATAACTCTGCTTACAATAATTAATCATGTGAAAGATGAATCCTATGTTTATATATTCTTAAAGGTATTTCTTAAAAGTGAAATCCAAAAGCATTGGTGATGCTTATACATAAGCAATATAGATGTAGGTTAAATACCTACAAGCTTTAGTGAGAAAGGAAGCTAAAGACTATAATAATATTGAACCTCAAAAATGCAGTTTAAGTATATGATTTTTTGTTAGAATTCAATTATTAAAAGCATGGCCTTACTTGAACTATGATGCTTCAAAGTAAAGTATTTGCATCAGAAAAGCAAGGACTTGTCAATCAATGTTACTTAGATTAAGTTAGTCCCAAAAAAAGGTGCCCAACTGACAATGCAGCTCAGTGAAATAAATCTCTTCACTCAACGCTATGCATTTAAATTGCATTTCAGCCAAGAATTTCAAAAGATTGTGTAAAAGAAGATTAACTTAGTATAGCTGAAGCATTAGTGTTTTGAGTAAAGATTAATCATAATCGATAAAAACACAATGGGTTGGCACACCAATGTATGATCCCATACTAGTGTTCAGTAGTTTGATGATTACTTAAATTCACTCCAAGAATATTTTCAAGAATTCAATTTCATTCTCTTAAAGATAGTTAAAAAGCTTCAACTACTTGACTTGAACCAATATATCAAGTGTTCAAGCTTCGAGTCTCATAAAGTTTATTTCAAATCAGTTTCAGGGTCTTAATAGTTTGAACAAATCACACAGAGTTCCAATTCTTCCTTCTTGGTTCTCAAAACCTTTAGATTTGATTGCGATAGAGTATTTGATTCATTTTTGCAAAGATTAAGTTTAGCCGGTTTGAATAGTTAACTAGTTAAACATCACAAATAGATGTTCTATGCAAACTTGTCCGATCTCTAAAGAGATCTTTTTTGGATATTGGGTATAAGTTTAATCATTCCTTTGAGTTCGCTTCAAGCAAGTTCTCATAGAAAACTTGAAGGGCTAAAGTTGGATTTTCCATATTCTCTAAAAGAGTTAAGAGTTGTTCATCGTCTTTCACAATTCCAAAGAGGTTTAAGACTTTGAGAAAAGTATCTTGAGTCTGAGATTATTCAGTTAGGATTTGCTTTGGTCTAGTTGAAGTAAAGATTGGTCATACGTGTAAGGACCAATTTCTCCTACATTCTATCTAGGACCTTAAATCCCAGTTAAGCAAGTTTGCTACTGGTTGGGAAATAGATCTATCAATGTAGGTTAGGAGTGGACCATCCTAAAAAAATTTGAGTTAGATGTTTTGGTCAACTTGAGTTACACTTCATATTCAAATCCCAATTTTCAATCAAAAGCCTACCCATTTTGCTAGCTCCATGCACTAGTGATATCCATACATGGACCAACATAGTGATTCAACTAGGGACATCTTGAATCCACCCACTTCACATGTTAATAACCAATCAATATAGTGAATTGGGCAGGATGTTTTCTCATCCACCTTTTTCATTATTTTCATACTATGCACTCAAATCAGCTTTATCAAGTGTAAAGTCAGATGATGTTTTTGAACCATTTGGGAAAGGATCATGTTGGAGTTTGAGGTCTACGGAAGCACAAGGACAACACAAGGAAGAAGAAGAAGTTTGGAGCATAACACAAAATTGAATGTATTACCAAGTGAATGTACAAAGATAAGTGACATGTTAGGGTTTTAGGCATATACAAGCCAAGGAGAAAAGACCTCCTAAAGAGGGAAAAAAGTACCTTGACAGTCCTAAGTGTGCTCACACATCACTACCAAAATATATCAAACCAATCCCCCCATGTATTGATTCAGACTTTGTTCATGTACAAGTGCCAAGTTATGTGGAAAGAATCAATCCACAAAAGAAAGTAAGCCCAAAGCTTTGTGGAAAGCTTCAAACTTCTCCTTACATAGAGCCTTTGTGAAAAGGTATGCTAACTATGTGGGCTCATAAACCAAACTGATCTCCCTAGCAGAGAACCTCCCCCTAACAGGTGCAGTTCAATGTGCTTTGTGCAAGCACGAAACACAAGGTTCCCCACAGCTACCAATGCACTTCGACTGTGAGTAAAGATGGTGGTGGTATAAGACTGACCAACACCTAAATCAACCAAAAGACATCCTGAGTCACACACACTCAACAATCGCTCTAAAAGTCACCCTATACTCGGTCTCAGCTAGAAATGGCCACAATATGTTGATACATGCTCGTTCAACCAAGATATGCATGAGCTGCCAAGCATGAAGCAAAAACCACTTGTGGACACATAAGTGTCATAGCAACTGACACAGTCTGAGTCAAAAAAGCATGCAGGTATCGACAACACCCTAGATGAGACAGCAACTTTCTTTGATGCCAATCGTTGGAATTCAAGGTCTGCGAAAGCACACAAACAGCACAATGAAGAAGAAAAAGCTTGGAGCACAACACACTATTGAATGTAATACCAAGTGAATGTACAAAGATAAGTGACTCATTAGGGTTATAAGCATATATACAAGCCAGGGGAAAAAACTCTTGAAGATGGGAAATAAAATGCCCCGATGGTCTTAAATGTGTTTGCACACATCACTACCAAAATATATCAATAGATCAGACAATGTTTGGGAATGATTAAGCTCTAATCAAAGTAGAATCTCCTCTTTTCATTTGGAATAAGAGGAGAATCCCACCACAAAGATGAAAATAGGCTCCATACCATTTGGATCATGGGCTCAAGGGTATGTCTACAATTGTTTATAGCTCTTATTTCAAGGAAAAAATATTTTCCAGAGAGGAAAGATGCTATAAACTAAATGTGCTTTGTTGGTTCAGAGGTATATGAAATCAAACATCATTTGGTCGGTCTTGTGTAGTCCCAAAGTCTTGAAGTTGGACATAAGTCCTTGTGCTGTGAAAACTAAGGCTGAGTGGCCTAGTGGTTAGGGTGTTCAAGCCTCTAGTGGGAGGTCTTGGATTTAAGTCCTACAATGAGGAGGGAATGGAGTACATATAACTCAAACCGAGGTCAAGTGAAGTATATTTAACTCAAAGTGAGATTAAAGCTTCTAGACAATTCTACCTCGAGATATGTGGGACACTTGGAGCACATGAGTTAATGAGCGACACTTGGGACAGATAACATCAACATGAGAGAGTAGGCAAACCCTTGGAGAGAGCTATATATAGAGGCATAACGTTTAGAAGAGGTTCATCTCTCTACTTAGTCAAAAAGATCAAAATCATGTACCTAACATTAAAAACCCAAAATGAAGTGTCTATCCTTCCAAACTTTTTACACCTAGTTCTTGTGTCTTTCCTTATGTTTATTAAGTCTTTAGTTATTTCCTAATTATAAACTCTTATTTTTTGGGATAAGAATTCTTTGAGTTTTGGTCAAAAGATGGATTCTTCATCAAATTTTGCTCAAATCTTTCTTTAAAATCCTTGCTTTAATAAGATTTAGTTATTCGTAGTTAACCATCAAATTTGTTAGCAATACATTTTGGGTCAACTCATCATCTTCAAAAAACTTTTTGATTTAATAAAGGTGATGAATCCCCTAAACGAGTAATCATAAACATGAAAATCACATCATCATAGATAAGTTCATGAATAAGGGATAAAGTAGGGTATTTTCCAATGTTTAAAAGATAGTAAAATCGAAGATCATTTCAATTCTAACTACCTTGCCCACTCTTTAGTTGGTTATAATCACTACTCATGATTTTGAATGTGCCCCAATCTTATTAGTTAAACTTGTTGAACTCTCTCTACAATTGAGAGAGAAACAAGCATGAAATTAACTTAAGTAACAACTTGTGGCCCATAATTGAGGAACCTTGAATCCAATTGAATAGATAACAATCCTTTGAGTGTGCCACCAAAAGATCTTTGGAGGCATTGAAACTCCAACGCAAAGATGAGTAAAGTCTATGGGCTCTTCTATATCGCATCAATACCTCCAGAATCTCCTAAACTCACTTTATTCAATTTTCAATTATTATTTTTCTCACCTTTTGGAACATCATTAATATATAATTTTAGCTTATGTTGCAAAATGTAACAATGCTTAACTTTTCTTGTCTCTATTCCTCTCCTCAAGCACCCTTTTTTTCTCCAAAGAATAATTGCTCTTTCACTAGGGTTGATCATCTTCTTAAATGGCAATGAATCCACTAATAACCCATATCTCATAATTTCAATGCTATCATAATTTCATTCCAAGATTTCTTGCACACTATCATCCTTGTGCCTTTACCTCTATTCTGTTATCAAGATCCAACCTAGAGTACCAAAATAGCCATCTCTTATGTGGCAAACCTCATTTGTGATGTAGAATTACCCTCCCTACCTTTCCCATATATTATTTGTAATAACCCTCCCTATCTTCTTCCTATACTCTCCTAGTCTTCTCCTTTTTCTCACGAGAAGATTACTTGCCTTGTTTCACTGATTATAAGTGAAATTTTGTCTTTGATAATGTCATTCCATGTTGGATAATCATTTGGTGGCACTAAAAAGACCTTCGTTAGAAAATGTCTATATACGTCTCTTTTCCCACTCCGACTAGATAATCCTCCTCCTTTCCATCACTTCTTCTCTTCCAAACTCTATTTCATCTTTTCCTCCTCACTTTCTATTTTTCTTTTCTCCCACTAATTCATTTCACAATGCAAGTTCTCATTCAACATTAAAAATGATTTAAGTCCAACTCATGAATTGCATGTATGGATTATAAACAATTATAAAGCGCAATCATTGTGGCTGTTGATAATAAACCCGAAATGTTCACTGCCGATAAACCCAAAAAAGATATTAGTACTGAACTTATCAACAAAGCCTAGTACCTTGTAGGCAAGTTTTTTTCCCCAGTACCCTGTAGGCAAGTCTTTTTTGCCTAGCACCCTGTAGGCAAGTCTATCCCTTGCAATGGCCAAAATACTTGTGTGACATAATTTATCCTAAGTTCAAACATTATTTTCAGTGCATTACTAGATGTGCATAACGCATGTATGTCTTTGACATACTCCAAAGGAGAGAGTACCTTCCCCATGTGTTAAAAGACGGCAGTTTAAGATGTGTGGATTAATGTCAAGGATATCCAAGTGAGGGTCATTTGCTAGGCACAATAATGCTCATGTTTTAAGTATGGATTGATTAAATGCACACCTTCCAATGACAATAATTTCATTATACTGTACTACTCATAGAAACTTGACAAACAAGGAGCAAATAGTTAACAATTTGCAGGACATTATAAAACAAATGCTGAATGGACACAACATAGCAGACAGGTTTGCATTTGTTGAAGAAAAGTGTACGTACATTAAAATAAAGGAAATGCTTCTTAATACTAGAAAACAATGTGTTGAAATTGATAATGAAGTGGCTTACGGACTACCATTGGTGTTACTGATTTGTGTTGAATAGTTGATTGAGAAACATGTAATCGGAAATATGAACTTTCAGTTCAATAAAACACATGCCCCTCCCATATCACCTTCTAAAGACTACGAAACAAAGGAGCATATCCCATGATCAAGTCAATCAATTGAGTACTTGCCAAACAAGGGAAACATTTAAACTCTTGAGGTATTCGTCACACATATGCTTCAGTTTGCGTATCTCTAGAAGGCTAAATCATGAACCCTAGAAACTAGATGTGCACCATTAGGTCTCTTGAAATATCCTCTACCCTTACGAAGGTATTCATAATTAGATGTATAATTCCAAAAGGCTAACTTGTGGGCCCTGAAAAGGAGCTAAATGTGCACCTAACATGCATGCCACGTGATACTTTCACCATGATTAACCTCCTAATCCATTCCTATTCTCAACAGCATTTGAGAATCGTAAATTTAAATAACTACTTCATGAAAGTCAAAGATTGAAGATCTTAAAGTTCCTTAATATTGCTGCAAGAGGAGTTGTCTTCAACATTTTACTAACAATACTAATGCTACAATTTTGTTGATTGACGAGGCTTTACTTCTTTTTGGCATTGCATATAAATACTTCCTAGAGAACTAGTGTCACTGTAATTAACCACTACACTATTTAAAGGTAATGGTGGAAATAACCCATCTAAAATTATGAACAACTTAGCAGCCAACAATTCATGTGTTGCCTTTACATGCTCCTTGATGATCCCATGGGTTAAACATTTCAGATCTTTGATTCTGGAGCCTTTTAAGAGCTCTTACCTCATGGCATACATGAAATGACTGGAAAATAAAGATATAATAAGCAACCATGGCGGAGGAAACCGATTGAAACAGCATGGGAATGCACCATGCTGTTTCAGATCTTTGATTCTGGAGCCTTTTAAGAGCTCTTACCTCATGGCATACATGAAATGACTGGAAAATAAAGATATAATAAGCAACCATGGCGGAGGAAACCGATTGGTACAAGTGCATTTACAATCTTTTATGTATCCAAGTTTTGATTACTACAGCGCAAACAAGCTATATAGAGATACTTCAAAAAACAACAGCCAGATCATAGTTCAGAACATTTATATTTGGCTACTTAGAGAAAGTACAAAGTACAACTAGACTGAAAATAGAATATAAGTGAGAACATCTTAAATGCTCTTTATATTGGAATATTTCGTATAGATGAGCCACAGATTTTGATATACAAAAGAAGAAAGAGGAGGAAGGAAAGAAGGGCCAGAAGAGAGAGAGCCACACTTGGAAATGATCAACAAACACAGCACTTGCAAAGGAAATTGTGCATGCATGCATGCAAAAACCACATTTGTAAATAATCAACATTGACAAAACTTGCAAAGGAAATTCTGATGTATGTCTTTTTACAGATGTCTGTAGAAGTATCTGTGTGCAATCGTGTACAAGTGTACATATGTATTTATGTATGCATGCATGCTACGTGTATATATATAAATGCAAGCTACATTACTGTCTCTCTATATCTGTGCATGCTTGTGCATATGAGTACATACATGTTTGCATTTTTTTGTGTGCATACACTTGTGCACATGTGAGTATGCATGCATTCCATATGTGTATGTATGCTACATTGCTATGCATTAATGTTCTGCCATACGAGTGTGTGCATGCTATAGATATGTTCATGTATGGTACATACGTGTATGTATGTATTCATGCATGTGAGTGTATGTACTTGCATGCATGCTCCCATCTGTATATGCAAGGATGCATACATAAGTAGCTCCATACATAGATAAGTGAAAAGAGAGAGAGCGAGAGATAGAGAGAAGGAAAAAAAAGAAAAGATGGATACAGATTGCTATATTTCAACCCAACAGATGATGCAAGCCCCTGCATTCGAAAAAAAAAGTCATCCATTAGAAAGGCCAAAAGCGGCTCTTTGAATCAAGAATAAGCCATAGAAGTCTTGTGTGTTTGCTTATCTCCAGTACTGTCTCAAAGGATGAGCATACATGCACACACATATACAACTTGAATAATAAGCTACATCAACCTTTGCAAGAAAGGAATCCTCTATGAAATCGTTCTTTGCTATTCGGTTTAACAACCAATACTGCATATATGCATCACTTGGAATTTACAGATACTTCTTTATGTCCTTCTGCATTAAGAAACCGATTACTCATTAGCTCAGTAAAGTAGGTAGACTATCTAAGGAGATTTCCAGCACAGATACAAGAATAACATCAACATGTCTATTGACAGGTAGCATGAAACACAGATGGGAAACGCTATTTTGAATTTCAAACATTGCAAAAATAAAAGAAATGCATTTCTATCTCAGATAGCATGACTGAAAAATAGAAAACGTGGACATAGCAATTACCTGAATGCAATGTTCACATAGAGACCTGATACTAACCTCAATTTTCTTGGGACTTGTAGTTGGAGCATAACGATCAACCACTTCTCCATCTCTATTCACAAGAAACTTGGAAAAGTTCCACTTGATAGCATCACCAAAAATTCCTCCACCTTTTACATTCTTGAGATACTTGTACAGAGGAGATGCATTACTCCCATTAACTTCCACCTGTTGAAATTATATTTCATAATTCATTCTACAGTCAAATTGCAGATCCTTCAAAATACCCATCAACAAACCAAAATAGACGTGAACACTCATCGGTCTCAACACTCAACCAGCAAACAGCTTTCCCCAATATGAAGATGCAAGAAACTAAGGACCTTGTCAAATATAGGATATTCAGCCTTAAACCTCGTGCACGCAAATTCTTGGATCTGCTCATTGGTGCCTGGTTCCTGTCCACCAAACTGGTTGCACGGAAAAGCCAAGATCTCCAACCCTGTTGCAGCATTAAGGTGCTTAGATACCAGTCAAGCCTGTCAAAACTCCAAAATCACAAAAAGCTTATACTTACCTTGATCTTTGTAATTACTATATAGTTCAGAAAGCTCGGTGTAATTACTAGTAGTCAATCCACTGCAAGATACATAAGCATTTGTTAGGCCTTCAATTCTAAGGCTCACCTCAAGCTCTGGATTTGTGAAAAACTGACAGACTTCGATATTTTCTTGAAATTCAGCTATGACTTGTAGGACCAAACAACATATCAAGCTTCAAAGGAAGCTTCAAACAGCTTTGAAGCCCTGGCAAAATTTACTAGAGGTCAGAGGGACCCAGCAGAATTTAATGTAAGGCATTGGAGACCTTTGACCACAGTATCACTTCTGCACAGGCGTGGTCCAAAACACGAATAGAACACCAAACCTTAGGCCAAAAAGTGCCACTACATGCATACAATTCGAGAAAAAAAAAAACTTTAAACTGGAGCACACTGTCAGTTTCTCTAAATAAAAAAACGAACTGGAAGGGGAGAGCTCACCACTGTGATGCCACGTTTACGATGAGCAAGACTTTGCCCTTGTAAGCATCTAATTTCACATCATTTCCATATGAGTCCTGCACAGAAACCGAAAGCAACTTATCAACAGGTTTTTTGGTTGTTCGTACACAAGCTGGATAAAAAAGGCATCCATTAGTCACGAACGGCACATATTAGTAATTATTTATGGATTGAAGATTCAAATAGTAACTTCTAACGCCCTATCTGAGTGCTTGCTCTCGGAGGAAGTACAGGATATGTGAAAGGAGGTCAAGAATCTCAGGACAAGGCAGTGACCCTGCTTCAAATCACGCACCGTGCTTTACATGCACGCCACTCACACATACAACACAGACGCCCCACGTCCCATCGAAACAAATTCTTACGGATGGTCAGAAGGCATATACGTTGGATGACCGTACAAATCAGAAAAAGAAAAGGTTTTCTTAGCAAAAAAGATTAAGGAAAGGAAAACCAAAGATGAATTTTGGAAGCAGCAAGCAAAGAAAGAACATAATCCACAATCAAATGTAAGATAACGGAACTGTATACCTTGACCGTTATGTCATAGATGCTGGACGGATTGCTTTCAGCCATGATAAGGACGGACAGCCACCGAATAGTCCTGAGACAGTGGCGTCAGAGAAGCCCGAGGAAGCGGACGCACAAGCACAATAATGGATTGTGGCGTTCCTGCAAATGCGTAGGAATAGAGAGAGCTCTTTAAGGATGAAGAAGCAGATCAAAACACGAAATGTATTCGCCTACAGCGTGGAAGTCGAAGTGCATACAGACTCTTCTTTTCGATGGGCAATATTCTTGAGCAGGAGACACCACACGTAAAAGGATGCGCATCATGGCAGGGAAGAACCCACGTACTCAGACTAGAGAGGAGAGTTTGTTCACACGGGACGGTCTCAGCAACAGGCGGCGGGCTGACGGCGGACTGACGTTCAATTCTTTCAAAGGCTGCTTTTTTTCTTTTTGAGAGAACAAAGTTAACGGTGAGTCCAGACAAAAAAAAGAACAAAGTTAACGGTGGGTTCAGACAAGGCGGTACGTTTATGCTGATTCACCTTCAGTCATATTTTTTTTTTCTTTTAAATGGAGGTTTGGCCGAGGCCTACTCCCCCGAACTTTAACTTTGAAATTGCAACTGTACAAGGAAGGGCATAGTACCCATGGGACCCCCCTTACCCACAAGAACAGGGGTTTACAAGACTTGGTTAAACGGCGGTCAACACTACCGCAGGGATAGACAAACGGTGGCACTCAGCCACAATGCAACATCTTTCCAGATTACATGTCCCTTACATGTTGTTGCCAGGGATTGAACCCTTGCCCCCACCTCAAGAAGTAAGAGGCCCAACCACTAGGCCAGCGAACTGAGACACCTTCAGTCACATTTTCTAAGTTCACACAATGCTGGGTCTTTTCAAAGATATGTTTATTGGTTGAAAACTCTCCATAGCCAATGAGAGCATGGTGGTACATTTATGTTGACTCACCTTCAATCACATGTTTTTAGTTCACATAGAACCTTCAATCACATGTTTTTAGTTCACATAGAAAGGTGGGTCTTTTCAAAGAGTAAATTCAAGTTTTATGTTTATTGATTGAAAACTCTACATAACTATTAACCCGGTAGAGTTTTGTTCCCAGGGGTGTAGCCCATCTCAAAATACGGTGGACTTGAAACATTGAAAGGTTTCCAACACCAAATGGAATTTCTCTATGTGGCAGCACAAAGTGTGCCACCACTCTATGTGAACCCACTGTAAGAAATATATTAATGAGGACTCTCATACATATTGTACAAGAGGCAGGTCCCAAAATTACATAAGCAAGAGTTGCCCAGCTAGTAAACACATGTGTCTTAGATTAATACACCACTGGCTATCAAGGAGAGTATCCATGTTACAAGGAACATCAAAGGAAAATTACAAGAAGGCCTCATTGAATGGAAAAGGCCATGACAAATCTAACACCATAATACAGAGAGAGGAGGACATTCCTCCCATTATTAGGCCTAGTAGTACATAGAATGTCCTCAACATTGGAATCCTCAAGAGCTGCATCATTACTACCTTTATGCAGAATTCTGAGATCTTGGTGAGCTCTCTCTTACAAGCATGAATAGTATCCTTTTGTCCATTGTCGAAAATTCTTTGATTTCTACTAACTCATATGTGCCACTATATTTGAGACCTCCATAACTAGCACAACACCAGGTCCATCCTATCGCAAACACCAAGCAAAATTTTTATATATCCAATCTTAGCAAGACCAGCTTTTTGACAAAAAACATTGAGAAGGTTCGAGAACTTATGAGCATGCCAATAGTTAATAAACAAATGGGCAAGATCCTCCTCCTTGCCATAGAAGCAATAGTTCTTATTACTAATGTTATATTTCTTAGCTTTGCACCTTGTCCAAATCCCATTGTGTAGGATAAGACATTAAAGAGTAGAGTGTTTAATGTTAATAGGGACGGCTCAAAAAGCCCTGAACCTGTATCTCCACTGTTTAGGAGTCCACCTATTTTTCCATCTATCATTAAGTTTATCCACAATGTTGGAGATGGAAGCAACCTATTTCTTGAAATATCCAAAAATATGAGAAGCAACAAAATTGGAGGGTAATAGAATTCTTGTTGGTACAAGCTTCTAGCTTAGATTCCAAAAGCTTTTTATGGCCCAGCAATACCTGTTTACAAGCTATAGATAAAGCAGTAAGGTTCCTAATCACAAAATCTTCCAACAACTCACCATTTTGAAAGAAGTTTCTCTGAGCATCAAAACCAACTTTTCTACACTTATTTTCCTAATGCACAACTCTTCTCTCTCTCTATTCTGCATATGCTTTTATCGTCTCTAACCGAGTTATCCATACCTATCAGTCCTGGGTTGTGGCACTTCCTGTATCATCTGCATATTCTTGTATCATTTTCCCTACATGGGTGTTCTTGTAATCAGAAGTATAATTCCAAAATCTTCTTTATTGTAGTCAGAGAGCACAATCTAGTGCTCCCCTAATATTTTGGCAAGACTACCTTCATCAAGACCAGGAGCCATGGAGAAAATTCGTGAAGAAATATTTTCTGCACTTAAAGTTATTCAACAACAAGTCAAAGAAATACGAGAAAACTAACAAAGGATTCATGAACAGAATATTCAAGATGTAATCACATAAATTCAAAGGCAAATTCGAGAGTTGTAGATCATTCTGAATCAATCTTCTTCAAGTACCCAAATGACAACTAACATGAAGAAAAGTCCAAAAGTGAGCATGCCTGAGAAATTTGATGGGACAAGATCAAAGTTTTGAGGATTTGTGCAACAAGTGAAGATATTCATAAGGATGCAACCAGATAGGAAACCAGATGATGCTTCTCAAGTAGGACTCATAGGAACTCTATTATGTGGCCCTGCTCTTTCATGGTTTGCACCTATCCTTGAGAAGGATATGGATATTTTGCATGATTTCAAGGCCTTTATTCGAGAGCACATCTTCATTTGGAGATACGAATTGTTCACATGTTGATGAAACAAAGCTAAGGAAGCTACATCAAGGAAATATGTCTGCATCTACCTATGCATCAGAATTTAGACAAATCATTTGTGATCTCATACGGCACGAGGATTATTCTATTAGCCAATTTCGATGGGGCTTATGTGATTATGTCAAGGACCTCATGTTAACCATGCCCAAGGTAAATACTTTGAATGAATTCATGAATCAGGCAATCGAGTGTGATAATAGGTTGTTCGAAAGAAAGGAAGAGAAGAAGATTTCTACTCAAGATCGAGAATACAAATTTATTTCAGTCCCTCAACAACATGTGTTGGAAGAATCTCAACCAGAACCCATGTAGTTGGATAACATCAAGGTCAAGCGGCTTACACCAAAGGAAAGGAAGCATCAAAAAGACAATGGATTATGTTTCTATTCGGGAGGTCATGATCATATGGTATTCAAATGTCCTAAGAAGAAGAAGAAACTTGGAATTAGGACTTCTACAATCACCATCCTACATCAAAAGGATCATCATCAGATGCAAAAGAAGAATACAATCCATCATGAGAATCATGCCCTTGATTATCTACCTAGATATGCTAAAAACCCTTTCTAGTTTCATCATGGATATCCATCATCATCTTGTTCTGGTACCACATATTAAGAACTCTACAAAGACCACGAGCTATGAAGATTCAAGTCCTAGAAGAACTAAGAGTCACATAATCGCTTCTTATGGAACTCATCGCTTGAGCGGGAGGTGATGTCGTGGAAACAAAGGAAACCATCCCGAACCTTAGATTCCATGTCACTTTCTATATGTCATGATTGGTTCAGAATTTGGAGAAAGAAATGCATCCATTGCATCTAGAACATGCCAAAACCCTAAGATCAATTGTCTTCTTATTTGATTATGACATCCAAAGATCATGTTGTGAATTGATGATATCATTGATGACATCATCAATTTGTAACAACCTTTGATGAACCACCCTTGAAAACCTATATACGGAGGGGTTGGCCACATACATACTCAGTCTTTCCAATACCAGTCTTAGGAGCTCAAGGAGTCATGATCACAAAGTAAGTACTTTCGAAGTTCCAGTTCTAGTTCTTGTCTTGTTCCTTGTTCTAGTCGTGATTAGTCTAGTTCTTAGACATCTAGCCTTGTCCTCTTGTAATCTTGTAGCACGAGATCTAGTCTAGTTACTTCTTGTATCTAGTTCATCTCCCTCAAGGGAGTTCTTATAATCCAGATATCTTGTTTCATAACTATGATCCCGGATTGTCGGATCTCGTGTATCATCTCTAGTTGAGTTATCCATAGCTATCAGTCTCGGGTTGTGGGACTTGTATCAACTACATATTCCTATATTATTTCCCCTACGTGAGTGATCTTGTAACCAAAAGTATAATTCCGAAATCTTGTCTACTCTAGTCAAAGGGCACAATCTAGTGCTCCCCTGACACTGTACATTGTCACACTATCACATTGTGCACATTATGCTCATTGTACTCCTTGTGCTCCTTGTACTCGTTGTACTCACTATCATCCTATGCTCAGTGTGTTCATTATGCTCACTGTCATACTATGAACTATTCCTGTTTGGGTTCAGTTCGTTTATCCATGCAGTTACTCCTACGGCTTACTCCAAGGTGTTGACTAAGGTATCGAGTAAGGCATAACTTTGGCATCTTTGGCTTCTATGGCACTCGTGGTTCCCTTTGGTTTCATTGGCGGCCATTGGCTATGCACAAACCATCTCTAACTAATGAATGACAATAAGAGCTTACTTATTTCTCTAGTTAGCTTACTTATTTCCTTAGTTAGCATGCAGGATTTGAACCCACCACCTCTCACTTACAAGAGATATGCTTTATCCACTAGCCTATTTTCACATATTGCCCGATTTCCTTTAACTTATATTTAACATAACTTCTAACACTTGCTTCCCCTTATTTATTTATTTATCTAACACTCTCTTTTATTTATTCATTTTTTGAATTTTATATATATTTCCAAGATAAAACCTTTCCTTTTCTATTTCAATTCCAATATTGTTAAAATTCTTTTCACATGCTTAGTAATAGGTTTTGCTTCTATATAAGGCCATGGACCCTACCCATACTATAGAGGATTTTGGTAAGTTATTTATTAAATATTATTTATTAAATGTATTTTTCCTCATCATGGTAAGTTATTATTAAATGTATTTTTCCGCATCATGGTTTTCCACAAATTATTCTATCATATCGAGATGTTCATTTTTGTAATCACTTTTGGGTTGCAGTATTTCAAAATTTAGGTTCCAAAATATACTTTAGCTCTACATTTCATCTTGAAAGTAACGGGCAAAGTGAAGCTACAAATAGTACTATTTTAGATTTATTACATTGTTATTCTTTAGATAATCGAAGTAATTGGGATGAAAAAATTCCTTTACTCAATTTGCATATAATAACACAACACATACCACTACTTGACCTGCACCGTATGAGATTGTTTATGGTAAAAAGCTTCCCATGTCTATCACTCAAATTCATATACGTATGGCTGATTGCTTCACAAGATCATATTTCTACACTTCATGAGGTTCATCAGCACATTAAAATGAGTCAAGAACATTACATGTGTAATGTTAATAAGAATCGAGTAGCTAAAAAACTTAATGAAAACGACTTTGTATGGTTCTAAATAATTAAAAGACATTTGAAAAATATTTCAACATCCTAAAGTTAAACTTGCACCATGTTATTATGGGCTTTCCATATTATTCAAGAAATAAATGAGAATGCTTTTAGATTAGACATACCTTCTCATTGCAATATACATAATTCTTTTCATATTAGTTTAAACTGAAATCCTTTGAAGGAACTTTACCACTCACTCCTATTTTAGAAGACCCTCCTTTACTTGAAGAGGATGCTGAAATTTTAGTTCTAGAGAAAACTACATGCACGTAAGCGATATCATAGATATCTATTTAAATATAAAAATCACTCACTTGAATAATCTCAATGGATTCATAAGACCATTAACTCCACATTATGAGCACTTGATTTTTGCATATCATTCATATTCACATTAAATTCAAGTTTTCCGTTTCCATGCATGTGTTTTTACATGGAATACACTTATGATGGTTTAGTGATGAGACATGTGACTGGCCATCCATGTCTATTTTATTATTATCAACTGAGGTCAGTTGCTTGTCGACTCAGAGGCATGTTATACTTTATGGAATAATGGAATGTTAAATGGATTTTAATGCCTTGATGTTTTTAATGTGATTGTGTTTTGATTTAGCAAGTGAAGAATCATGAGGGCATGAGGGCGCGTGAACTTGGATCATAGACTTACTTTATTACATTCTTTCCCCCATGGAAAAGATTTTTGTCCTCAAAAATAAAGTTATATATATATATGTATATATGTATATATATATATATATATATATATATATATATATATATATATATATATATATATATATATATATATATATATATATATATATATATATATATATATATATAGTAATCATAGGCAACCCCCGAGCCTCATGTTCTAAACACCGAAAGAACATGTTTCATTTATGTGGTGAGATCCCTGCCCAAATGATTCAAAGCACTATCTTGCTTTGTATTTTGATGAGCTAATCAAAGTACAAAATAGTGAACGAATAGTAAGATGTATCTAAAAATATCCCTGGCCACTTCACTGTTTCTCCATGTGAAATCTAGGCACAAACATATGAAATGGATGGATTTTAATTACTACTCCATTTCTGGGCATAACTGGTGCATGAACTTAGTAATTAAGGCTGGATTCGTATCCCTCTCAAGACTTTGAGAACTCTTGATTCACATGAATTTGATTTGGAAAGCTTGAAGTTTGGTTGGAAAAAACATCTAACTTGGATGTTTGTACAATGGTTTATCCCCAACCAACAATTACTTGATTTTTTCACTCGACAGGAGGACTACTTTGTCCTAATGGGCTTGAAAATATTATGTAAACTGTTGAGAAAGTTTACCATTTGCTTTGGGTCAACCGTACTATAACTTGACCAAGTCAAATCTAAAATGAAATCATCCGAGTTAGGACACTTTTCTCAAAATATTTATCTTTAAGTTCTTGGAAATTGTCAAGTTGATGAGCAAATCCTAACTTCTCTTTACTAGAGTGGACTGAACCCTAGAAATTCATTAGCATTATGCTAAATAACTGGAAGCAAACTCAAATGAATAAGTCAACTTAGACTTATCATCTTTTGAAGATTGAAAGGGTTCTTGTACATAACATCTATCTGGGATGTTTAATTTAGTTGTCTAGTTCTAACTAGCTAAACCTAGACTTTTGTAAAAAGAATCAGATACCGTATCTAAGTCAAATCCAAAAGCTTCAGAAAGCAAAAAGAAAGAACTAAAGTCCGTTCAACTAGTTCAAACTCCAAAGATTCATAAACTTGTGATGAGTCAAAATCTAGATGACTCAAGACTTTAATTACTCAAAGATTTGTTTCAACAAGGTATTGAAGCATTTTTTCTATCTTTAAGAGAAATAAACTGGATTCTCAAAAAGATTCAAAGCAAATCTAAAACATCATCGAACCACAAGATACTAGTGTTGTATCCAACATTAGTGCGTCAACCCATCGAGGTTCTATTGATGAGCTTTTTACTCAAATATTGATTCACTTGAGACTAAGTTCATGCCATCTTCAATCTTTATGAATGCTTACGGGGAATGCAAGTCTTGTGCACTACTTAGTGTCAAAAGATTAAATTTACCGAGCTAGGAACTTGGTGCTTGACTTATTCAATCCATTCCTTAGTTGAAAGGATCTTTTCAATGTCAAAGTCCTACTTCTTCAAAAATTTATCAAATATTTTTTTATCAACAACACTTAATCGTGAAGTGTTTCACAATTCAAATAAGAACAAGTCTTTGTCTTATTTAAAAAAGAAGATCTTGGAAGTTTCTTACTTCGTATCTTTCATACTTACTTAATCTTGGAGTATCTTGAGAGCATGCTTTTATCCTTCTTGAATTTAAACTTCTCTGTTGATGTTTGAATTCCCTTGAGGATCAAATCTGACTTCAAGTTTCACTTTAGGAATAAAAGATAATTATCATCCACAATTCAATGTCCCATACCATCTTTCCTACATCAATCTGAGTATAAAGTCTGGTGTCCCATACCACCCTATTTTATATTGACATTGACATGTGAGTGGTACTTATCATAAAGTCTAAACATATCTTTAAAGATTACCTTCTCACTTCAATTCTTTGAAAGAATTTTGAAGTTTCAAGCATTACCTCTAACTAGATTTTCAAGGTTTTGATTCCTTCACATGATCATTTCCCGATCTTGTGCTTTGCCTTGGAAACTTGAAAACCTTTGGATAAAACAACTATCCTTCTTTTCTAGGGTTTTCAAAAGAAAATCATTTAGAACTCCAAGTTCTTGGATTTATCTAATTCAAGTCCTATTGGTTGTATTCAACCAATGTGTAGTGACAAGAGCTTTTCACCTCTTGTCTTTAGATTCCTTTCTTACTAAAGCTTTAAGTAGCTACCCCCGGGATTTTATAGGAATCTCTCTACTGCTTAAGTCTAAGTATCTGCTCATGCTTTAAGATTTCATTGAAATCCTTTTAAGGATAGGTAAACTTTACATTATACCTTCCATTGACTTAATTACCATTGACATGGTTGAAGACTATATACTTGAAATAGTTCACTCTATTCAGATTTGGAACAACTTAGTCTTTTCATACTTTTACATTGGATAAATGGAACTTGAGTGAAAAATTACCCAAAAGGAACTTGATTGCCAATACTTGGGCAAACTTCAAATTAGTTCCAATCGCAATTTCTTGGACAAACCTTTCCATGCTTGATCAAGTCTTGTTGACCTTGCAACAAAAATAAAGAATTAGTCTTTATATTTATGATCTCTTGAACTATCGAAAGCTTCTTTTCTTACCCATGGGATTTTAGGGATCTTTCCCCAACACAAATCCAAGCATGTACTATTGCCTTTCATATTCTAAAGCTAAGAATCTTAGTAATATTGATACACCTTTAGGTTAACCATTGGACTTAATTACCACTATCAGTGGTTTGGAACTTTTGGGGAACTACTTGTTGTCTAACGAGTTTGAAGAATTCCATTCTCACTACTAGGGAGAATTTTATTCTTCAAGGACTTGAGACTCCTTCTAAGGAATCAAATAACTTGAGCAAATGATTCATCATGGAATCCATTGCACTACTGGAAGGATATTTGATAGAAATTCAAGACTTTCAAACAATATTTTGATTGCTTCAGTGGTGTTCATTTCTTGATTATCAAACATTATTGGAAAAGTGGAATGATGTCCACCAACTCAAGGACATCCTTGAACATGTGCAAGTGGTAGAGTCCAGTTTTTCATTAGGCCCGAAAGCCTACACGTGGTGGATGAGTCTCTCACAGACTCTCAAAGACTCGTTAAAAACCCTCAACTTAGGATGAATTCATCCACACCTTCAAAAAGGAGTTTCTCCCCAAGAAAGAGGAGGAACACAATTGGGAGGATTGGGATCAAATTCAATAGAAGGGAAAGTAAACATCTTCAAGACATAGATGTATACTCAAGAAAGTTATCTAAAAAATAACTTTTTTGGCATGCTAAAGTTTAGTAAAGGATGTGATGCCTAACCCTAAAGGTGGTTGTGGTTGTTTAACACATACGAGGAGCAAAGCATTAGCTTTCTTGAAACCCCAATAAGGATGCACTAATTCACGTTGAAAAGTCAAAAAATTCTTTCAAAAACCAATACAATAGTACAATGGGTTCCGTGATGAATAATTTGCTTATGTTATTTGATTCTCTAGAATGAATCATCAGTCCTTGAAGAAGAAATTTCTCCCTTGTAGTGAGAATGAAATTCTTCAAGCTAGTTAGATAGCAAGCAGTTCCCAAGAAGTCTTGAATCACTGGTAGTGGTACTTAAAGTCCAAAGATTGATATAACCTAGCGGTGTATCAATCTTGATGAGATTCTTAGTTTTAGAATATGAAAAGCATTTCAATATGCTTGGACTTGAGTTAAGGGAAAGTTCTCTAAACTCCTGCAGGGTAAGCAAAGATGCTTTCAATAGTTCAAGAGATCTTAAATGATAAAGACTAAGTCTTTATTCTTGTCGTGATCTCAACCAAATTTGGTTAATTTTGGGAATCAAACTCACAACCTCCCAATTAGGATTGCGATGGGCTAACCACTTGCCCCAAAAGCCATGGTTGAGGATTATTTCCTAATCCTCTCTCTTAAGGTGTGTTTCAACCATCTACTACTAGGATTATGTGACATTCCTTTCCCCTTAGCCTGAGCATTGCCCTCAATGCTCACTTTGTGGACCCTTTTTGACTCTCTTGGGCCCACTTTCCATGCATGAGCGCTTCCACCAACCTCAAACTCCGACACACGGACCAAATTTGGACATATCCCACCCTCTATGAATGCCCAAATGCCCATGCGCCTTAATCTAAGGCCAGTTTCACACTCATCATAGATAAGCGCTTTTTCCAAGTTCCCACGAATGTACCCTATCTAGATGTACCCTAATAGGATGTACCCTAATAGGATGTACCCTGGCAGGATGTACCCTGACATGGTGTACCCTGACAGATGCCATGTCACATTGCCATCTACCATGCCCAACTTCTCAACTAGGCTCTGACACGTGCCGTGTTGTGCCACCATCTACCATGCCCAATTTCTCAACTAGGCTCTGATACCAATGTTGGGAACCAAACTCACAACCTCCCTGTTAGGAGTGCGATGGGCTAACCACTTGCCCCAAAAGTCATGGTTGAGGATTACTTCCTAATCCTCTCTCTTAAGGCATGGTCCAACCATCTCCTACTAGGATTATGTGACAACTAAGCTTGGAAATGTTTATCCAAGAACTTACGATTGGAACTACTATGAATTTTGCCCAAGTATTGGCAATTAAACTCTGTTTTGAAATATTTCACTCAAGTTCCATTTATCCAATGGAAATTGTGAAATGAGTAAGTTGTTCTAAGTCTGAACAGAGTAAAAAAATTCCAAGTATGTAGTCTGCAACTGTGATAATGGTAATTAAGTCTATGGGAGGTACAACATAAGGTTTACCTATCCTTAAAGGGATTTTGATAAAATCCAAAAAAGTATGTACAAATGTTTAGACTTAAGTAGTAGAGAGATTCTTGTAAAGTCTTGGCCAAGGTAGCTACTTAAAGCTTCAATAAGAAAGGAATCTAAAGAAAAGAAGTAAAAAGCTCTTGTTGCTATAAATTGGTCAAGAATAAACCAATTGGACTTGAATTTGTGACAATTCAAGTACTTGGAATAATAATTGGTCTTCATTTGAAAACCCTAGCAAAGAAGAATGGATATTCTATCAAAGGTTTTCAAGTTCCAAAGGTAAGAATACGAGATCATGAAACAATAATGTGAAGGAATCAAAACCTAGAATATCAAGTTAGAGGTAATGCTTAAAACTTCAAAAATTCTTTTAAAGATGTGAAGTGAAAAGGTACCCTATCAAGAAATGTTTAGATTTTGGGATAAATATCACTCACACATCAATGTGAATATAAAATAGGGTGGTATGGGACACCAAATTTTATACTCAGATTGATGTAGGAAAGATGGAATGAGACATCGAACCGTGGGATGATAATTATTATTTAGTCCTGGTGTGAATCTTAAGTAGATTTGATCCTCAAGGGAATTAAAACTTCAAAGGAAAAGTTTAAGTTCAAGGAGGATAAAAGCATTATCTTAAGATACTTCAAGATCAAGTAAGTAAGAAGATACAAAGTAAGTAACTTCCAAGATCTTCTTTTTCAAATAGGAAAAAGACTTGTTCTTACTTGAATTATGAAACACTTTAAGATAAACTGTTGTGGATTCAGAAATATTTGATAAATTTATGAAGTAGTAGGACTTTGATATTGAAAAGATCCTTTCAACTAAGGAATAGATTGACTAAGTCAAGCACCAAGTTCCTAGTGTAACTTAGTAAATTCAATCTTTTGACTCAAATTAATGCACAAGAATTGCATTCCTAGTAGCAGCCATAAAAGATGGAACATAGGCATGAAAACTAAATTAAACATCCTAGATAGATGTTTTGTACAAGAACCTCTTTCAATCTTCAAAAGATGCTAAGTCTAAGTTGAATTATTCCTTTGAGATTTCTTCGAATTCTCTAGCATAACTCTAATGACTTTATAGAGTCCAGCACACTCTAGAAAAGAGAAGTTAGGAATTGCTCATCAAATTGATAATTCCCAAGAACTTAAAGATAAAGTCTTCGAGAAAATTTTCCTAAGTTGGACGATTTTCATTTTGGATTTGACTTGATCAAGTTATAGTACAGTTGACCCAAAGTAAATGGCAAAATTTCTCCTATATTTTACATAGGATTTTCAAGCCCATTAGGATTGAGTAGTCCTCCAATCAGGTGAAAAAATCAAGTAACTATTGGCTGGGAGTAAATCATTGTACAAACATCCAAGTTAGATGTTTGAACCAACCAAACTTCAAGTTTTTCAAATAAATTCATGTGAATCAAGAGTTCTCAAAGCCTTGTGAGGGATAAAAATCTCACCTTAGTTACTAAGTCCATGCACCACTTATGCTTAGAAATGGACTATTAATTGGAATCCATCTATTTCATATGTTTGTGCCTAGATCACATGCACAAATAAAGCATCTGGCGATGTAAAAGGACTACCATCAACAATAGTCATAATGATGTTACCAACTCCCATGATAGGATAAGAGGAGTTGTTGGCGCATGTGTCAATATTCCCTATAGGGACATCCTCGAGTGAAGTGAAGAAACTATGCTACGAGGTAATATGTTTGGTTGCCCCACTATTAAAGTACCAAACATTTGAGTCTACTGTAGACATACAATGTTCATGAGAAGATGGGTCATAACTGCAAAAGTGGTAAATGCCCATTCTTCATTTTGCACAAGATTAATAGACTCTATTTTGGGTGTAGAGGCCTCTACAACAACCATTCTAGCCTCTTTCTTCCTTGCCTCTTTACCAGCCAATTTTGGACAACTCTTTATGACATGATCATTTCCTTTACAGTATTTGCAAAACAATTTCTGCTTCTTTGTTTTCTTCTTGTCTCTGTCATCCTTCTTTGATAGAATTAGCAGATTTCTTCTTGCTATTAGAAGAGCTCCATTTTCCTTTGCCTTTCTGACTAGCTAGGAAAGCTTGATCTGCAACACGCATAATGGACTTGTTCTACCTAGATTGATCTTCCTGCAATAGAACAGAGACTAAGTCCTCAAATGTCAAGGCATTTGGATTGCCTTTCATCATCAAATGAAGAGTAAAATCAAAACTCTAATACGAATTGGGAAGACCATTCAGAATAGTCTCCACAAGTGAACTGTCAGGTAAGACTTCATCAACAGAAATCAACTGTTCCTTCAAATCTTTGATCTTTGTCAAAAAACTGTCCATGGAATCTCCTTCATTCATGTGCTCGTTCTCTAACTGTTTTTGGAGGTAAGCAACACGAGCCTCATTCCTTGCCTAGTATAAAGTGGTAAGTGTATCCCAAGCATCGTTATCTATTCTGCAAGAGCAAACGTGAGGAATAATGGCACATTTGATAGACAAGGCTATCAATGCATGTGTGTGAGCATCTTTGCCATCCCAATGAATTTGCTCTATAGTAGTTGTAGCAAGAACTACAACATGAACAGGAACATGAAGAATATCGTCATCTTCAATGCCATCTACATCACCTTGAGAAGCTGTGTTTGCAGGTGTAATAAGACATTTTTCAACACCTTGCACAATGTTCCACAATCCTTTTGCAACCAATACATGATGCATCATATAAGCCCATAATGGGTAATTGGTACTATCCAACTTATCCTCAATAGCCAACATACATAATACATCATTGGTTTGAGTCATGGCCACTGACTAAAATACCTTGATGTGAAAATTGACTATATCTCAAAAAGTTGAACAAAACTACCCTGTGGAGTTTTGCTAAACCTGTAGTAGACTTTGAGATGCTTATATTGGCGAACCAAAACTTGTATATATCTTTGATACAAAAAGACAAAATTTCCTACACAAGGCATTGTGATACTGCGTTCGGAGGCTGAAACGAGCTCAGATCGTGATTTCGGCACCATAGAGCAAAGCAGCTTTTATCTGCTACTCACCCTAAGTTTTCTCATCATGCGATTTTGAGACTGTGACCGGAGAGGTGTCGATGATACCCTAGATGAAGCGGCGATCTGTTCTGATACCAATCGTTGGAGTTTGAGGTCTGTAGAAGCATGAAAACAACACAAGGAAGAAGAAGAAGCTTGGAGCACAACACACAATACTGAATGTATTACCACTAGAATGTACAAAGATAAGTAACCCATTAGGGCAATAGGCATATATACAAGCTGGGGGGAAAAAACCTCCTAAAGAGGGAAAAAAGTGCCCTAGTGGTCCTAGTGTGTTCACACACATCACTACCTAAATATATCAACATTTCCATGCAAATTCAGGTTCCTTATCAACTCCAGCTATGTGCACATGTATGACAAACCCTTGCATATATCCCGAGATGACACACTTGAAAAGTGTGCATTTCAAGAATTGCATCAACATAGGGTGCTAGGCCTCCCTAGTGCCTTCTCAATGGACTAGACACATCAGAGAAATTTAGAGTTTTTTGCTCTATCTTGATAGATCCTCATCTATCACAAAAAACTTGCTTATCATGATAAACCCACCTATTATGACACACCGAGACCCCTGATAAAACCCTTTCATTGCAATAGACCCCATGTCTACCATGACATACCAACATGACGGAGTCCCCATCATTCACAATAGATACCCTGTGTCGCAATAGACTACCTTATCATGACAAAGCACCCTGATAGACCCCGTCTATCATGATAGAAACCCTTATCATGAAAAAACAAAACATGATAGACCACCATCTATTGCGATAGACCACCCTATTTTGATTGAACAGACTTAGAAGAGCCCCTTGTCTATCATGATAGACCGCCTCTATTGTGACATACAAAATTCAATAGATCCCCTCTATCGTGATAGATGATATCTATCACAATAGAGTGCCTTATTGTGACAAACCCCCACTATCAGATAAAAGATGCAGTTGTAGTATATACAAGCCAACCGATTAGGTGCTCACATCTATGAGGATGGTCTAAGAAGATATGTAGTTCAACGTAGGAACCCTGAACATCCTTTTGGGATTGATCACCCTCTGATCAAGTTTGAGAACATATCATACATAGATAAGGAAGGAACTATGTATATGGTTACTAGTTTCCTTGATAGTATGGAATACTTTGGGACAATTCTTCTTGAGTCAAAGGTATGAGAACCCGAGGAAGAGGATCTTAATGAGGGACCTAGCACTCTTAGAGGAAAGTTGGTATTGACAAGAATCATTGCCACATCTAAAGTACCTCACAACATAGAATTATATGTGAATGAGGATACAGAAGAATCCTTTTGGAGGTTTTGACTGATCAAACCCTACATCAAGGAGGAGTTCCTAGTGTATGAGACTATTTGGCTAGTATCACTTTGAAACCTTCTTCATCGATGTAAGAACTTTCTAGTTAGTTTATCATAAATTATGAGGAAAACCGTCACAATAGGCAAAATCAGAGAGTGATCATAGTGAAGTGTTGTTAAACCTGTGGAGGTGATCACATGCCTAGTGCATGTCTTACACAAGTTTAGAATGCACCAGACTCAGCAATATACTATTGATTGATAGAGAGGAAGTAGAACAATCACTTAGTGCAAGATTTCCCCTATAAAAAATAGGCAATTAGGCAAATCTATAGGCACTCCTATAGGTATCAACACCAATACTAGCCTCAACCATATTATAGGCCACAACATAACTATCAACAAGCTTACGAGTCCCAACCCAGACCACGACCTATTTTGAGATAGCAAACTAGCACCCCCCTACAAATGGAGTTTTAGTCAAGTATGCAGTAGTGGTAGAAGATAAGGATAGGGCAGTAGTACTAGCCTCTCCTTTGATAATAGACCATGAATACTCTCACCACATATGGTGTAGAGTTTGAGCATACATTTGGCTTATGCGAGTTTGGAAAGAATCATGTGTATGAGATGATATTAGGCATACCATTGATGCGATACCTCCAAATAGTACAAGATTGGGGTACCAAATTTGTGTACTTACAACATTTAGAGGTAATGACTAAGGTCAATATCTAAGGTAATTGAAGGAGAGAAAATATTAGAATCCAAAGAATCCGAAACATCCCTAAACAATAGATAATTACAAGACCCAACATGTGCACCAATGGTATTCCCTAACAAGGAATTTGAGCCTCATGGTTGGGTGAAGATAATAGCAACCATGGACATAGTAATCAATGAAGAACAATGGACCCCCATTGTGAGGACCTACAATCTGTAGTGATGGACCCCTTATGTGATTCAAAGGAAGAATAGTTGTATCTAATAGAAGCAAAGACACAAGAAGAAAGTACATTGAAGAATGAAACATTATTAACCAATAATACACACAAGGAAGAAAAGAAGAAGAAATGTAAAAATACCCATAGTCGGTGGAAGAAAATTTTACGAAGGATGAAATTGAAGATAGAAAGATCTTAGAATGGATGCACATGAGAGAAAGATTAACAGGAGAAACTTATGACAAAAAATAAGTGATGAAGAAAATCATAATGATAGATGAAGATTAAGAGGAGAGATGCACATATGTAGGAGAGATCCAATTCTTGATGAGGAAGAAGAAATAATGAATATTCTATGAGAATATAGATATGTATTCACATGGACTTACAAAGGTTTGAAAGGCATTGATCTAGAAATCTATTCACTATGGATCCCTATGACACTAGAGTCCAAACCCACATAATAGAAACCTACTCATATGATGATACTTATGTTGCTAAAATAAAAGAAGAAATTGATAGATTGAAAGAAGCTAGATTCATCTATGAAATTGAGCATACCAAATGGGTATCCCCAATTGTGGTTGTACCCAAAAAGAATGGTAAGCTACATGTGTATTAACTTGAAAAAAATTAATGTAGCCACAAGCAGAGATAGTTTTTTTTTAATATAAAGGAAGTTTGGCCTTAGCCTACTCTCTTGGAATTGTATTAAATAAAAGGAAAAGAAAAGTACAAGTCAAGGGGACTAGTGGCCATGGGACCCCCAAGTCCCACAGAGCGGGGGTAGATCTTATAGAGTTTAGATGGCATTACAAAGAAGGTTAACACCCTCTCATCAACCTCATGCACGGCCCACTTGGGTTTAAGCTTTTTTTTTGCTTCCCATTATAGAACATTTATTAGATGAGTAGTGGGTAAGGAGGTGTATAGTTTCCTAGATGGATTTTCAAGTTACAACCAAGTGGCCATAGTCCCAAAAGATCAACAAAAGATGATGTTTTCCACTGAATGGGGAATTTATTCATTTCGTGTGATCCCATTTGGCCTCACCAATACCCCGACTACTTTTCAATATCTAATGTGTCATTTATTTAAGGAGTTTTTGAAAAATAATTTAGAGGTCTATGTGAATGACTTGTGTACACACTCCCACATCAGAAAAAATTACATCCTAGAGCTCATACAAATATATGATAAATGTAGAGAATATCGAGTATGTTTGAACCCAGAAAATGGTATATTCATGATACGTTAAGGAAGATTTTGGGTCATGTTATTTCAAATAATGGTATATCAATAGATGAAGACAAAGTGATAGCTATCTCTGAGTTATCTTGACCTAATATGGTGAAGGAAGTACAAGCTTTCATGGGCCATTGTGGTTATTATAGAAGATCCATAGACATGTATGTGATAATATCCAAATCAATATACAATCTTTTAACCAACTTTGTGGACCAATGAATGTGAAAATTCATTCTTTGAACTCAGAAGACATTTGTGCTCAATGCCCATACTATTGAATCAAACAAACCATTCCATGTCCATGTAGATGCTTCCAATTTTGCTATTGGATGTGTGTTGCAACAACCCATAAATGAAGAAAATCTAGAATTACACATAGCGTATGCCAATAGACACTTGAATGAAACAAAAATAAATCATACAACAATAGAACACAAAGGTTTAAGCATGATATACATAGTAAAGAAATTTTGACTTTATGTATTTGCCAACAAGTTCAAGTTCTTTACAGACCATCAAGCTTTGTTGTATTTGGTCAACAAACCTTGCAATACATGATGTTTTGTATGATGGCTTTTCTTACTAATGGATTATTTTGAATTTGTGGTGAAGAATGGAAAAACCCACCCCGCCTACCACCTCTCATAACTCACTTCAGGATAATCCTTGGAAGGAGTGTTAGATGAACTTCCTGATGCCTATTTGTTCAACTTAGAAGTGGTTTCTAAATGGGCAAAAAATCTAGTACCAATCTTGATTTTTGAACCCTTAAACAAGGGTGTAAACAATAATGGGAGAGAAGTCATATGATCACAAAGGTATCAAATATTAGGGGGTATTATTTATAAGCAAGACAACCAATGAGTACTATCTTGCTGTGTGGATGAGGAAGAGTACTAGAAGTAGTTGCAATAGACACATGTAGGTGCACTTCGATATCATTACTTTAAGTAGAGAACATTTCTTAGGAGTATATTGGCCCTCAATGGATTTAGATGTTCATAATCTGATTTAGGCTTTGCCCTAGTTGTCTCAACAGACTCCAATGGGGTTGACTCTTTATCATAGTTCTTTGGTACCTTAATGGATAACTCCATCGATCAATTTTTTGAAAGTATGAACATTTCCTAGGGACATGATTGTAGCTAGATAGAGAATTCTAGCTCAAGAATCCCAAGCCTATACATTAATTGGAGATAACATGTCCAAGTGTGGGAGAGACAATTACTTACAAATATGTGTACATGAGAACATGCATTTTCTAAGTGGAGAATAGAATTTGTAGGACCCATCAAACCCCCGTGAGAAGTTCTCATGTAGAGTATATCATGTATCCATAGATTATTTAACCAAATGGGTAGATGCGAGAGCCACTCAAGTCTTGCTAACATTCTGTCTATTAATGGTTCCATATACCTTTTAACTCTACAACCACTAATGTAGTGGGGGTAATAAGAATGATGAGCAGAATATGGTGAAGTTCTTATTTGAAGATGTATATACTCGATATGGACTTCCCATTGAGCTAGTTAGAGATAGAGGCATACATTTCTTGAATGAAGTTATCGAATACCTACTTCAAGAATTAATGGTGATTCACAAAATGTTAGCCCCTTATCATCCCTAGGCAAATGGATAGGTAAACAAGTTGCTATGCAATGTATTGAAAAATTAGTGGATGACAAACCTTTTGATTGAGATAAATAACTACACCATGATGTTCAAGCTTATCGAGTGGCTTATAAGATGGTACTCAGTGCCACCCCCTTTCACATGGTATTCCAATAGAATGTGGTGCTACCATTGGACTTCTTGATACATATCTTGAAAGTAGTACAAGCTTACCAATGGGATGACCACAAGTTATCATCAAGGATATTGGATCTAGAACATTTAGGAGAGATGAGATTACAAGCAACAACATGAATATATGCATCTACAAAGATACAAAAGGCTTACTTTGATGCTCACACAAAAGATAAAGGCTTAAAAGTTGGTGATTTTGTTCTAGTTTATATGTTGGAACAACATGCCCATAAGTTGGAAAACATGGCTACAGGTTGATGTAAGATTTCCACAAGTGGTGCAATTTAGTTAGACACTCTAGAGGGTGAAGTATTACCAAATCAAATTAGTGGATGTCAAGTAAAGCTCTATCAAGAACCCATTATGAAGGACACCCTCATGTGGTTGAATAGAGCCAAAAAGCATAAAGAAGAGGAATAAAGAATTAGAGAACAACCACAAGAAAAGGCCAAGAAATGTATCAAGAGAATGAAGTTGAGAACACAAGGAGTGATACCCAACCCTGATGCTCCACATTATCACTTGACAATGTGTCAAACACATACACAATCCAATCCTAGCATTATAGATAGAAGACCTTTCATCTCAGTCAAGCTAGGATAGGCCACTGCAATCAAGATGATCATTGTCTTGGTTGATTTAGGAGTTGCCATAAGTGCCATCAGAAATTTCTTTTGTCTAGACATGGGGTTACAAGTAAATCCAATAGAGGCATATCATGTGGGATCAAGAGGTGTAGAGACTTTTATGCCATGATGATGACCTTACAAAACCTCTACTATTGTGCCACGACTAGATATATGATCGTGCAATATAGTTGAACCTTAAGAAGCAAATTCTATAGGTTCGGGTCAAAACGCAATGCCTTACCATTGAATTAGACGACCATGAATCTTCTTATTCCAAGTCCACACGAAAGAGCCTCATACATTATGCCAACTTGCATGTCAAGAAGTAAAGAAGGAATGGAACCATGCACGCACACAACCCTAACACGGAAGGAAATTAGTTCCCCAAGCAAAGCTAATTTGAGTAAAGAAAGGTGGGAAACCAACTAGTCTCACATCGAAATCACAACCACAACCACAATTGAAGAACAAAATGACAACTAATCATGGTACCAGACATCAACCAACAACTTTATCGATTTGGATACATAAGCAGCTTTTCAAAGGTGCATCCAATGCCACTTGCATATGGGTGCCAAATGCTTGCCTATAAGCTTCTGTGACTCCAATCACCTATGTCTTGCTAGAAAAACCTAGCCAGACATTTTATAGCCACACCCAATGCAAACAAAAAATGCATAACATGCAAAAGCCTTGTACTCCTCACCCCCTCATTGTATGGATATGGGTGCCCAGACAACCCCTAAACAATTCTAAAGCAGCCTCCTCTTCATATCATCCTAATGTACATATATATTCCTCAAACTAACGTGTTGTCTCTTGTAATAACCCTAGTGATGATCAAACTACAAAAAACATTGTAAAACTTTAAAAAAGCAAAAACATATACATAAACCTTGAAATATTCACTCCAACAAAACATGTAATGAATTTAGATGAGCTTCCCATAGATTGGATACACCATGTTGAGAACATGAGTAAACATGAGTGTGCACATAGGTGAGTCTAGAGACATGCAATATGCACCTTTGAGTCCAATTGCACGATGCACATAAAGGGACTAAGTAAAGGAATCCATATCAATATTGGAAAGGGACTATGGTGTCACCATATTGGGATCTTTTGACTCCAACCATATTAAAATGGATTTTCCTTGCCTTAGCAGATCATAATTGTAGCAGTAAGGCCAAGTTCATGCCTATCAATTATAGCTCAACATCAGTGAAAGAGTATCCCCTATTACAACTTCTAGAGTTCAATAATTTCTAAGGAGAAATACCAATCAAAGACCACCCTATCAACTACACTGAAAGGGTGTATGCAAAATCCCATTGGTTTTAGGGATTTGTAGGTCCATTATTAGACATTAAACATATTTGGGAACACAAGTTAGGATTTGACCACCATTGGGGTCATTTCCAATTTTTTGCAAAGGACTTTGAAGCTCTACAAAATTCTAAAAAATTGCAGCCCATTTGGAAGAAAATAGGATTGGATGAGTAATTAATGCTCCCGTACCAAAAACTTATTTTATTGGCACAATTAATTGATACATACATTGTACCTAGGGCTAGATAGAGATGTACCAGAAATGTTTGTACTATCATCACTACACCCAGATCAACCTTTGAAGTGTTGGAGATCAACGTCTACGGAAGCACATGAACAACACAAGGAAGAAGAAGAAGAAGCTTGGAGCACAACACACAATCCTAAATGTATTACCAAGAGAATGTACAAAGATAAGTAGTCCATTAGGGTAATAGCCGTATATACAAGCCGAAGGAGAAAAACCTCCTAAAGAGGGAAAAAAGTGCCCCGATTGGTCCTAGTGTGTTCACACAGATTACTACCTAAATATATCAACAAATCCCCCCTAGGAGTGTGTTGCAAAGAAAAGAGGCACAAAAGAGGAGCCCCAAAATTTTCAAATTAATGGGCACAAATTTTCTTCTTCCAAAATCCTAGGAAATTCCCTCGAAGCTATGTAAATGCACTAGAGGAGTCCTCTAGATGCATAAACCAAAATCCTTGTAACATAATTCTTGTAAAATATTAGAAAATTAGAGATTAGTCAATAAAGTGCCGGTCTCTTGTGTGAAAGGACCATTTTTAGGGCACATGTATATAAGTCACTTGGTGACTCTTTGTAAGGACTTTTTGCCATTGTGAAGAAGGAGAGCAAAAATTTGAATTTGCTTCTTTCTTGCTGATTTCCACCTTCTCTATGATCTATTGTGTGTGAGTAATGCTTGGAATGTGTGTGTAGGACTGTTAGCTATCCCGTATCACTATTATTGAACTATTGTAGTGTGTGTGAGAGCCACCACGAGTTGCAGAGCGAGTGTTGGTGTTTTCTACCATTCACTATTTTGCGCATAACGTGAAGAGCGTGTGTCAGATTCGAGTGAAAATAGCACCAATAGATCTCATCGAGAGCTTCGAAATGAATCCGCTATTGGCCATATTTAGAGTTCCGAGCTGGGAGAAAAGTTCGAATTTGTGCTTGCTGTTGTAAGTGGTATCGCGGCATGCATTTTCAGAGAGTTAGTGAGTTGGAGAGGTAGTTAAGTCTTTTCACCTACATTGTAGCTGAGCCACTTCACTTTCCATCATGTGCACACGCATCCTCATACACTTGGTTCATGTGGTTCCTCGGATTGATAATTAAACGTGTATCGATCCACCACTATATGCACTTGTGAGGCGATTGAGATTTAGTCTTATCGACACAAGCCCCTAAGGCTTCACGACTTAGGTACACACGTTTTTGGCGCCATTGCTGGGGAACAAACTTAACCAAGGTGCCCTCGTGATGGTTATAGCTCTGAAGTGAAGGAATTGTACTTGTAGAGGTGAATTCATTCAGTGGCAAGTAGTCAAGCACTTCAGCACTTGTTACTTTACATCCTTGAAGTGTGTGTAATGATTTTTTAGGTTTAGGGTTAGGAGTGAGGAAGAAAGGGAAGAGTTATGGTTAGGTTAGAGAGCGGAGTAGAGTAGGAAGAAGTAGAAAAAACCAAGAAAAAAATCTCAAAAATTATCAAAATTAGTGTAGAGTAGGTCTCAGGTATCCCACAACTATAAAAATCCAAAAAATCAGCTCATTTGACACTAGTGTGAGAACCGGTATTGTGAGCAGAGCAGCGACTTGTATTGCTAGTGTGGTATCGTGCCTAGCATGCTAAAGAGTGAATTTGGAAGCACAAGTTTGAGTTGAGGTATCCTTGAAGGTAAGCTACACAATTTTTTGATAACAAAATCACTTCAGAAACACAACCGCACATGACTAGAATCGTTTCCGGTATCGTGGGGAGGTACAAAGAAGTTTTTGAGGGATTTTGATTGATACAGGGGGCCAAGAGGGAAGAGCTAAGGAGAACATACACTTTGAACCAAATTTTTTTTTTGAGTTTAGATGAAATTTGACTGAGGTATCGCGGTCAGTTGAGTTTTGGTATCACAATACCAAAATTCTCTAGTATCGCGATACTCACCTGGTATCGTATCGCTGCATACCCACTTGAGGTATCACGATACCACTTTTGTATTGTATCGTCAAGTTGGTATCGCGATCGTGATCAGTCGGTGGTATCCTATCATGATCCATTTCGATATCGTATCGTCTGGGTCATGGTATCGTATCGTCGATCGAGCGGTATCGTATCGCATGCAATGTTGGTATCATATTGCCAACTTAGTATCATATCGTGCCTAATATAGTATCATATCGTTCTCTGTCTTCGTATCGTGTCATCACTTGTACTCGGTGTCGTATCTTGCAAAAAGTGGTATTATATCACCCATAGGTTAGTATCATATCGTGCAATTTGCTAGTATCGTATCGTGCAGTATTTTGGTATCATATCGTGAGTAATCCAGTATCGTATCGTGTAGTGGTAAGGTATCGTATTGTCCAAAGAATTGGTATCGTATCATTGAAGCAGAGGTATCATATTGTGCAAATTTTGGTCTTGTATCACTGAGGTTTTTAGTATCGTATCGTGCTGAAACCGATATCGTATCGTCTGTTTGGTATCGCCAAGAGTGGTAGCATCTAGAAGCGATCAAGCCGTTTGAGGGCAAAATTGGAAGTAGTTGAAGAGCTAATTGGGGGGAAGTAGGAAGCCAACATAGGCCCAGAAGGGTGAATGAACTTGAGATCAGGATCATAGAAGCTTGACATTTCATCAAATACCACATCTCTGCTTACCTTCACTTGTCGTATGAGTGGGTTATAACATTTATACCCCTTTTGCTCAAGGGAGTACCCAATGAAGATACATTTTTCTACTTTTGGATTAAGCTTTGTCCTCAACTCATCTAGAACATGTACATGTGCAATACAACCAAATTCTTTCATATGTGATAAGTTTGGCTTTTTACCCGTCAACTTCGCTTCAGGTGTAACTTGATGTAAAGGAGCAGTTGGAGTTCTATTCATGATGTATATAGCAGTATGCACAACTTCTGCCCAATAACAATGAGGCATATTCTTAACAGCCATCAAAGCTCTTGCTATTTTTGCAATATGTCTATTTTTGCATTCAGCAACGCCATTCTGTTGTGCTGTGTACCAGCATGAAAATTGACGTTGAATTCCATGATTTTTAAGAAAGTTACTGAGCTCAAATGACATGTATTCATCTCCTCCATCAGACCTTAATGTCTGAATATACTTTCTTGTTTGCTTTTCCACCATGGCCTTGAAATTTTGGAAGTGAGTGAACACCTCACTCTTCTCTTTCATGAAGTATACCCATACTTTTTGTGTATGGTCATCAATGAAAGTAACATAAAATCTGCAACCGCCCATAGATGTGGTCTTTGCAGGATCCCAAACATCTATATGTACTATTTCTAGTACATTCTCACTAACATGCTTGTCATGTGAAAATGATGTTCTTGACTGTTTACCAAATTGACATGTTGCACATACCTTTTGCATTTCTGCAACTTTGAAATTTGGTAGTCCATTGACAATGTCCTTTGATTGCATCAATTTTAGCCTCTACAATTTTGCATGTCCAATTCATTTGTGATAGATCTCTATATCATCAATAACTCCTTCACCTTTTGCAAACGTGGCTGCATTCATTTCAGGAATTTTCACATTTAAGGTGAACATCCTACCCACTTTGTTTCCTTTGGCAATCAATCTTCCTTCATGTTTGTACTCTTCTACATATAGCCCATCGGCATTGAACCTGACTTGTAATCCCTGGTCAACCATTTGTCCAACAAAAAATAGATTCTTTGTTATATTTGGAACGTGCAACACATCAGCAAGATGTTTTAACTTTCCATCCTCCATAGACAATGCTATGTTTCCTATGTGCTCCATAGGGTGTGATGTGTCATCACCTGTTTCAACATATCCAAGAACTGGCAATTTCTACAAAGTACTAAACCATTTTGCATGATTGGTCATGTAGTTTGAAGCACCTAAATCAACGTACCATGCATTATCATTCGTGTTTGAAACATCATCAGACATCGTATTCATCATGTGATGTTGGACCATGAACATCTTCTCAGAATCATCTGCACTTGTGGATGCATAGTTGTTTTGCTGCCTTGTGTTATTTTGATTCTTTAACCTGCAATCACGTTCAAAGTGTCTAAGTTTACCACAATTCTAGCATCCTTTACTATCATTACCTGAATCATTTCTTTGGAAAATTCTATGGCCTCTTTGGCTCCCCCTACCTCGAAACTTTCCTCTAGCTCCTACATGATTTTGTTGTTGATTTTGGTCTTGGTTATTGTGTCCTCTTCCACTTCCAAAGCCTCTACCTCTCCCAGAGTAGAATACTTGCTCAAAAGTAGGTTTTCCTTGGGAGTTCAAGTCCTCATCAAGATTCTTTTCTTTAGTAATCAACATGGACACAAAATCAGCAAAATTTGGAATATTTTCTCTGGTCTGAATGGACGTTCTGAACTGCTTATATGCAGCTCCTAAACCACGAAGGCATACTTTGACCTTATCATCATCATCGACATTCGTGCCAATAGATGTGTGACTCACATATGCTTTTGATTTTTAGGGTGTAGTCACTTACCGACATGCCCTTTTTCTCTAGTGTATGCAGCTTGTTCTTGAGTCGCAATTTTTGTGCCTTTGTATTGGTCGCATACAATGTGACCAGACTGTTGCAAGCCTCTTTTGGAGTCTTACCATCTTGTATGTGCCGAATCATGTTATCTTGTATGCTAATAGATAGCCAATACATTACCTTTCATGCTCCTTGATTATATTCTTCATATGCTCTTAACTAGTTTGCATTGCAATTCCTCTCTGGTAACTACAGAGCATTTCGTTCTCTCCTTTGATGTACTTCCAGTAGCCTTTTCCCATCAGGAAATTCATCATTTTGAATCTCCAAGTAATGGAAGTTGTTCTTGTCCAGCTTATCGCTCATACGCTGACTCATTCCATGTGTGTTTGCCATTTTTGTAGCAATTCACACATTGCAAAAACACTACAAGCAATACTTCTACTTGAACACTATCACACTCTGATGTGATAGTTTGATCTCAGAAAAATGTAATTTTCGTTTATCAACGGTACATAGAATTGCTTGAAATTCTAGATCTGGAATATCTGAGTGTCATCGAACAGGACACAAGTTAGAATTTTGCAAACTGACCTGATTTTTCTATGGGCCCCACCTTGCAATCTCAAAATGGAGGTTGAGATGGCTTTGAAACTCTGATCTGACAAAAACTAGTGATCCTAAAGGGATAACTCTCAAAAATATTTTGAGGCCTTCTACTTTCACACCAATTTTTATAGCAATTTGAGGTCATTTGTGAATCGTGCTTTCTCCACAGCTTCTCGCGTACTCTTCATTGTCGGCCTTCTCCATGAGCTCTCTATAACCACACTGGCTCTGATACCATGTCAAGAGGAAGGAGATAAGGAAGAGAGCTCACACACACTCTCACAATCAAAGAGAAGCACACACATAGATTGAGGCAAGGAAGAATGATCTTCTTCTTCTTCTTCTTCATCATCTTCTTCTTCATCATCATCTTCTTCTTCTTCTATTACATAAAAGGAATGTACAAGAATGACCTAAAAACAACAATACAACAAGTGCCATATATAAAGAAAAGTACATGGGGAAAATCTTAATGTTCACGAATGAGTGACCTAGCAAGAAACAGTTGTGCCATCACTCTCGGTAGATAAATCTAGTACGCTCAATGAAGTGTCCCTGACATATACCGGCATGACCACTATACATGTCAGAGAAATAAAAAATTGATACATGTCATCTTGGATCATCACATGTTGAGCTTGATATCTCAACACTATCATTATGTTAGGAAGAGGTTCTCTGCTAAGGACATCAACTTGGCATATGTTCCCACACAAGAGAACATTGGAGACCTTTGGTGGATCAATATACGTTTAATTATCAATCCAAGGAACCACATGAACCAAGTGTATGAGGATGCGTGCGCACATGATGGAAAGTGAAGTGGCTGAGCTACAATACAGGTGAAAAGACTTAACTACCTCTCCAACTCATTAACTCTCTAAAAATGCATGCTACGATACCACTTACAGCAGCAAGCACAAATTCAAACTTTTCTCCCAAGTCCAAACTCCGAATACGACTTCTTTTGAAGCTCTCGACGAGACGCATCTACTGGTGGTATTTCCACTCAAAGCTGACAAACACTCTTCAAGTTATGTGCAAAACAGTGAATGGCGGGAAACACCAACACTCGCTCCGCAACTCATGGTGGCTCACACACACACTACAGTAGTTCAAAAATGGCAGGACTGGATAGCTAATAGTCCTACACACACATTCCAAGCATTATTTAGTCATTGGGCTTTCTTCGTGTCCTCATGTGGGTGAGTCAATTTGTAATCATCTTGAGGTATCAAATCCCCTCTCAAGACTCGAGTCACCACTGACTTGCCTCTTGGTGTAATTACTAACTCTTCAGGATCTGGTCTTCCCCAGTTTCCTTGTCCTTCCAATCCTCCTCTCTCGTTGATCCTATCTGATTTTTCTGTTACCACGTAGATGTGACCTAATTTGTCCATGTACACTCCTCCTTCATACTTGACTGCAGGTCTAGGCACTATTGCTGATTTAGTAGAGTTCACCATCCTTGCTACAAACCTATTTAATCCATCCAGGTAAATAGGGATCCCTTATGGATTAGTGGACACATATTGTAGAGAGGTGCGGTGTGGAGGTGATCGCAATCCGGGTGGATCGGGTTCGGTCGTGGCACACACAGGGTGTATGAAGCTAATGAATGTTGGATGGTTTAAGGACATGAAAGTGAAATTAATTTTGAGTATGGAGAAGAGAGAGATGTTGAAATGATTATGGGAATGGGAAAGTAGGAGTGCAAGTTAGATTTATGAACATGAATGATAAGAATGAAAGAGAACCATACACACGAATCAAATTTGGGAGGAAGAATGGTCCATTGAAGGAGCTTCTTAAACACTTCCTAATTCTAATCCATATGCATAGTCTTCTTTGGATGATATGTATGCATGACGTGAATAGATAGAATCCTTACACATAAACTAGTTTCGAAAGGAAGAATGGTCCAATATTGGAGCTTCTTATACACTTTCAGAAACTAATCAATATGTATGGGTATGTATGGATTATATGCATGCAAGTGAATTATGATGATAGAGTTTACTCACAAGCTCAAAGAAACATCCTCACTGGTTCAACGCAATACTGCGGAGCCTTCTCACACATAGAAGAAATAGAAGACATGTAAAAATACTTAAGAGACTAAGAGAGGAGACAAGAGACAAGTGACAAGTGACATGAATTAAAAGGATTTGAATTAAGATACATGTATAAGATCATCGTGGTACGTCAAACTAGGCAGTCTACTGATCAAAGGTGGTTCCGACCCTCAAACCATGACAGTTCAACCGAATGTCACACGTAAGAAGGTGAGTTCCACTCCAGTGACCCTATGTATGTCTAGGCTCGTAACGTTTAACTAAAGAAGTCTAAGACTCATTAAAATCAGCTCTAACTCACTCACACGCTCCACCGAGGGTGAGTCAAGATAGAGATGCTGGTTTCAAGAGCCTATCCTAGATTGGAGTTCTAACTTAAATATGAAACTAGGTACTATACTCATACTAGCTCACCTTGGATCCTCACTCGCTCAACCGAGGGTGATCGTCTCAAGGAAACCGTAAGCTAGCATGAGCCCTATGGATGCCTAACAATGATGCTCTAGGAGTTTGGAGGGGGGTTTATATAGTTTTTTGAATGAATTTGGGCCATTGGATCTAGAGAAATCAACTCTCAACTCTAGGATCACTACTTTCGATTACAACCATTTGATTAATCAAATCAATGGCTTGGAATTGTTCTTTCTATCAAATCTAGTGTAAAGGAGTGAAATTTAGGCGCCCTCATTCTCCACCATTGGATCTGGGGATGATCTGGACCGTCGGATCAGTGCTGACATCAATTCGAATAAGATAAGCCACTATTTTTGGAGAAACACTGCATTATTGATCTTTGATTGCAAAAAAAGTCTTCTTTTATGGAAAAACTCGTGGATCCTCCTTGCTTTAAGCATAAGTGCATCTCCACCCTTGAATATGAGCTCATCTTGATCGTACAACATGGCTCAATCAGCTTTCGCCATGTGGTGGCCCTTCAACCCTTCAATTTGCTTAAACTAGAAAACTGCGGTGATCCTGAAAACTGGACTTTGTACTCTTTGACCCTCCAAATAGGCTTTGATGAAGATGAAACTTTGTAGGACTATGTTTCCAAAGGTCTCCTTCAGGAATATGCAGAAAAAACTCCCATCTGAATCTCCCTTGTACAAGTTTGACTACATTTGGAAGCTTGCAAGGTAGCATTAAGGTGTCTAGGAAGCTCTGATAGCATTGAAAATTTGTACAAATATGTAGTCACATATGATCTTTATACATGCCAAACCATATGGCTAACATAAATTTCTATACAAGAATTTGTAGGGTCAAACTAGAAAAATTATATTTTTACAAAATGAACATAGCATATCAATGTGCTACAAAATCCATTTTCTGCTGAAATGTGGGCTATAGACTGCCTTTGACAATCTTTAAAAGTATATGGATTTTCATCTAATTTGGTGACAATGAAATTTTTGCCCTAATTTCCCAACTTTGACCAGCTTTGACCGTTACCATGGACTTTCTTGATTTCTTTGAAACTTTGTATGTGACCTTCCTTTGACATCCTTGATGCATCCTGGACTTCTCAGGGAATTCTGGCTACCTTCACCAAATATGTTTTTTGTAGGCCTTCACAAGTGAGAGAGGAGAGAAAATCTCGACGACATTCGCCCCCACTAAACCTACGATTCCTCCGGAAGCGCCACTCTAGCATCTGTGAAAAACAAAATGTTCCAGGTATCAAATTCTTTTATAGGCAACATAAGAAACATGGAAGGAAAATTGATTATATGCATGAATAAGTAGGTAACGTGACATGAAGCAAAATTTGCATGAAAGAAAGATTTGAAACAGGCAACATGAATATGCATGAACAAATAGGCAACATATATGCAAATGAACAAGCAACATTGGCAACAAGAAAGAAAAAAATCAAGCATCAATATGAAGTGGAAGTGGATGTATTGAGTCATTTTAAGCATCAGTTCCTCTCATCTTGAAGAAAATTTTGTACCTTTTTCATAAAGCAATCTACCTTAAATATGATTATAAACAAAGATTTAGGATTTTCAAGAGACATCTTTCATCTTTAGGTTATTTTAGATCGACTCCTTTCCTACATAAATATGAATATGCTCTTTCTCTAATAACATGCAAGGAAATCTAACTAAACTCCACTAATGCATAAATTTGCTTATATAGCCCGTGATTTATTCTACTATGCCTCTTTATCCTCCTTTGGCTTGCTTTTTTGTTTTTTTTTTTCGATGATGATGATGATTCGGCAACTTTATGGTTACGATCACTTTTTTGGGGTGGAAGAAAGTGTAAACTTCTTGGTAACATGTAGCTTTTTTTTTTTTTGACGAGGAAAAATTAAACCCCGATACAAGGTACAACCATTTTTGATGACGGAGAACAGTCGTTTAAACTCCGATACAAGTGCTGTGAGATGGACTAAGGATGTAGAAACATGCAGTAGCAGGAGCTAGGATTTCAACAATTATGCTTTCGATACACGATACATATGCATGTTTATATATGAAAGTCTTGTAACCTAAATAAACCTCCAAATCTACACGCCCTATCTTTCCACAATCCTAGATTATAAACAATTTCTTGGTAGGTAAGTTACTACTTAAGATAAAATTTTACACAAGTAGAGAAATCATCATTTGCCTTTTTTGACTCAAGTGATGTGGATATGCAATGCGATGCAAAGAATGAAAAAAACATGCATGAAACAAGCATGGAAAAAAAATAGAATGAACTTGAAAAAAAACAAAGCAACATGAACTTAAAAAATTAATGATATTTTTATACTTTTTTTTTTTTTAATAACATGGATACTCCTGTTTATGAATCGGCCTCATTGTTGTCATCTTCTTCAATGTCCTCATCCAAAATGTACTCGTCATTATCACGTTTCTTGAATAGCTTTATCCTTTTACCTGCAATCAAAGTTTTTAGTGCAACACCATTTAATTCACAAAGAGCATACGTACCATTGTTGTTGACTTTTGATACAATGTATGGCCCAAACCACCGTTGAGTGAGCTTTTTGCGTGCATCATATTGAGAGTCAAATGTACTATCATAAATGAGCACCCAATCTCCTACTTCAATTGGCTTAGGACGCAATCGATGAGTTTTATCAAAATAATGCTTGTTCTTCATTCTAGATTCTCTTAATTTTTCAACAGCATCATCAAGTCTTAATTTACCTTGTTCTAACTGATTAATATGCAAACTCAAAAAATCATCAGTAGACATGTTTTCAGACCAAGGCAAATTTGACCATGCACAAATATGAGACTGAATTGGATACAATGGTTTTTGACAGTACATGAGTTCAGCAGGCATATATCCAGTAGTACGTGTGCATGTCATTCTATCTGCCCAAAGTGTAAAAGGTAAGAATTTAGGCCATTGTTTGATGTCACCATTACATGCTTTAGATATGGCTTTCACAATAGGTGGATGCCCTCTCTCTATTTTACCATTGGCCTCTGGGTTATATGCAGTAGTGAGAGACAAACGAATATCGTGACGCTCAAAGAACTCTTTAGCTTCTCTCGCATTTAACTCTCCACGATCGGCAACTACTTTCTCTATGTACCCAAAGCGACTTATGACATCTTCAAGCAAGAATTTGAAAACATTGTAAGTGGTCTTAGATCGTAGTGCACGTCCCTCTACATGATTAGTTAAGTCTTCTCTTGCAAGTACAATGTAACGCATTTTGTCAATACCTTTAGGCATAGTTACAAGATCTACTACCCACTTGTAGTGAATACAAGGTGGATAAGTAGGATGCAACGGATCTCTATGTTTGACTGATGAATGAAGTTGACAAGTAGAACATGTAGAAACATAGCTACTAATGTCAACATACATCCTAGGCCAATAATAGGTACTTCTAATTTTTTCATATGTTCCAAAAAATCCTTTATGACCTGCCCATAATGTCTCATGCATTTCCTTCATTACTTGCAATTGAAGACCTCTCTTTCCTAGGACTCGTTGTGGATTCTTAACCTTACCCTTAGCATGTCTCCAAAGATAACCATTACATAGGAAAAAGTTATAAGCTCGTTTCCTAATGTTACGGAATCTATTCGTAGTCCAACTAGGTAATGGTTGTAGTGTACTGAGATACTTTCCTATGTCTCTCCATTCATCTTCGTACTCAGACTCATGAAATTTCTCATACTCATATATATGTGGAACATAGTCAACTAAATTCACATTCTTTATTATATCACTTTCAAGATCATCATCAAATCTAGCTCTTGATAACATATCAGCAACTGAGTTTGACTTACCTGAAATATGAACTAACTCAGGATTTATGAACTTAATATATGAGATCCATCTAAGCATGGCTATATCAGGAGATGAACAATTGGCTATCATTCCAATGAGAGGCAAACAATCAATCTCAACTTTGACATTTGCACCAATGAAATATTCTTTGTCTGTTTTCAAAGCTGTTACCATACCCCATAGTTCTCGTTTGATCTGTGGATATTTTCGTTGTGTTTCATGTAGAATTTTGGCACCAAACCTAATTGCATATCTATTCCCTTCACTATCATCTTGACTTATGACCCAACCTATACCAATAGGACTAGTATCAACAGTCAATATAATAGGTTTGTTAGCAGAATGGTCTACACGCTTAAGGATGGGAGCTTCAAGCAATAATTTCTTCAATTTACGCATAGCTTGAGTGTGTTTGTCAGTCCAAATAAATTTTCGTTTCTTCCTCAACAAGTCATAGAGACAATCAGCAACATGAGCAAAGTGTGGGATCCAAATAACATAAAAGATGCAAGCACCAAGAAATCTACGTACCTCACTTACGGTGTTACATGTTTCAGAAATCTTGCTAATGGCATCAACTTTTTGTGGGTATGGCTTTCGACCATAATGGCCACATAAATGTCCAACAATAAGTACCTCGTTGACACCAAAAACAGATTTCTCTATGGAAAATGTGAGACCTACCTCTTCAAATCGTTGAAATATTCTTTCACAATCAGAGATATGGTCAAGAACAAATTTACGACATCCCGATGAATCTAAAGTAATGTCCTTTACACGTTCCTCACTCCCTTTAATTGGAATATCATCAATGAATGGCATAGTTATATGAGGGATAAAGTCATGTAAGACCATATTCATAGCACTCATCATATGAGCCACAAAATTAGTCGCTCCTTGAGGTAAAGTACACATTCGCACTAAGCCTAAAGGAGTTTTCATTGTGGTTATGTCACGACTATCAATTGCTAATTGGAATTGGTCATATCCCGAATATAAATCACCCATTGAATAGATAGAATGTCCTGAAAATGATTCAGCAAACTCATCTACAATGGGTCCTGTTCCTACATTCCTTATGGTGACTTTATTGACAGGTTGGAGATCTTGAATAAAACATAGTTTCCCATTCTTTTTAGGCACAGTGAACCATCTGTTTGAGTAAGGTGCAAAAGATGGCTCTAAAATTCTCATGTTTATCTTCTCCTTAAGTAGTTTCATTAGCTCAGGTAAGTGAGCCTTTGGAACTGGTATAGGGCGAAGATTCCATGGAATATGTGGAATAGTAAAGATTATCATGGGTAAAACTAGCTTAGGATCTACACAACCAATCTCATGAGGATACATAGTAAAGGCTTTTCCATGGCTACGTATAACTCTCTCAAATTTATCTCTCTCTGCTGGCAAAAGAAAGTCATCATCTCTACCAATTTTCACCTGTTTGATTGTCTCATCCGTGAATGTATGTCCTATGTTTTTCTTATCCCGAAGAATTGGATCATTTTTCACATCAATAATTTTTTCATTACTTCCTTGAGGTAATGGTTGAGCTATGGGTTTGATTTTTTTGTCTACAGTTTTGTACTTTGTTTCAACTAAGGCATCATGTGTTTGGTTAAATTTTGAGCACTTGTCAACATTGAGAGCATACTCTTGGATTAGAGCATACTCATCAAGGGAAGAAAGAAGAATAATATGGGAATTAGAATTTTGTTGAAGACATAACTCTAACTCCTCAAGAGTAGAGAAACAATGAGATGTTTCAATCACATGCTCAATGTTCTCATCATGTTCCATGATTTTGTTGTTTTTATCATTTTTTTGGGTTTTTTGGATAAAAGACTTGGACAATTGACTCTTATGAAGAAAATCTAATCTAGAATGTGGAAAACAAAGTGACAAACTATTGTACATGTTGGTTGACTGCGAGATGTCAAACCAATATCCACTGTTGTCCCGCTCAACAATGGATTCTATCCGAAATTTTGATCATATGTAGCTCTAAACATGAATCGAGGTGCACAATCACTACAAGCATGCTCATGACCCTGAGTAACAATAGGTTTCTTTCTAATTGACAATCGATTCTTAGGATGATTCACTCCTACTGTCATGACTTGAAGTGATTGCATTCCATCCTTAGACTTGAATCTAGCATAGGTAGACCCATCATCCATGGCTTTAGTTTCCATACGACTCTCACAAATAAAGGGTTGACCTAAGAGAACTTCATAGGAGCAATTATCTTGAATAAAAAAGTGAAACTCTTCTGTGATTCCTCCTATGGATATGGGCACACTAGCACAAGCTCCATACAGGGTACCTACACCATTATCTGCAGTTCTCATACGCCATCCACAATCTTTATCTATGGGCCATCGAAACTTATCATAGACTTCTCTTGAAATCACATTGATTTCAGAGCCGGAATCTACTAATGCATTTACAGTGATAGTGTTCTTATCATTTCCTATTTTAACATGCATCTCTGATGTACCTCTAGACCAAAATGTTCTTTTAAAGTGACTTTCAGGATTGTTTTCATGATTTTCATGGTCAGGTTGAATAGGTCCTAAGAAATTTTTATTAACATTTACTTCATCATCATCAAAGTCCTCTTCATCAGATTCATCAAAATTTAAGGATTCATTCATAGCTTGATCTTGATCTAGAGAATCTTGCATCTCAGTATCTAGATTAAGTGGAAACCTCTTCCTTTTAATTAGGCCGATAAAGTTATCTTTAAAAACAGGCTTTGCAATAGAGAAAACTTGTTCTAAAGACATAGTCACTTGACTCTTAAGCAAAATGTCATCTAAAATCTCCATAGGATCTATTTTTCTCTCAATTTCTGAAATCAAGATGGCTTTAGGTTTTCTCTTTGGTTTCTTTTGTTTTTGCTCAGGATCTTGTTTTTGTTCATGTTCTCGTGTTTGGTCTTCAGTTTGTTTTGATTGTTCTGGTTTATCTAAAGGCTTTGGTTCTGTTTTTCTTTGCTTTGTCTTCTTCCCTTTTTGTTTCTCCTCTTGTTTTTTTTCATTGGGTTCTGATTCTTGTTTTTTATCTTTAGATTGTGATGTTTCTCCTTGCTCTATGATTGTTTCTATTCCCTCTGAGGTTTGTTTTCAAGTCACTCTTCTTTCACTAGGCTCAACTTCATCTCTTTTTTGTTTTTCTTCTACATTGGATATGTGAGAAATAAGAGATTGATCTTCTATTGGTGATTCCCAAGCCGTTATTCTCCTAATCTCATCTCGTGCTCTTACTAAAGCCTCTATGGAAAAATCACCTTCCTTTGTGGGTTTACTTGATTCCACTTGTTCATCAAGAGCTTCTAGTTTCACTCCTCTAGTTCCTACATCCGTTATGGTTATATTTTCATAGTGTTTTTTCATTCCTCCCTTACCATAATTTCCTTGCAAAGGTAGCCTAGATCGATAGTCACAGATTTTTTTGTCTATGTCTATTACTAGTTGTTGCTCCTTAGCAGCCTTCAATAGTTCACAATCTCTCAAAAAGTGCTCTAACGAATCACACCAAGGACACCTACGAGGGCCACGCACAAAACCATTTTGATTTTGAGGATTTTGATTAACTTGTGGTGGGAAATTCTGAAACTGAGGATTTTGTTAATAAGGTATTGCTTGAAAAGGATAATTAGGATTTTGAAAAGGCAATTGATGTATTTGAGGAGCTTGGGGAGCAACATGTGGTACTTGACGTGCAAGAGGAGCTTCCATATTATACGGTTGATGATTTTGAAAATTTTGATTTTGAGGATTTTGAAAAGCTATTTGAGAAGCTTGAGGATACATGTTTTGATACATTTGAGGATTTTGCACATGAGGATGAGGATTTTGCATTGAAGGATTATGCATTGGAGGAACTTGATATGCTTGAGTAGGAGCTACTTGTGGATTTTGATTGGTAGCTATAGCATGTTGATTAGGCTCTTGAAAAGTCATTGGGTTCATTTGATTTTGGAAAGTTTTGGTGTAACTAGATTGTAAAGCATCTATAGTCTTGGCCAAATTGGATTGTGTAGCAATAAGACTTTCCATTTGCTTAGTGAGAATATCCACTTGAGATTGTTCAACTACACTTTTATTTGGCTCTACTTTAAAACCTTGAGTAGGCTCTATCATTTGAGGAATAGGAGTAGAGGAGCATAGCATGGGATTGTTCTCTAACTTGCTCCTTAGTTTGTGGAAGGCTAGCTTGAGGAAGACTAGTTTGCTCATAAAGCATGGATTGTCTTTGATGTCTATGGGCTGCAACCTCTACTACTTTACGCACTTTTTGCCAATTGTCAGTAAGACCATAGCGCTTATCTGGTTCTTCTAATCGCCGTTCAACTTCCCTACGAGTTTCAGGATGAAGAAGCTTAAGAAAATTGATCACAAGATCAGGTTCCAAAGTTATCTTATCCTCATCAGGAAGTTGTTCATAGCGTCTAATATACTCATTTTGTAAGTGAGTAATAGAGCTACTAGGCTTTGGAGAATTGACCCATCGTAAGAATCCATCCCGATTATGTTGGCTATAATCTTCAAGATAGAATTCTTTGAGCATCTCCTTTCTAAAATCACTCCAAGGAAGACTATCATATTGAGTGATACGGTTTATGATAGAGCTATCAACAATTCGTTCAAAGACTGATATCAAAAGATCTTCGGGAAGACCAAAAATCATAGCTTGCTCTTCAAACAAATCTAAGTAGCTTGTGATGTTGATGCCATTGAATTTTCCCTTCTCTCTCAACATAGAAGAGAATATTCTTTGGCCTTGTTTCTCAACAATAAGGGATTTGAATCCTTCCTCCATCTTATGTGAATAAGCAAGTGATGCACGATGCTCTAGATCTCTCACAAATGCGTTTACTTCACGACGAAGATGTGCACGATACTGTGAGAAATCCAGTGCAACACTCAAGACTGATGATGATGATATGATGAGGATGAAAAATATGAAACAAAGGATATGGATCACAACCTCCCAACAAGATCAGAAGCAAATGCCACGAAGCGTTTCACGTCGGGTTCAAATGTGGAGGTGATTGCAATCCGGGTGGATCGGGTCCCGTCGTGGCACACACAGGGTATATGAAGCTAATGAATGTTGGATGGTTTAAGGACATGAAAGTGAAATTAATTTTGAGTATGGAGAAGAGAGAGATGTTGAAATGATTATGGGAATGGGAAAGTAGGAGTGCAAGTTAGATTTATGAACATGAATGATAAGAATGAAAGAGAACCATACACACGAATCAAATTTGGAAGGAAGAATGGTCCATTGAAGGAGCTTCTTAAACACTTCCTAATTCTAATCCATATGCATAGTCTTCTTTGGATGATATGTATGCATGACGTGAATAGATGGAATCCTTACACATAAACTAGTTTCGAAAGGAAGAATGGTCCAATATTGGAGCTTCTTATACACTTTCAGAAACTAATCAATATGTATGGGTATGTATGGATTATATGCATGCAAGTGAATTATGATGATAGAGTTTACTCACAAGCTCAAAGAAACATCCTCACTGGTTCAACGCAATACTGCGGAGCCTTCTCACACATAGAAGAAATAGAAGACATGTAAAAATACTTAAGAGACTAAGAGAGGAGACAAGAGACAAGTGACAAGTGACATGAATTAAAAGGATTTGAATTAAGATACATGTATAAGATCGTCGTGGTACGTCAAGCTAGGCAGTCTACTGATCAAAGGTGGTTCCGACCCTCAAACCATGACAGTTCAACCGAATGTCACACGTAAGAAGGTGAGTTCCACTCCAGTGACCCTATGTATGTCTAGGCTCGTAACGTTTAACTAAAGAAGTCTAAGACTCATTAAAATCAGCTCTAACTCACTCACACGCTCCACCGAGGGTGAGTCAAGATACAGATGCTGGTTTCAAGAGCCTATCCTAGATTGGAGTTCTAACTTAAATATGAAACTAGGTATTATACTCATACTAGCTCACCTTGGATCCTCACTCGCTCAACCGAGGGTGATCGTCTCAAGGAAACCGTAGGCTAGCATGAGCCCTATGGATGCCTAACAATGATGCTCTAGGAGTTTGGAGGGGGGTTTATATAGTTTTTTGAATGAATTTGGGCCATTGGATCTAGAGAAATCAACTCTCAACTCTAGGATCACTACTTTCGATTACAACCATTTGATTAATCAAATCAATGGATTGGAATTGTTCTTTCTATCAAATCTAGTGTAAAGGAGTGAAATTTAGGCGCCCTCATTCTCCACCATTGGATCTGGGGATGATCTGGACCCTCGGATCAGTGCTCACATCAATTCGGATAAGATAAGCCACTATTTTTGGAGAAACACTGCATTATTGATCTTTGATTGTAAAATAAGTCTTCTTTTATGGAAAAACTCGTGGATCCTCCTTGCTTTAAGCATAAGTGCATCTCCACCCTTGAATATGAGCTCATCTTGATCGTACAACATGGCTCAATCAGCTTTCGCCATGTGGTGGTCCTTCAACCCTTCAATTTGCTTAAACTAGAAAACTGCGGTGATCCTGAAAACTGGACTTTGTACTCTTTGACCCTCCAAATAGGCTTTGATGAAGATGAAACTTTGTAGGACTATGTTTCCAAAGATCTCCTTCAGGAATATGCAGAAAAAACTCCCATCTGAATCTCCCTTGTACAAGTTTGACTACATTTGGAAGCTTGCAAGGTAGCATTAAGGTGCCTAGGAAGCTCTGATAGCCTTGAAAATTTGTACAAATATGTAGCCACATATGATCTTTATACATGCCAAACCATATGGCTAACATAAATTTCTATACAAGAATTTGTAGGGTCAAACTAGAAAAATTATATTTTTACAAAATGAACATAGCATATCAATGTGCTACAAAATCCATTTTCTGCTGAAATTTGGGCTATAGACTGCCTTTGACAATCTTTAAAAGTATATGGATTTTCATCTAATTTGGTGACAATGAAATTTTTGCCCTAATTTCCCAACTTTGACCAGCTTTGACCGCTACCATGGACTTTCTTGATTTCTTTGAAACTTTGTATGTGACCTTCCTTTGACATCCTTGATGCATCCTGGACTTCTCAGGGAATTCTGGCTACCTTCACCAAATATGTTTTTTGTAGGCCTTCACAAGTGAGAGAGGAGAGAAAATCTCAACGACATTCGCCCCCACTAAAACTGCGATTCCTCCGGAAGCGCCACTCTAGCATCTGTGAAAAACAAAATGTTCCAGGTATCAAATTCTTTTATAGGCAACATAAGAAACATGGAAGGAAAATTGATTATATGCATGAATAAGTAGGTAACGTGACATGAAGCAAAATTTGCATGAAAGAAAGAATTGAAACAGGCAACATGAATATGCATGAACAAATAGGCAACATATATGCAAATGAACAAGCAACATTGGCAACAAGAAAGAAAAAAATCAAGCATCAATATGAAGTGGAAGTGGATGTATTGAGTCATTTTAAGCATCAGTTCCTCTCATCTTGAAGAAAATTTTGTACCTTTTTCATAAAGCAATCTACCTTAAATATGATTATAAACAAAGATTTAGGATTTTGTACCTTTTTCATAAAGCAATCTACCTTAAAGGGGTCTAGTAAGCTTGAATGGAATATCATAGTGAGTAGTTTTACACTCATTATGAGTAGTTGTATACTCATTATGAGTAGTTGTACACTTTACGGAGTCTATAGGTGAGTGGAATACTTTGAAACTTGTGTGGAAAGATAGTCTTACATCTTGAGAAAAAGTATAGGGTACTTAGTTTTTGGTGATTTTTAGCTTTTGTATAGGATTTGATAAAGGTATTTAGAAAATAAGGAAGGTGAAGAAATCAAAGGCACTTAAAGGGGGAGGGGGGATATTCAAAGAAGAACTCGTTTATACACACACCTCTTGATCTATATAGCGACCTTTGAATTCTAAATGAATGAGGACATTACTCACTTACATACACACATGCATCTCTTGATCTACATGTGGACCCTTCACTTCCAAATGCAGCTTTTGTGAAGTTATTCCATGTGTAGCAAGGTCACAAGATGACATGTTCGCTTTATCTCTACACTTTTTAAGAGTATATAGGTGAGTGGAAACTTGTGTGTGTGAAAGATAGTCTTGCATATGAGAAAAAGCATAGGGGTACCTATTTTTCCCATGACTTGTAGCTTTTGTATATGATTCGATGAAGGGCTTTACAAAATAAAAAAATCATTGAACCACAAAAATTCAAAAGATGTTCATTGACCCACAAAAGTTCAAAAGATGCTCCTCTTTCTTGATATCTTTCTTCTACCTCTCTTCTCCTCCGCATAAAAAGTTTGACTATTTTTCAGCTTTTATTTCTCTCTCCTTCACTTACCCGTGTACCCTCTCATTAGAAAGAAAACAACATGCATCTATTACATATATCCATGACAAGCAGGATAGTTTTATCTTCCTTGGGGAAGTTTGCAAATGACATTTTCAAGAGTATGAACTAGAGCCAAAACAAGGGTGTCCATAATTCACTCTATGGATAGTACGTTCCAAATGCTAGAATATGGTTGGCCCAAAACCTGATCTAAGCTCATCCCAAATATGATCAAGCTCCTTCAAAGCCCATTCTAGTTAATGTTATGTACTTCACTTGCCCAATTGTAATTTCAAAGATGAAGCCTAGAAAGAGGTAAATAATAAGGTCAAACTTCCTTGGAAAGAGGTTCACATATTTGTAGCTCGAATGTATTTATACATCCTAAGGAATCTGCCACTCACATATCCAATATGTTGGTTACGTTTACCATTTACCAATTGATTTTCTATGGTCTTCAATGGAAGAAAGACGAGGAAACCAAAAGTCACACAAAGAAGGCCACTAAAAAAGACCCCTTCGCCTCTCTTTGCAACCTCGACATCCATTCCAGAAGAGCTTCTTGATGTACATTACACATTCTTGATGTACTTTTCTATAAGAGTTTTGGAGTGTACTTTGAAGATAAGCAAATCGTTGCTAACCCTTTTGAAGTGGGGAGATGAGTAAGCTCCTTTGAATAACTTCCTTTGAAGTCAATT
>CM035406.1:172823019-172918019 GCA_020310875.1 Ceratopteris richardii
TACATCCTTTGGGACCTGATGCATTCTCTTTAGCTTGTTTATTTCATTTCACGTGGCTAGGTTCACTGCTCTACTGGTAGAAATACGATTGATTATCAACGGTCCATGTCCTCGCTTTTGCAACTTCTTAGTGTGTTGTTTCAAGGTGTACACCAAGACTAAGTCACCCTCTTTGAGTCCCTTATCTTTAATATGGGCATCATAGTAGGGCCTTTTGTCGCCTCTGGGCCACATAAATACCTGCTACAGCTTGTAGTGTAGTCTCATGCAATCTTTCAATCTAATCCAATTGTTGGGACAATTCATGTCCAGTCCACTCATATCTTTCTGCTACTCAAAGAGTGTTGGAAAAAGAAAGATATCTTGAGACAAGGATAGAGAACGTAAGCTAAAGCTTACTCATTAAAAAATACATGTCCAAATTACAACATGGGAGTACTATTCAACCATATAAAGTGGTGCACTCACTAATGGAAGAATATCCAAAAAGATGATGATACAAAATTTAGATTATGTTGAAATAATCTAAGTGTGTGTGAAGTGAACGAGCAATGAAGCTAACCTTATTCTCACAAAATAGTGTAAGAAAATTGTAAATCAACCCACCCTAATTTTGAGATTAGGGTAGAGAAACCCTAAAAACAAAATATAAGGTTAAGTCACAAAAGATAGTTACCACCACCTTGTAGAAGACTTCTTGCTCCAAGAGAGTACCCTCTCCTTCACCAAAACTTCACCTCCTCAAGAGTGTGTGTGAACACTCTCTCTTCAAGAAGACCTGCAAACTCTAGCTTGAGATCTTTGAGTGAGTGATCCATAATGAGCCAAGCCTCTTCTTTTATAGTATTGTTCTCACTTGAAAAGCACAACTTTGAAAAGCTAAAAGCATTGCCCATCAATCGCTTATGAAAAAGCTTACCTACGTGATCGTGATTTAATCGGCGCTCTCCGCGAGTCGATTTAGTTTTGAGTTTGCTTTATCAAAAGAGAAAAACACATATCGCTGCCGGCGAGGTTGGAACTCAGACCACACCTATGAGATTAATGTTCTAGCTACGCTACCCATCGTGGCTTCTTGAAGAAGTATCTACCATAATCATCATATGTTAAAATTATTGAGGATCTTGGACCATATGATATTGACTCCAAGAATCCCGCCTTCAATTTCATATTGGTGCAAGCTTCAATAACATGCAAATCTTCTCATGACTATCTCTAGTCAATGCTTTGGTAAATATATCTGCAAAATTCTCACTAGAAGGAACATAAACTAGCCCAATGTGCTTCTTAGCTATCTGCTCCCGAATATAGTGGTAATGTACCTCTATATGCTTTGTCCTTGCATGATCTACTGGATTCTTAGCTATAGCTATAGCACTCTGGCTATCTGAAAATATATGAATTGCTTCATGTACTCTCACATCAAGATAACTGAAAATCTTCTACAACCAAACTGACTCTAGAGTAGTTGTAAATGCTGCACGATATTCAGCTTCACACGATGAAGTGGCAATAGTGGCTTGTCTCTTCGATAACCATGAGATAAGACAATCTCCAAGATAAAAACAAAATCCACCAGTACTTCTTCTTGTGTCTCTATCACCTGTCCAATCAAAATCGGAAAATCCTTTTAGTAACAAATGTGTAGATTTTGAAAAATACCATAGCAAAATTTGAAGTTCCCTTCAAATATCGAAAGATCCACTTTACTGCTTTCCAATGTAACACTGTCCGATTCTGTATGAACCTTCATACCTAAGAAACTGCAAACCATATATCAGGATATGTATTACAAAGATATATCAAGCAACCAACTGCTTGACTATATAGAGTAGCATCAAATTGCTCTGCATCTGCCACCATTTGTAAAGACATGTTTTGATCCATAGGTATTTGCATAGGTTTAGAATCACTCATCTGAAACCTCTCCAAAAGTTTCTCAATGTACTTCTGCTGAGTCATATTGATACACTCATCTTGAAATAGAAACTGAATCCCAAGATAATAATGCAAAATGCCTAAATCATTTACATCAAATGCTTGCTTCAATTTTTCTTTGAACATTTGCAAGTCTTCATCTCTAGGACCTGTGACTATAATATCATCCACATAAATGATTGCTACAATCATCATACCTATTTCAGCTTTAACATAAAGAGTTGGAGCTGCATCTGAGTTATGGAAACCAATGGATAAAAGATATGTATGTATATCCTAGATGTAGGAGCGAATGTCTCATCATAATCAATACCTTTTTGTTGTGTATATCCTTTGACAACTAACCTGGCCTTGTATCTATCAATAGGACCGTCTGCTTTCCTTTTGATTTTGAAGATCCATTTTACACCTATAGCCTTCTTTCCCTCTGGTAACTCACATTGCTGCCAAGTTTGATTCTTATGAATAGAATCAATCTCTTCTTCCATAGCTTTTCTCCAAATAGGAATGTTAAGTGCATCTTTAACACATGCAGGTTCATCTTCAACAGTCATAAGTGCCAAAATATCATGAATCTCAAAGTCTTCAGCAAGACTTACATGATCTTTTTGTTGTTGTTGTCTACTTTGACTTCTTGTTTTTATATGATCTTATTGTTGTTGTCTAGTCTATCTTCTTGTTCTTCCAATAAAAGTCTTTATACCACTATCTTTCCAAGTCTGATATAACCAAGTAGGTGTATCTTTAAATATTGGTGAAACTCTTTCTAAACTTTCAGCTTCCACAAGTTTTGGAACTTGTCCTACCGAGGTGCTAGGACTTTCTAGAACTTTAACTTCTTCCATTTCTGGAACCAAAGTATCTTGTGGAATCGACTCTGTAAAAGGTTGTGAAATTCCTGTTTCTTCAACTCTTTCTTGAATCCTAGGAATTTTAGCTCCCTCCTAATATGGCAGAACATTTATATCCAAAATCTTTCTAAAAAATCCATAGTCATTTTCACTAATGAGCTCTGGAATTTCAGCTTCTTTATCATAAACCTTATTTTCAGCAATATAAGCATTACATGAAAGAATAACTTCACCTATCTCTGGAACATAAAACCTGTATCCTTTACTTTCAAGAGGATATCCAATAAAAACAGTTTTCTTTGCCTTTAAATCTAGTTTGCCTCGGTCCTTTTTCTCAATATGTACATAGAAAGTGATCCAAACACTCTGAAGTAACTCACATTAGGTTTTATACCATAATAAGCTTCATACGGTGTGATTATCTTGAAACCTTTTGTAGATGACCTGTTTAAAATGTGGTTAGTTGTATGTACTGCATCAAAACAGAATTTTGGTGAAAGCTTCTTGGATGCCATCATGCTCCGCATCATCTCAACAAGTATTATATTATTTCTTTCTGCAACACCATTCTGTTGAGGAGTATAAGCAATAGTAAGGTGTCGAGTAATACCTTTCTCATCAAGAAATATCTAGAACTCATTTGACAAGTATTCTCCACCTCTTTCACTTCTAAGAATCTGGATAGTTTCTTGACTTTCATTTTCAACCATAGCTACGAACTTCTTGAACATAGGAAAGACTTCTGACTTCAACTTAAGACCATAGATCCATGAGTATCTCGTAAAATCATCAATGAATAGAACAAAATACCTAAAACCTTGAATAGAGTCTGCTCTCATAGGTCCATTCACATCTGAATGAATAATTTGCAATTTCCTAGCAGCTGTAATATGACCATGTTTCTTGAAAGGTAGTTTATGCATCTTACCTTCAAGACAACCTTCACATATATCTGAATCATCTGGTAGCTTGAATGAGGGTAAAGTCTCAACCATACCTCTGTCTTGGATACTCTTGAGATCTCCAAAACTAATATGCCCAAATCTTTCATGCCATAGCTTCATATCTTCCACTGATGATGAAGATCTGATTGCATATGCCTGAGTGATTTTTGACAAAACAAAGATCCCTCCTCTATGCTCACCTTGTAAAATACACTTGTTGTCTTTGTGTGATAAGATCTTACAAAGATCTCTCTCAAATACAACTTTAAAACTATCACTTAAAAATGCAGATATAGATAGTAGATTCTTCTTCATTTCAGGTACATATAGAACATCTGAAATATGAAAATTACCACCTTATCTTGACTTTAGGGTTACTGTACCTATTCCCACACCATCCAAATCATTTCCATCTACAATAGTAACTCTTCTACCTGAAGAATAGGAAAGAGAAGAAAATACATCTCTACAACCTGTCATATGCTTTGTAGCACCTGAGTCAAATATCCAAGGACTTGCTGAAAGAACTTGTAAAGCTGCCTGATCAAAAGCTACTTCCTCAATAGTGATATAGGCATAAGAATCACCTTGAGATTTCCCTTTTTTATCATCTTCTGCAACATTACCTGATGCCTTTTTCTTTTCTGCTACAATCCTTTTATAACATGCTGACTTAAAATGTCCAGGTTTCTTGCAGTAATAACAAATTACTTCCTTCTTCTTAGAAGACTTCTCTTTATATGTAGTAGATACAGAATCTGAGAGGGACCTACTTTCCTTCTTGGATTTCTTTTCCTTCTTATCCTTCTTCTTTTTACCCTTTGATGAAGATGAAAGTGCTTCTTCATTCTCTTCCATTCCCTTCAACTGATCTTCATCTTGAAGTAACAAGAATTCTAACTCTTCAAATGTAACCTCTCTATCTCTTGTGGTAAGGGTAAGAGTGGTTATGAAAGACCGATATGAAATATGAAGTAAATCAATCAACGTATTTACCATTTCTTCATCCGATATCTCAACTCCTACATTTAGAAGTTGATCTCTCAAGTCAATGAGTCTCATAATGTGGGTTTGAATTGACTCACCAGCCTTCATCCTTGTATTTGCTAGTTGTCTCCTCAAGTGAGCTTTCCTAGTAGGAATTCTGCTCTGAAAAAGATTCTCAAGCTTCAACCAAGCTTGTCTAGAACTTCTGCAAGATCTGATCTGTGGTAGAATATGCTTTTTGACACTCATCGCTATGTATGAGAGTGCTAAAGCATTTCTAGCATCCCCTCTTGCTTGATCTTTAGTAGGAGCAACTATAGTGACCCTGGATGGTTACCTCTTATTCATTTGGTTCTGCGATTGTGACTCCAACACCTCTTGAAGTTGTTGTATCCCCTTCTTCAGCTTCTCATCTTGGTCTTGTTAAGCATCCATTGATGATACTCCATAAATCCTTTGTCACTAAAATATTCATCATCATGAAACTCCACATGGGATAATTAGAAGATCCATCCAACTTGTATTCAATCTCCATTCTAATCTCACTCATCTTAACTAAGTGTGTATGTCAATTATGCTCTGATACCAAGCAATTATGCTCTGATACCAAGTGTTGGAATTCGGGGCCCTAGGATCATTTGAAACTAAAACCTTTTGAGCATACACAACTTAATTGACAAGATGATATGTGAGAAGAGAAAGAAAGAGATCTTGAGACAAGGATAGAGAACATAAGCTAAAGCTTACTCAGTAAAAAATAGATGTCCAAATTACAACATGGGAGTACTACTCAACCATATAAAGTGGTGCACTCACTAATGGAAGAATATCCAAGAAGATGATGATACAAAATTTAGATTATGTTGAAATAATCTGAGTGTGTGTTGTTGATATATTTAGGTAGTGATGTGTGTGAACACTCTAGGACCGTCGAGGCAACTTTTTCCCTCTTTAGGAGGCTTTTTTCCCCTGGCTTGTATATACGCCTATTGCCCTAATGGGCTATTTATCTTTGTACATTCTCTAGTAATACATTCAGTATTGTGTGTTGTGCTCCAAGATTCTTCTTCTTCCTTATGTTGTTCGCATGCTTCCGCAGACATCTAACTCCAACAATTGGTATCAGAGCAGGTCGTCACTTCATCTAGGGTATCGTTGACACTCCTCCAGTTGTAGTCTCACAATTGCATGAATTTTGGTGAGCATACTCAACGTGTTTTCGAGATCAAAACTGCTTTGCTTTGTGGTGCTAAAATCGCGATCTAAGCTCGTTTCGACTTCCGAATGCATTATCACAGTGCTTGTGCAGGCTATTTTGCCTTTTTGTGCCAAAGGTATATACCAGTTTCAGTTTGCCTATATAAGCATCTGGAAGCCTACTACAGGTTTAGCAGAACCCGTCTCGGCAGTTCCATTTAACTTTTTGAGATACATTCAATTGTTTGCATCAAGGTATTTTAGTCACCGGCCATGGCTGAAAGCAGTGATGTATTCCGTATGTTGGGTGTTGAGGATAAGTTGGATGGTACCAAATACCCGTTATGGGCTTATATGATGCGACATGTATTGGTTGCAAAAACGACTGTGGAACATTGTGCAGGGTGTTGAAAAATGTCCTATCACACCTGCAACTGTTACAACTACAGGTACAAAAGCTGAGGTAGAAGGTGTCGAAGATGATGATATTCTGCATATTTCTGTTTGTGCTTCAGTTTTTGCTGCACCTACTGTAGAGCAGATTCATTGGAATGGCAGAGATGCTCAGGCACATGCATGTTGGAGTTAGATGTCTGCGGAAGCACGCGAACAACACAAGGAGGAAGAAGAAGATTGGAGCACAATACATAATACTGAATGTATTACTAGAGAATGTACAAAGATAAGTAGCCCATTAGGGCAATAGACATATATACAAGCTGGGGAAAAAAACCTCCTAAAGAGGGAAAAAAGTGCCTCGACGATCCTAGAGTGTTCACACACATCACTACCTAAATATATCAACAAATCCCCCCTGGGAGTGATGCGGTGAACATGTAGCTGGCACTCATGTATAAAGAAGTGCCAAGCTATGTGGAAATCACTCCACAAAAGGAAGTAAGCCAAAAGCTTTGTGAAAAGCTTCAAACTTCTCCCTAGGCAGAGCCTTCGTGAAAAGCTTTGCAATGTTCTCTTGCATGGGCACATATGCCAAGCTGATCTCCCCAGCAGAGAACCTCTCCCAGACATAATGATAATGCACCTCAATGTGCTTAGTGCGAGCATGTAAAATAGGGTTCCTCGCAACTGCCAATGCACTCTAACTGCCAGTGAAGATGGTGGTGGCAGAAGACTGACCAACACCCAAATCAACCATAAAGCGTCTGAGCCACACACACTCAATAGTCGTTGTGAAAGTTGCCGTATACTCAGTCTCACAACTAGAAGCGGCCACAATAGGTTGCTTCTTGCTCAACCAAGATATACATGAGCTACCAAGCATGAAGCAAAAGCCACTAGTGGACACACGAGTGTCATAGCAACCAGCCCAATTAGAGTCTGAAAAGCATGCAAATCTGGCGGTACTGATCCCCCTTTGGGATAAAACAAACCAAGTAGCCAAGTACCACTCAAGTAGCGAAAGATGCGCTTAACCGCCTGCCAATGCTTGACTCCTGGGCAATGCATATACCTGCTCATCTATGAGATAGCAAACTGAATATCTGGGTGAGTAATGCATAAGTAAATCAAGCATCCAACAGCCTGCTGATAGAGAACAACATCAAATGCATCTCCAGCATCATGAAGACTCATTCATAAACTTGTTTCCATAGGAGTGGTAATAGGTTTACAGTCTTCAAGGCCAAAATGCTACAATAATGTGTGATTAACAATCAACGTGCATAAACTGAATGCCCAAATAGTGATGCAAATGCCCCAAATCAGACATCTCAAATGAGGCCTGCAAATCAGCCTTAAAATCAGCAATATGCCTCTCATGAGCACCAGTCAGCATCATGTCATCAACATAAACCACAATGATTAGAAGTACATCATTAGAACATTTAACATATAAGGTGTTTTCAATTGGACTATTCTCAAAACTGTGTGCAATCAGATAGGCATGTATCTTCTCATACCAAGCATGTGGTGCTTGCTTTAAACCAAATAATGTCTTCTTTAACCTGCACACGTGGTTTTCATGCCCTTTCTGCACAAAGCCACAAGGCTAAAAAACATACACTTCTTCATGCAAGTCACCATTCAGAATTGCAGTTTTAATGTCCAACTGATGTACATGCCAACCATGATGAGCTGCAAGTGCACAGATGCTCTGAACAGTAGTCATACGGCATGTAGGTGCAAAGGTTTCATCAAAATCAATGCCTCTTTCTTGTGCATAACCCTTTGCAACAAGCCTAACATTATACCTGTCAATTGTACAATCACGTTGATGCTTCAGCTTGTATACCCACTTAGTGCCAATGGCCTTCTTGCCAAGAGGCAAGTCACATAAAGACCAAGTACCATTCTTCATTATAGCATCATATTCAGATTGCATAGCAGCCAACCAATTTTCTGAATTTTGTGCTTCATTAAACGAAATAGGCTCAGTCTCATCATAGAGACTAGGTGCAGCCATAGCATAGCAATCTGATGCAAAAGAGGCACTATGAGAGCCTGATCGAGTGCGATATGAAAGAGGTGCATCTAATTTGCTGCCACACAAAGTATGCACCTACCATTTTGGAATAGTTTTTGCCTCCTCAATATCAGCTCTCTCATCAACAAGTACATCATGTAAATCTGCATCAGAAATGGGATGATCTACATCATCACATGAAAACCTGCAAAGGTTGAGAAGTTGCCTCATTAGGACTAGCACTAGACTGTCCACCTTTAAAAAGAGGCAACAAAGTATCATACATGTCTTTGGAGCTAACAGATGTCTCCTTAGTACATGAAAGCAATGGCTAAATAGCATCTTCCACAAAAACAACATCACGGCTAACCAGAATGCGTTTATCCTGTGGATGATACAGACGATAGCCTTTACTTTCAAAACTATACCCAACGAAAATACATTTTACTGCTTTATCATCCAATTTTCTACGATGTTGTTCGGGCACTAATGCATATGCCAAACAACAAAAAACACGCAGATGAGAAACAGATGGCTTGCGGTCATGCTAAGCCTCATATGGAGTGATAGACTGCAGTGCTTTAGTGGGACACCTGTTAAGTACATATGCTGCACACATGACAGCCTCAAGCCAAAAACTATGTGGTAAAGCTTGACTCTTGACCATACATCTCGCCATCTCCATGAGTGACATGTTCTTTCGTTCAGAAACTCCATTTTGTTGAGGTGTATACGACACTGTACACTGGTGTTTTATCCCACATTCAACCAGAAATGCATTAAAATTAGAAGACATATATTCCTCCCTCGACTAGAATGGAGGGTGCCCATTTTACGTGCTGACAGATTTTCAGCCAAAACCAAAAACTGTTTAAAGCACATGAACACTTCGGACTTTGCCTTCAATGGATATACCCATGCATGCCTGGAAAAATCATCAATAAAAGTCACGAAGTAAAGATAATTTCCAAAAGAAGGTGTCTGCATAGGACCATAGACATCACTATGTACAAGCTGTAATTTCTCAGTAGCCCGAATTGAACCATCTTTTGGAAAGGATGAACGCTGCATTTTGCCCAAAATATAGCCTTCACAAACATGATTTCCTGGTGCCTCAAGTTTGGGCAAAGAGGACACCATTTCAGATTTCTGCAGGCGTAGGAAACTAGCAAAATTTAGATGACGAAAGCGTGCATGTCAAAGCTTTGCATCTGACATAGCCTGAGAATCATGTACTGCACATGTCAAATCATTTATAGATCTTTCATAGTCTATGAGCTTATACAGCCCATGACATAAAATGCCAGAAGCAATAATCACATCATCATTTGATAGACCATGAACTGCACACCTGACATCAACAAATTTCACAACCAAGCCAATCTTGGCTAATGCAAAAACTGATAACAGGTTCTTCTTGATCCCTAGCACAAATAAAGCATCTGACAAAGTGAAATAACTACCATCAGCAGTAGTCAAAATGATCTTACCAACTCCCATAACAGGATAAGAGGAGTTTTTGGTGCATGTAACAGTATTTCCTATAGGGGCAGGCTCGAGTGAAGAGAAGAAACTACGCGGCAAGGTAATATGTTTGGTCATCCCACTATCAAAATACCAAACATCTAAGTCTACTACAGACATGCACTGTTCATGAGAAGATGGATCAAAACTGCAAATAGTAGTAAACGCCCATTCTTCTTCCTGCACAAGATTAGCAGACTCTGTTTTTGGAGTAGAGGCCTCTGCAACAACGATTCCTACCTCTTTTTTCTTTGCCTCTTTTGCAGCCAATTTAGGACAGTTCTTTATGATATGATCAGTTCCTTTACAGTACTTGCAAAACATTTTTTGCTTTTCTGATTTCTTTTCATCTTTGTCTTCCCTCTTCGATTGTGCAAAATTAGCATATTTCTACTTATTAATTGAAGAGCTCCATTTTCCTTTGCCCTTCTGACTAGCCAGGAAAGCGTGATTTGCAACTTGCATAATGGACCTATTCTGCCTAGACTGATTTTCCTACAAAAGAACAGAGACTAACTCCTCAAATGACAAGGCATTTGGATTTCCTTTCATCATCAACCGAAGAGTAGAATCAAAATTCTGCTATGAATCAGGAAGACCATTTAGAATGGTCTGCACAAGTGAGCTATCTGGTATAACCTCATCAGTAGAAATCAATTATTCCTTCAAGTCTTTGATCTTTGTTAGGAAATTGTCCATAGAATCACCTTCATTCATGTGCTCACTCTCCAACTGTTTTTGGAGGTAAGCAACACGAGCCTCATTCCTAGCTTGGTACAATGTGCTAAGTGTATCCCAAGCATCCTTAGTTGTTCTGCAAGAGAGAATGTGAGGAATAATGGCACGTTTGACAAACAAAGCTATCAATGCATGTGTCTGGGCATCTCTGCCATCCCAACGAATCTTCTCTACAGTAGGTGCAGAAGAAACTACAACACGAACAGGAATATGCAGAATACCCTGCACAATGTACCACAATCCTTTTGCAACCAATACATGTCGGATCATATAAGCCCACAATGGGTAGTTGGTACCATCCAACTTATCCTCAATACCCAACATACGAGATACATCACTCCTTTCAGCCATGGGCGGTGACTAAAATATCTTGATGCAAAAAATTGACTGTATCTCAAAAAGTTGAACGAAACTGCCGAGATGAGTTCTGCTAAACTTGTAGCAGACTTTGAGATGCTTATACTGGTGAGCAGAAATAGGTATATAGCTTTGGCACAAAAAGAAGAAATAGCCTACACAAGTGCTGCGATAGTGCATTCAGAGGCTAAAACGAGCTCAGATCGCGATTCCGGCACCACAAAGCAAAGCAGTTTTGATCTCGAAAACATGTTGAGTATGCTCACCAAAATTCATACGATCCTGAGACTACAACCAGAGAGGTGTGACGACGCCTTAGATGAAGCGATGACTTGCTCTGATACCAATTGTTGGAGTTAGATGTCTACGAAAGCACGCGAACAACACAAGGAGGAAGAAGAATCTTGGAGCACAACACACAATACTGAATGTATTACTAGAGAATGTACAAAGATAAGTAGGCCATTAGGGCAATAGGCGTATATACAAGCCGGGGGAAAAAAACCTCTTAAAGAGGGAAAAAAGTGCCCCGGCGATCCTAAAGTGTTCACACACATCACTACCTAAATATATCAACAATGCATTGATAGCTTTGTCTGTCAAACGTGCCATTATTCCTCACATTCGCTCTTGCAGAACAGCTAAGGATGCTTGGGGTTCTTGGATGCTTCTAAACTCAAAGGTTTCAAGGATGTGATAAATTTGCAAGACATGGTTGAAGATAACTCCCAAATGAGCTTGAGGGGGAGTGTTGAAGATAAATGCTTAAGCTCATTTTCACATGACCTATGCTTGGATAAATTTACCAAATATAAAGATAAAGGAAAAGAAGAGAAAAGAAAAAAAAAAGTCTAGTCAAAATTCGTGATGAGTAAAAGATACAATATCTGCTTTGTAGTAAGTGGCATGTAGTGGGCAAAGTGGTGAGTTAAGGAGGCACAAACTTCTTCACATGCTCATTGGTTATAAAAGTGGAGTGGGAGCACATTCTAAACAAGGAGAGAAAGAGGCAAGAGCTCCCAATAGTCGGATTTGGTCATTCTGTCATTTTGTCTTCCCATAGACTCCTTCCACCCGCACATCATTTTGTACACAACTCTATTGTGAAGCTCATACCTCAGTGCATATGTAACCATTTGTTGTCTTTAAATAGTCATTGGAAAGATTATCTCATACACTTTCTTTGTCTCAAATATCTCCTTCAAAGCTTATAGATTCTCTGAGATATCAGTCAAATAGCGAAGTCTAGTTTTTTAGCATACATGTGTAGATAGGTAGTCTATATTGGCCAGTCAAGTTTCCCAACCAAAACTTGTCCAAATTTCTTGGTTTTTAGCTTCTTCAAAAGTCTTTGCATGTACATTCTCTGTACCAAATATCTTATCCAAAGTATTTATATTCTAGGAGATATCCATCAAAGGTGAAGTCTAGTTTTTCATTATACTTGTGTGTGCAAGTGATCTATTTTGGTTAGTTGAGTTTCCTTACCAAACCTCATCCAAATTACTTTCTTTTTAGCTTGTTGGAAAGCTATTTGTGTGCACTTTTTCTATCTCAAATATCTTCCTCAGGGGATATATATTCAGGGAGTTATCAGTCTGAGAGTGAAGTTAAATTCTTCAGCATACTTGTGTGGACAGGTAGTTCATCTTCATCAGTTGCATTTCCTAACCAAAACTTGTCCAAATTAAGTTATTTATAGCTTTTTAGAAAGCTCTCTTTTTTTAGTTTGATTAACTAAAGGCACAATTCCATTTGAGTTTTGAATTGAGAGCCCAAATCCATCTAAGGTGTAGCTGTTTGTCCAAGTGTTGGACATACAAGGGTTCACTACACGTTTTCATTGCACATAGGAGAATTCATTCTCCACACATAGATACACACACATACATATATACACACATGCATACATACACACACACATACATACACACACATGTACACACATGCATACATACACACACATGTACACACATGCATACATACACACACACATGTACACACATGCATACATACACACATATACACACATGCATGCATACATACACACACATGCATACATACACACACGCATACATACACACACACATGTACACATGCATACATACACACACACATATACACACACATACATACACAGGCATATACACACATGCATACATACACACACATACACATATACACACATGCATACATATGCACACACATACATACACACACATGTACACACATGCATACATACACACAAACACATGTACACACATGCATAAATACACACACACATGTACACACATGCATACATACACACACACATATACACACATGCATACATACACACACACATATACACACATGCATACATACACACACACATATACACACACACATATACACGCATGCATACATACGCACACATACACATATACACACATGCATACATATACATAGACATACATACACACACATGTACACACATACATACATACACACACATATACACACATACATACATATACATATGCATACATACATACACACATATACACACATGCAAATTAAATATATAAAAATAGGATTAGGGCTTTTAGGCTGTTTACACACACATACACATGCATAGATATGCACACACACATTTAGACACATGCACATATACATGCACACACATATACACACATGCATACATACACACACACACATATACACACATGCATACATACACACACATATACGATTTTATTATACAAAATTAAATATGAAAATAGCTAGTGTTTAGGTCTAGCTCTTTAGGATTAGGGTTTCAGGGTTTTTACATACATATAACTCAATTAAATTTATATAAGGAAAAACTAAAGAAAAATTAACAAAAAATGAGTGTATATATATATATATATATATATATATATATATATATATATATATATATAAGGATAATTGTATAGATAAATAAATATAAAAAGAAATAGTGTTTTAAATAAATAAATTAAATATATATAATTAAATATATAAAAATAGGATTTTAAGGTTTTTCATCAAATTAAATATATATACACATACACATACACATATACATATATAATAAATCTATATATATATATATATATATATATATATATATATATATATATATATATATATATATATATATATATATATATATATATATATATAATAGGATAATTGTATAGATAAATAAATATGAAAAGAGCTAGCATTTTAAATAAATTAATTAAATATGTATAATTAAAGATATAAAAATAGGATTTTAAGGTTTTTTATCAAATTAAATATGTATACACATACACATATACATAAATAAATACACACACACACACACACACACACATATATATATATATATATATATATATATATATATATATATATATATATATATATATATATATATATATATATATATATATATATATACATACACACACACACACATATATATACACATGCATACACACATATAAATGTTTTAGGTCTAGATCTTTATGATTAGGGTTTTGGTGTTTTTGCACATGCATAACATATATACATGCATACACATATAATACATATACATATATACATGTATATACACATGCATACACACATATACATATTTTAGATCTAGCTCTTTTGGATTAGGGTTTTAGGGTTTTTACACATGCATAGCATATATACACACATACACATATAATACATATACATTTATACATGTATATACACATGCATACACACATATACATATTTTAGGTCTAGGTCTTTACAATTAGGGTTTTAGGGTTTTTACACATGCATAACATATATACACACATACACATATAATACATATACATATATACATGTATATACACATGCATACACACATATACATATTTTAGGTCTAGCTCTTTAGGATTAGGGTTTTAGGGTTTTTACACATGCATAACATATATACACACATACACATATAATACATATACATATATACATGTATATAAACATGCATACACACATATACATATTTTAGGTCTAGCTCTTTTAGGATTAGGGTTTTAGGATTTTGTCATACATATAATTCAATTAAATTTATATAAGGAAAAAATAAAGGAAAAATTAAGAAAAAAATAGAACATATAAATAAATATAGAAAAAAATAAAATAATTATATAGATAAATAAATATCAAATGAGCTAGTGTTTTAAATAAATTAATTAAATATATATAATTCAATATATACAAATAGGATTTTAAGGTTTTTTATTAAATTAAATATATATACACATACACATATACATATATAATAAATTAGAATATATAAATAAATATATATATAAAATAGGATAGTTATATAGATAAATAAATATGAAAAGAGCTAGTGTTTTAAATAAATAAATTAAATATATATAATCAAATATATAAAAATAGGATTTTAAGGTTTTTTATCAAATTAAATATATATATATATATATATATATATATATATATATATATATATATATATATATATATATATATATATATATATATATATATATATATATATATATATATATATATATATATATATATACACATACACATATACATGTACATATATACATATATACATACACATACACATACACATACACATATATATACACATGCATACTCACATATACATGTTTTACATCTAGGTCTTTACGATTAGGATTTTAGGGTTTTTACCCATGCATAACATATATACACACATACACATATAATACATATACATATATACATGTATATACACATACATACACACATCTACATATTCTAGGTCTAGCTCTTTAGGATTAGGGTTTTAGGGTTTTTACATACATATAATTCAATTAAATTTATATAAGGAAAAAATAAAGAAAAAATTAAGAAAAAAATTAGAATATATAAATAAATAAATAAATATATAATAGGATAATTATATAGATAAATAAATATCAACAGAGCTAGTGTTTTAAATAAATAAATTAAATCTATAAAAATAAATATATAAAAATAGGATTTTAAGGTTTTTAATCTTCAGATGGCTAGTTTGGATCTGGAGGAGAGAATGGCATGTCCTTGCACTCAGTGCAAGTATCAAATTTATCGAAAATGATGGATTTGTACTGCACATGTTAGAGAGTATGGATCCTTTGATAAAAGTCGACTACAAAACCTATGCTACCATTCGCATGGTCCCTCTGGTGAGCAGGTGGACCCAAACGATATTGCACCGATAACCTCTCGTGGACGAAAGAGAACAAAAAAGGAGTTCGAAGTACAAATTACTAATAGCATTACACAAAATGAACACATGGAAGAAATGCTCGAAGCATTTTATGAGATGGACGAAGATCATGATGGTGGAGAAGATGTCGTAAGTTTTATGGACACAACAGAATTTCCTCGATCAGAAGCCGATGAAGAATACGAAAACATGTGAAAGCTACCTTGTTTACCACTATACAATGGAGCAAAGATATCTGTACTACATGCATCACTCGCGATGCTCAATCTGCAATCCATTTATGGATGGTCAGATAGTATTGTCTCTTAATTGTTCAGGTAAGTGGATTTGAAATAAACTTTCATTGTTGTATCACAATAACTTTATTTACTAATATCATTCTAATTGCTTATTGCTGGCTTTTTAAAGATCAATTTTGGCCAGAGGGCAATGACATGCCTCCAACATGTGGAGATGCATACAAACTTTTACAATCCATTGGAATGGACTACACTAAGATTCATGCTTGTCCGAATGATTGCATCCTCTTTTGAAACGAGTATGAGCATCTCCACACATGTCCAAAGTGTGGAGAAAATAGATTTAGAGAAGACCTTGTTGGCGAAGCAATTCTCGCAAAGGTTCTTTGCCACTTTCCTATCATTCCAGGAATTAAGAGCATGTTTAGATGCAAGTCCATAGTTGAGTTAATGTCATGGCTTGCAAAGAGCAGGTCTACAGATGGTGTAATGTGAGTGCCTGTTGACTCTGATGCTTGGAAATACATAGATAGTAAGTGGCCAAAATTTGTTAGTGAGCCTCAAAACATAGGTTTAGGCCTAGCTATGGATGGAGTAAATCCATTTGGTTCACACAGCTCTTCACGGAGCACATGGCCTATATGTTTGGTCAATTATAACATCCCACCATGGCTGGTCACAAAGAAGGGTCATTTGTCATTAGATCTTATTGTGCTAGGTAAGTATAAGGTAAAAAACATGGATGTATACCTTGCACCACTTGTGGAAGAGTTGCACATTTTATGGGATGGGATTACTGTGCATGACATGTCTCAACCTATAAGAAGATGAGATGTGCGAGTGAAAGGCATACTTATGTGGACGATGCATGATTGGTCTAGTTATGGTGAATGTTCAGGTTTATCGATTTTGGGTTACCATGCTTATCCCTTATGTAGACCATGATCAAAGCACGCTATTCCAAAGCACTACGTAAAACTATCTATGAAGGACATCATAGATATTTGCCTGATGGACATGTTTTACATGAAGGACAAATTGGTCGACAAGTGCAATACCAAATGAAAGCTAGCAATTGGAAACAGCTGTGGGATTCAGAAACATTAGTAGCTGGCATGAAACAATTGTCAATCTTTCATGAACTCCCTTATTGGAGTGAGTTATTGACCAATCGTTTGGTAGACCCGATGCATATTTTTAAGAATGTGGAAGAGATTCTCTAGAAGACTTTGATCGGAAAGAAAGAAAGCAAAGCACAAAGGGAGGACTTAGAAGAGCGAGGTCATATGCAAAAGTTGTGGGAAATTACTAAGCCCAATGGAATAGTATCATTACCAAGATCTCCTTGGGTGCTTCGCAGGAATATGGAAGAGCAACAAGTGAAGAAGATGATTTCACAGTTTCCGAGACCCATTGGATGCATGAGGTGTCTAAAGACTGCTTTCACATGAAACAATGATCTTGGAGGGCTCAAGTCACATGATTGGCACAAGTTTTTACAGTTTGTGCTCTCTATAGCTTATTGTCTTTCGGAGGATGTGTGAACAACCATTTATAAAATCAGTTCCTTGGTATACTGGATCTCTTCTAAAGAGATAAATAGAGATAACATAGAGAGTGCGAAACTCAATGCTATCGAGGTTGTTTGTATGGTAGAGAAATACTTTCCCACAAGTATTCTCATTATTCAGCTTCATTTACTGGTTCATGTGGTAGATGAAGTTGCAATAGCAAGAACTATCCATAGTCGATGGATGTTCTTCTTAGAGCACTTTATGAAGATATTAAAATGGTTTGTTTGATAGAGAGCACATCCAGAGGGTAGCATGGAAGAGGGATGGCTCATACAAGAGTCTCTTGTATTCATAACTTAGTTTCTACGTATGTCCGATCCAAAAATGCCTCACTTATGGAGTGATGATGAAGATGTTCGTTTCATAGGCGATGAACTGCAAGGTAAAGGGATGCAAAGAAAAATGGATGCAACTTTTAGAGAGAAGGCAATGAAGTTTTGCATCGTTAACTCTGAGCTTATGCAAAAGTGGTTAGAAAAGTAAGAGCTTGCTAAGGAGACAAACATAAAGGAAAGAGCTCAGTTTCAAAGGAATCGCTCCACTCGGTTTTTGTCCCTTCCAGAAATTCTTCGACCTCTTCCATCCTTTCCAACGAGCAGATGGCTAGATACAGCAGTTTCACAAGCAAAGGAAGCAGGTGAAGATATCTTTGAAGAAGAAGAAGAACTCGCAAAGGGATGTGATTGGTAGTATTCTAAATAGAGTGCACTATGGTCTCATGGATGACACTTTCGGATCGCATGAATCGATAAAAATAGGTCTAGTTTTGATAGTGGGGTGATGGTGAACTTTTTGCAAAAAAGTAGAGTGAGTGCAAGAGATGATAATGCTCAAGAAGGCCAACTAGATTATTGCGGAATGATTCAAGATATCTTGAAGCTATCCTTTAGGAAGTTTGATTACTTTGTGTTTGATGTGAAATGGTTCAAAGTAGTCCCTTCTAGAAGAAACGCAACAGTGAGGCGAGATAAAAGTGGTTTGCTTCAAGTCAACTCCATAAAATTATGGACGGATGAAAGAGATACATTTGTACTTCCCAAACACTGTGAGCAAGTTTTTTTATACCAGATTCGAAAGAACCAGAGTGCCTATTTGTTTTACAAGTCTCCCCATGTAGTAGACGAATTTGTGAGAACATAGATATAGAAGAAATTCCATCTATAGTGGACATTGAAATTCATTCAATAGTCGAGGAGGAAGAGATCATTGTCCGAGAAGAAGAGGTCCTAGAAGAAGACGAGATATACATGATGAAGCAACAGATGATGATCAAGAAGAAGCTAGCATACCAAGAGATTTAGAAGTCACCAATCTAGAGATAGATATTCTCTATGCATCAATCTCCAAGAGGATGCTAGAATAGAGGAGATTTGAATCAAACACTTACACGTACTAATTTTTGTTTTTTTTTTTTCTATGTTCTTTTGTACACTACCATTTCTCTATATTACCTTTATTATCATATGCTAATACTCTGAGTTCTTTTGTTACAAAGTACGATGGGAGAGAGTCCTCCAGTGACTCCACATTCCATGACAGAGGAGCAGTTCTTAGAGTTCATATCTTAGGTACCTCCCACGTATATGGCCACTGTGTCACAGTACTGGATCACTCGTGGTAGCACTCCCCTCGGCCTCACTCCTGTTGGCCTCACTCATGTCGGCCTCATTCCCGCCAGTGTCACTCCCACTGGTGTCATTCCTACTAGCATCACTCCTTTGGGCAGTGCTACTCCCGCCAGAGGTATGTCTCCTAGCTTTATGACTCCACCACAACCATCTTTTCAACCATCCCCTAGTGGCTCTAGTAGTAGACATGTGCGTTCAACACCTCAACATGATACAGGTGCTGGCCCATCTTGTAGGTCGAGGTCTTGCTCTGGAGCAAGAGGTTCTAGGAGTGGATCTACAGGTAGCTCTAGAGGAGGTGGTTGTTATGGAGACAGTGCAAGATGTTGTCTCACCCACTTCTACTCCTAGAGTGAGTACCTCAGATGTAGGTACGCCACGTGGTACACCACATGGAACACCACATACACCTTGGGGTGCTCATGACCATGATGATTTCAAGGTGTATAGTATCCGTGATGGAGCTCTGGTGATGGATGTGGCCAAAAAGGTCATGCATCATTGTATACGATAGCTTTGCTCCATACAGTTTGGACAGTCTATCATGTTGAAATGGATTGAATAAGATAAAGATCTAAACAAAATATATCACAAAAACTATCTATCAAGAGTTTCGACCAACATATAGGCATCTTCTTGTCAGAGTAGATTCTACACACTGCATGTGAAGTTATGTCCCATCGACGATCTGAGGCTCGTGATGCTTTCAGACCAGGCTTACCAAAGCCTGTATGGTTAGATGTTGAGGAGTGGGATATGATTCATGACAAGCAGCAGCAGACTCCTGATCAATATCGCCAGCAACGAGATGCCATAGCCACACGTTTAGATACGATTGTACCATCACATTTGGGTGGCGGCAGATATGACACTATGCATCAAAAATTTGTAAGTACTATTTGGTTTATTGAATTTGTTTGTATTAAACATATCATGTATGTTCATCTAATGTTTTCTATATTTTTTGCATGAGTTGGCAATGGATCGTCCTCCAACAGGAACGGAGGAGGCTTATGGATATCATCATGGATTGATTGCACTATTGGAGGACTTGGAGGGATGTGGTGCAATCGTTTCATGGGAGCATTTGCGATGAGGTGATGAATTTAGAAACTTGGTTTTTACTTATTGTCTATAATCTTATGTGAAATTATCTCATTTCATGAATGTTCTTTGTTGCAGGAGTGCTGATATGGATGTTTCGATCCTTATGTGCATGTGTATGATAGTGGTGTGCCAAAATTTTGTATTTGGCTCATATATGGCAGTGGTACACCAGAATTTTGTATTTGATTTTTATATGGCAGTGCTTTGCCTCATATATGATAGTGGTTTGCCACACTCTTGTACATGCTTCATTTATGAAATATATAACTTTTTCTATACATGGTTCATGGTTCATGGTTCATTTTGATCATCTCTTTTATGTCTGATAGTATTTTGCTTAATGAAATCATATTTCGGTTGCCATTAGAGTACACACCACATATACTCGATTTTTTTTGGCAGAGTGTATTGTCTTTTGTTAAACAACATCATGGTAATGTTGCTATAGCAAAAGACAACACACTCTACCCAAAAAGAAATTTGCACATATGGTTGTCGATATGAGTGACAGTACTCCTAGGATGGTCACTGATATGCATGTCGGTACTCTCAAGATGGTTGGCGGTATGTGCGACGGTACACCCAACAAATGCCGATATGCGCATCGATATGAGCACCAGTATGAGCATCAATATTTCTGACGCTCATACCAATTCCTAGTCATTATTGTTCCAATGCCTATACCGACATGTACACTAGCATCATAGAAAAAAGGCACCCGTTCAATTTCCTCGATAAATACCTCGGTATATGACCGATATGTTGTAGTGATATGAAATGGTTTCTTCCAATTTGGTACCTTTAGAATAGGCAGTGAACTCAATTTACTCTTCAGCTCATTGAATGCTTTCTCACAATCTTCAGTCCAATTGAACTGAGTCAATAAGCCATATAGAGGTAGAGCAATTATGGCATACATGTGGATAAATTTATGATAGTATCCATAGTGTCCCATAAATGCTTGTACTCCCTTTGCATTTTTTGGTCGAGGTAGTTCTAAAATGACTTTGATCTTGTCTTCATCAGTGGATATTCCATTCATAGACACTATACGCCCTAAGATTTTTCCTTGTCTTATCATGAAGATGCATTTTTTTGGATTTAAATAGACTCTGTATTGTTTACACTTCTCAAAAATCCTCCTCAACTCACGTATGTGATCCGCTCACTGTTCAGAATATGTGCACAAATCGTCTACGTACACTTCCATGCTTTTCTTGAGAAATTCTTTAAATACATGACACATTAATCTCTGGAAGGTAGTTGGTGCATTGGTTAATCCAAACGACATAACCCTAAAAGCATACACTCCCCATTCTATGGCAAATGCAGTTTTGTGTTGATCCTCTAGGGCATTTGCAACTTGGTTGTAGCCAGAGAATCCATCAAGGAAGCTATAAGCTTCCTTGCCTCGCATCCTCTCTAAGAGGTGATTTGTAATGGGTAAGGGGTAACTATCTGGAATGGTGGCTGCATTAACTTTTTTGAGGTTGATGCACACCCTAAGTTTCCCATTTTTCTTTGGTATGACTACCAAAGGTGATACCCATTCGGTGTGTTCGATTTCATAAATGAATCCTACTGCCAATAATTTGTCTATTTCTTCCTTAATTTTGGTTGGGTACACATCATTGTATATGTATGGTTGTTAATCGGACAGTTTAGCATCAAGAGTCGTGGGAATATGATGGGAACAAATAGAGGGATTCACTCCTTTTAAATCCCTGTATGTCCAAGCAAATACATCCCTATAGTTTTGAATCAATTCTATAAGATCTCATTCTTTGCTTTCTGACACATCTTTCCCTATGTAGGTACATCTTTCCTCTTCTCCTTCTATGGTCACTATAACTTTTTTAGTCTATTCTTTATTATCATATGCTACTCCTTCTTGTGCTTGTCGTTTAGGCATTTGGATGGAAATTTTCCTTTCCTACACTTCGTACTTTTTAAAATGTTTGGGGACCTCGAACTGCCCTTGTGGTATATTCTCTTCTCATATGGTCCCTTCTAAATGGATATTTTTTGGACTCTCTTTTTGTTCTTGGGAAGAGTTGTTTCCGACACCAGATTCTTTGTGTTCTTTTTCTAACTGAAGTCCTTCTTCTTGAGTTTCAGGTTCCATTTATATGCTTTCATAATCGTTATCCACTCCTTCTCTATCCATTCTCCTTCCTTTGTCTCTTGTAGCACAGCCATGTATGGGCTTACATCGTATCCTTCCTTATCTATGCACTCGTTTAGAGTCAAATATACATCATCTCTACCCTAGTCTTGCACTATCCTTAGTTGTCTCATAAATGGTATTCCCAATATCATTTCAAAATTATTGGCTCTCTCAAATTGACAAATACCTAATGTGTGCTCAAAGTCTACTCCACATGTTGTCAACGCTACATTCTCTAGCAATCCTAGGGGTTTTCTGGTATGACCATCAGCTAATTGTAATTTCATTCTTGTGTGTCATAACACTGGTTTTCCCCACTTCTCCCATATTTCCTTTGTAGTTATTCCTACTCCAGCTTTCGTGTCTAGGATTGCCTTTTTGGTGTAACCTCGAAAGGTGATGGGTAGGCATGTGTTACCTTCATCACCTTCACTAAAGCGTCCCACTTTATCTAGAGGGATTTGAATTGTATGCACATGTTCATTGGCCTCCTTGTTGACTGCTTTTACTTCTCTTTGCATGAGTTGCTTATCGAATCTGGTCCATACTTGTGGTTTTATTTTTAGTAATTCTTCCAAGGTTATTGAACATTGCACTTTAGTATCCTTCAACGTTCGTGCTATGTCTCATGTCTTGCTAGAAAGTCATTTCCCTTTTGTTCTTACTGTTGGGGCATGATAAAGTTCAGAATTCCGCCCATATTCTCCCATGTAGTTCGGTAGTGTGTGTCCATGCTTTCTACTCCCTCCGAACCTTCCTCACAATTCATTTCATGATTCATCATTCTTCGGTTCTCATCTGCATCCAACTCTTTGAAAGGTGGGTTAATGTCCTCGGTTTTTCTGCATCTCTCTTCTTGGAATTTAGCCCATAAATCCTCATGCCAGTTAGCCTCTACTTCGGGGATTATCAAACTTCTTTCATGATTTTTAGTGGCTATGCTTTCATCTTTCTCTACAATTTTTCTGCCTTCTGGAGGGTCATGAGCTCCTAATCCTTCTCGAAATTCTCTATCAAGGATTCTCATTTCTGGAAGGTCTTGTATAGGTTTCTCCATGGTATTTTGAGCTAACTCGATCAATACTTTACAGATTTCTAGCCTGTCTCTTTCTAAATTCCCTCTCGGGTAACTCAGTTTGTGTTGTTCAACACTTGATCCTGCTTTGATCCTAGATTGATAGGCATTTATCCACATGGATAGGTCTTCATGCATGGGATGAGCTAGCACTGACCCTACTTGTTGTTTACATTGCTCTTTCTTCACGGTACTAAAATCGTTTCTAGGTGTGGGGGCTGTAGTTGACTCCTCTTTGCTTTTCTCTTCCTCCCTCTATTGAGTTCGCTTGCTTCTTAGCTTCTCCCGTCGAGCTTTCCATCTCTGAGTCTGTTTTACCTTTGAAATTTCTTTAGATTCTCCTGAATCTGGAACTACTTGAGGTACTAGACTTTCTAGCTTGTTGGTTTTGTGTCTAGTTGAGTCTAACTCTTTTAGTCCTTCTTTAGCTCTTGCTCTTGTAATTGCCTTCAGTGGTACCATATACTCTTTGTCACTTCTAGAGGGCTCTACTACTTTTACCATGTTTACTTGGGTGGTGTGGCTTGTCTTGTAAGGTTTTTTCATAAAATCCCTAAACAAATGTTCTTTTCCACACTCACTACAATATCATTCCCAAACCTTATGTGGTGTTTGATAGGACAAGGTGCATTCCCTAATGAAATGGTCTCCTCCACATCGATAGCACGGTCCTCGAGGGATTGGGGGCCTAACTACCGGTCTAGAAGGTGCTTGGGCTCTTAGATTTGTGTACATTAGAGTAGCATATTCAACTTCATATCCATATGATTTATCATAGATGTCTTGACCATATGGGTATTGCTCATAGACTTGCTCATAATTCACTGAGTCAGTTTTGTATGTATAGTAATCTCCTCACTGCTAATCATAGGATTGATTATGGTTGTTCGTGCCAGTCAAAGGAGTAGTTGGTACTAGGGCTCTTTCTGTGTTTTCTTCGGCTTGGGCAAATTTCACCGGAACTACATTCTGAGGATGGGATGGTTGTTGTCCCAAGACCAGTTGTGGTGGGTCATATCCAGGGTATTCATAAGGACATTGATTTGGAGGTGGATTCTGACTCAGGGTACTTGGGAAACTCCCTACCTAGGCCTCTAGTTGGGTATCCATATGGCCTAAATTATGGTGGTTGGATTGGTCTAGGCTGTCTATTGTAAGGACAGTTATCAGTGTTGTGATTGGTATATTCCTGTTCAATATTGTAGTACTAGACTTGACTCTGTATTGGTGGATGGTAATATATGTAGGGGTTCGATGGAACAATTCCCTTATTACACACGTGAGAGGGATGATCCCCTCCACAGTGTACACTTCTCCTTAGCATCGACATTCGCAATGGGGGGTTGGGGTAGTTCTTTTGTCCTTGCACTCCTAACTTTTTTGCCACTAAGTCAGCAATTTCTTCTACATTACTACTTGTACTAGTGATGTTGTTGGAACTATCTTCGCTCTTACTCTTGGTTTGGGGAATCTTCAAGTCTTCAGATAAATTATCTTCCAAATCTATGCATTCCTTCAAGCATTCATTTAATGTTTGGAATCTCTTTACGTAGACTAGTGTTGTTAGGGACCATTGACTAGTCCTTCTACAAATAATGAAATCATTTTCTGTTGGGTGGGCCTCTCTTCCGTGAGCAATCTATCCACATATTGCTTAAATCTCCGAGCTACCAATCATACTGACTCTGTAGGGGATTGTTTGAAACTGTGGATCAATGATGAAGAGTTATTCTTAATGCCCGTCTTTGTGAATTCTTCAATCATTTCCTAAAATACTTGTTCCATATTTAGGAAACGATTGGGTTCAAGTGGTGGAACCAGGCCAAATCTATATCCTAAGGGTCAACCCAAATGACTCATATTGAATCATAAAATCTTCCACTTGTTCAACACGAACCACTTGCTTGAATTCAGGTATGTGATTATAAGGTTCATCGGACCCATCATAGTGGCTTCTCATACACTTGGCCACTTGAATTGGTCATAATCTTCTTTGTGATTCTAGTGGTTTGGGCATAACAGGAATAGTTGGATGTCTTACTTGAACTCCAACTCCCCTACCTAATGGTGGTCTCTCAGGCACATGATTTCTATTCCTAGGCTCTCCATTGGTTGAGGGTTGATAATTAGGGTTTGCTCCTGGTATGGGAAATTGAACATTGGTCCTTGCAGGAATACTTTGTTGTTGGTCCTGCCCTGAGTTCTGATGAGCATAACTTTGCTACGTTCCTTGAGGATTCTGGAAAGTCGTTCCTGAGTCTCTCAGAGGAAACACTGGAATACCTTGATATCTTAATCGGGCTCTTTCTAGATATGAGATGGGCTAGTAATTCCTCATATTCGTGTCAAGATAGGTGATTCTATAAAGATCCTCCGGGTCTTGTAACTCATAGATGGTGATTGGGTTACTACTTTCTCCCCATAAAGATGAAGGTGCTTGAAGTAATTTCTCCATCCCGGCTACCATATACACATCAGTCAATGCATAATCTTGAGGGATTTTGTCACCTCTCCATATTCTGGTTACTTTAGACTTGCCTCAGGATGTAGAAACCCTACCTTCAGTGCCTTCCCTATTAGTATGATCCACATTCCCACTCTCACATTGTTCACTTATAGTTTCCGGACAATCAGTCAACTACGTAAATTATTCCTCTTTTTTTCATATAGAACCCTCCTTCATATTTCATTGGGGGTCGAGGAACTAACTCAGATTCATTTGCTTTCTTCATTCATGCTACGGCTCTATTTAGTCCATCTATGTAAATTGGTAGGTCATTTTGATTGATGTTCACATACTCCATAGAGGTTCTTTATTCTCCTTCAATGGACATAAATCCTATCAAAGGCACTGAACTATGCATGTCTTCCAAAGCCATCCTAGCTTCTTCGTTTGATTCACTAGAGGTGTCAGAATACTGGGAATTGGCACTAGGTAAGTTTACACTCCCGGCTAAAGATATGACACTACCTTGGCTTCCTAGTACACGGCTTAAGCGAAGGTTCATCCACTGAATACCTTAGTCAATTTTGTAAGTCTCTCAGGCTTGTGTTTATTCTAGGAGTTGGCTTAGCCTAATTTAGGTTCTCCTTCCTTGGGATGTCCACGATACATGATACTTAGATTATGACGATACACGATATCTCTCGGGCCATGATATAGGGTTTGGATGATACACGTTACTAGATGACAAAACGATACACGATACACAGGCTGTGACGATATACGATACTTCAGATACCACGATACACGATACATGGGAAATTCACGATACATGATACTTGGGGTATACGATACACGATACTTATGTATCGTGATACACAGATGGTCACAATACATGATAACACATCAACAACGATACACGATACATGATACTTCAGTATCGCGATACACGACAATTGCAATACACGATACTTCACTGATTAGCGCTACACAATACATGGAGTGTCACGATACACGATACTCAGTGATCGGCCATACACGATACACAGAGTGTCGCGATACACAATACTTAAGTATCGTGATACTCAACCCGACGATACATGATACAAAGGTATCGCGATACACAGGGAGTTAAAGGTATCAATGATACGTGAGACCTGTCAGGTATCACGATACAAAGGAATTCAAGTATCACGATACTTGAACTCAACCGGTTGCAATACTTGGGCTTAACTCACTCAAATGAAAGAATTTTTTGAAACTTTTTGTGCCTACATGATCCTTGTCCACTCCTCTTTCCCCTATGTGCTATAGAAAGCAAAATCTCACTCTATCCCACGATATCTACCCTACGATACTGATTGCACCCGCCATCACATTTTTAGATATTTTAATTTGATTTCCACAATAGATCTTAGGTAGTCTCACCTCACTGACGCTCTCTCTTGATTGTCTCCTTGGTTAGCTTCTCTCTAAGGCAGCAAATGCATGCGATCTCTTTGCCACGATACTAGTCGTCAGCTCTCCATGATACTTGCATAGAAAAGTGATTTTTGCAAATGAACTTTATGGCTTTTATACCCCAGGCTAACCCAAGGCTAAATGGTACAAAAATAAAAGAAACTTTTGTGATTTTGGGAAATCCACCTACCTAGTCTACTCCTCCTCTCTCCATCCTACTCTCTACTTCTACTCACTCACTTTCCTAAGTCTACTAACTTACTACATACACTTTCCAAGTGTGAAGTAATAAGTGCAAAGGAGATTTGACTTACCAAAGCAGAGTATTCACCTCTTCACAACTCGTATCTTCTCCTAAAAGCTCTTACCATCATGCAGGTACCTCGGTTGGACTCATACTTCCTCAGCAACGTTGTCAATAAACGTGTGTACCTAAGCACAAACTTAGGAACTTGTGATGAAAGAGACTATTCCTCTATCACCAACAAGTGCACATAGTGGGTATTACACATTTAAATTATCCATCCGAGAAGTATCTTGAACCTAACCGAGTGTATGAAGACATGCACTTGCACATTGATCAATGAACTAAGATAGTTTTTATGGAATGTAGATATTGTCACACACATTCATCACTCTCACAGGTGGAAATGGTGTCGCAATACATGAAACATTAGTAAGCACAAAAACAAACTTTTCTCTTAGCTCCGAACTCGAAACATGGTCAATAGCGGGTTCATTTCGAAGCTCTCAATGAGACGAATCCAAAACAAGTACCGTTGTTGGATTTTGACAAATTCTCTTCAAGATATGGGAAAAAAATAGAGTTGTACAATTCTCCTAGTTTCACCACACACCTCCTCACACCTCACACACACATTACACACTTCAGAAAGGCTATGAATTGGATAGACAACACTTCCATGCACTCATTCCAAGCTACAAACACACATGCAAGCTCACAAGCAAGGAGATGCAAGAGGAAGAAGAAGAAAATTCGAAAATTAGAGCTCTCTTACTCATAATTCCAAAAAGTCTTTTCAAAGTGTCATCAAATGACTTGTATGCATGTGCCCTAAAAATGTTCCTTTCACACAAGAGATCAGCACTTTATTATAGAAACCCTAATTTCCTACTATTTACCAAGATTATGCATCTAGAGGACTCCTCTAGTGCATTTACAAGGCTTTATGAGGTTTTCATACGCATTTGAAGAAGAAAAGTTGTGCCCATAATTTTGAAAATTTTGGGGCTCCTCTTTTTTGCTCCTTTTACTTTGCAACACACACATATACACACACGTATGCACATACACTTACACATACACCTGCACATACATATGTATACACACACATACACAAACACTTGCTCATACACACACATACACACATAAACTTACACATACACATGCACATACATACATATACACACTCATACACATACACATATACACACACATACACATGCATATATACCTACACATACACACACACACATATAGTTATACACATACACAAACACATACACACATACATATGCACATACACTTACACATACACATACATGCATACACATACATATGCACATACACACATATGCACATACATTTACACATAAACATACATACACATACACATACACACATGCATATGCATAAAACATATGCATGTATATGCACACACATACACATATACATTCATATAGACACAATTACACAAATATAGATATATACCTACATGTGCATACATACATTTTATACACACACAGCTACACACATACACACACACACACACACACACACACATATATATATATATATATATATATATATATATATATATATATATATATATATATATATATATATATATATATATATATATATATATATATATATATATATATATATATATATATTCACACAAACACACAAAGTAATAAACCACATGTTAAATATAAACAGTAATAAAAATCATTAAAACAAGACTTTCAATAATTAGTACCATAGACACAATTCAAAACATAACTAGAATGAGAAAATATATAGATATAAAATAAATATGTATATCAATGTAAAATATACATCCATTGTAATATATTAATCATCTTGATCATCATCATCCGCATCATCATGTAAGTCATCATTATCATGATCATCCTCATCATCATGATCATCCGCATGATCTGATGTATCTATAGTGGCATCATGGGTAGAGGTGTGAGCACTCTACGACAATCGAGATCTTTCCACCTATCTCTGTCTCTCCACATCATCCATATCTACCTCTCCATAATACTCTTGTATAACATATAACAAACATAAATAAATAAAACATATAAAACATCAATAAAAATAAAATAATTATATGAAATTTAATAATACTCACAAAAGCATTTGGATGATCTTGCATGTATTCACTCAAATGTCGATATCCAAAATGGGTAGCAAAATCGATTTCCTTTTTCATAGGATATCGATCCTAATCCTTTTGTTGCATTGAAACGAATAAAAAAGATGAATGATTAGTGTTGTAACTAAAATAAAAAATATAGTTTCAATAATACATATACATACAAATGTAGCTACAAAACCATGATGGCCCATTTTGCCTAAGTGGATGTATGACCTAACTCAACTCTCTTCTTTGCAGTAGCCTGCATTTATTTAACGAAACAAAAATACATACATTAAATGTAAAAAATTTATAAAACATATGAGACTTATAAGTCACAATAATATAAACTATTAATTTACATACCTTCTACTGAGGAAATGATTCCCGAGACATAGCTGTCTACGAAAAAACTACCACATCTCATGTGGTATGTTAGTTCTTCTCTTATTTTGTTCTACCATACAATATCTCCTTTTATTTTAATCTCAAACAAAAAAAAAGGATCAGAACATAAGAAAAACTTAAAATTCAAAAACATGCATACACAGACACACATACATACACTTACACATACATACACATACCCACACATATACATACACACAAATACATACTAAACACATGCAACCATACACATACCCACATACACATATACATACACTTACACATGCATACATACATACACACATATACATACCCACACACACACATACATACATACACATACACATATACATACACTTACACATACATACATACACTTACATATACATACATACACACACATACACATACCCATGCATATACATACATACATGCACACATACACATACACACAAATACACAAATACATACATACTGCACTTATGCATACATACATACATACACACACATACATACCCACACATACACATACATACAAACATACATGCATACACATTCACATATGCATACACTTACACATACATACATACCCACAACATACACATACATACACACACATACATGCATACATATACACATATACATACACTTACACATACATACATATACTTACACATACATACATACACACACATACACATACCCACGCATATACATACACACACATACACAACACACAAACATACACATACACATATATACACACATATGTACACTTACACATATATACATACACTTACATATACTACATGCATATAGACACATACATAATAAATACATACACATTTATAAACATGCATACATATACACACACATACACATACATGCACATATAGATACACACACATACATAGTAAATACATGCATACATACACATAAACACACATACACCCACATATATGTACATACATACACATGTGATACATTTATAGTTTGTATGTGTATTTATATGCCAGAATGTGTATTTGTGTATATGTATATGTGTGTATGTGTAAATGTGTACATGTGAATTTGTATTTATGTAAATAATTAGATTATTAATATCTAGTACCTTTATTTGCTACACAATCATATTTTGATCAATCAACGGGAAATGAGCTCCACCACCATCTCATAATAGTGCAAGGACTAATTATTGTAAGTATATCAAACTTTTAATTCTAATATTTGATAGATACATACATGACTGATATATGGTTTTTTATTGTTATATTATAATCAGATTTTTATCAATCCGCAGGTAATCCACCACCTCCTACCCATGCAATGACTTCACGTGTGTCCTCCGATAGGAATTATGATGATGATGATGATTCTCCTACTAATAATGCTAATATACCTCATACACATCACAAACTTGCCGTTTGTCAATTACAATAAGAGGTTTCTTGAAATCCTCTACCTCTTGGTTTACAGACTAAAACAGTTGAAGATTATCCATTGCCAACTCGTGATCGTCCTCTAGTACAAACATATGATAGAAGAAATGAAGGATGGAATAGAGGACCACTTCCTTTAGATGGAGGGGTTTTTAACTTTTGGGGTACTCACTATATGATTGCTTCCTCCACTATTGTTGGTGTTGGACATGGTCTCTTTATTGTAGAGGATTTGCATGTGCCTCCAAACTTTGAAGTCACTCTTATGTCATTCAGTGGTCCTATATACGGATGGAGAGATTGGCATTGACTTACATCTTATGTTCAAAGCATGAGTACTAATGTGCTTGAATACAACTTCTCTTGCTAGTAGAGGGATTACACATGCAAAAAATGAAAGATTATATATTGATGGAAGACCTTATATGCATGGAAATATAACATGTTTAATAAATAGTAGTCGAGGATATAATAGTTCAATGACTAATTGCACATTCGAGGAGCATGAAAATAGTCATGCATCATCATACATGAGTAGAGATATAGCAAAATACATAGTTGTCAATGCTATTACTTCATTACATGCTCTTGGATGGTGTAGACCTCCAAGAGCACCTTTTAGCCCGAGATTAATGAAAACTTTCTATCCACCTATCCTGTATTGCATTGAAAACTCTAATTGATTGAAACTCTTTTTAAATTAACTTACATATTTAAATTTATGTTTAAATTTTAGTTTCATTAATTTATGGAATACTAATGATTCTTGTTCATGTGTGTAGATTCCAATGTATGATATTGATGATCTTCCACCACACCATTCAGAGTTGCCAGTAAGACCTCATTTATCAAAAGCTTCCATGAGCAGGCTATGCAAAAGTGATCCTGTCGAATATGCAAGATTGAAAGACCTATATTCAAAAGAAGATAAAGTAAAAGATTTTTGTTATTATGATGAAGATGATGGCATGGAAAATCTTATTGAGGAATGGTATCAAAATGACAACGAATGCATTGATATTTCTAAAAATGAGAAATATCTTCGATAAGAATGTTCAAAGCGTATATATGAAGGAAGTCACTTGACACGAGTAAGTTCAAGCTTACTTATTATCAATCTTCAAAATAGTTTTGGATGGAGTAATGTATCTGTTCCGAAACTATTAAGGTATAATTTTTAATTTTCTATCTATTTATTTATTTATTTATTTATTTATTCTCATTCATATCACTTTTTTTCATGAACTTATAGGTTACTATTTGAAAAGTTTTTACCAAGCAAGAATATTCATCCTACATCACATGATGAAATGAATAAGATAATCAACAATCTTGGTATAGATTATCAGTGTATACATGCATGTCCTAATGATTGTCTTTCATGTAGAGGTGAATATGCAAAATCTTTACATGTCCAAAATGTCAATCTCCTTGATACAAGGATGAAGAGGGAAAAATTCCAAAAAAGGTATTGAGGCATTTTCCATTGGCTTCACCAATTAAACATATTTTCCAAAGCCCTAAATTATCAAAGCTTTTGACATGGGGGTTTGATCATAAAAGTATTCATGGAGTAATGAGAATTCCAAGAGATAGTGCAACTTTTCAACATATTGATTCTAGATGGCCTGATTTTTCATAAGAGCCATGCAATCTAAAGTTAGGAGTTGCATTAGATGGGGTTAATCCATTTTTTATGAAATCTAGTAAATGGTCAACATGGCCAGTGGTAGTCATCAACTACAATCTCCCGCTATACCTTGGCATTATAAAGAAACATTTAATGCTTTCACTTTTAATCCCTGGAAAAAGACAAGTTAGAGACATGAATATATATCTTGCTCTTGTCATTGACGATCTCCAAGAGTTATCGAGAGGTATTAATGTCATTGATGTATCAAAAAGCATTAATTAAAGACACATTATGGTTCGTGGAATCATGTCTTGGACTATACACAATTTTTAAAGGATACGGTGTCTTTTCAAGTAATGATGTATTTTTTTTATTTAATATGTATACAGTTGTATGTGAGTTAATCTAATTATATTTCTATGGTTTTCATGATGTAGGAATATCTACTAAGGGATATAAGGCTTGTCCTTATTGTGGTGATTGGTTGAGATCAGTTTATAGTAAGAATCTCAATAAAAATATTTATCTTTGACATCAATGATTCTTGCCTGATGATCATCCATTAAGATGCAAAAGAGAAGCGATACATTTTAATGGAAAATTGAAACAGGTCAGTGTCCAAAAACCAATGACACTTATGGATTGGTATAAAAAATGGATAGATGGGCCTCATATAGATCCACAATACGAAATCTTCAGTGATGATGAAGATGATGAGAATGTGAAGATTAGAGGTAAAGGAAAATTGGTGCTAGTAGAGAATATTTAGATATGGTATTCTTTGGAGTATTAGAGAGAGTTAAAGATCTATCATCTTCTTGATCCTATGCATTTATTCAGGAATATTGGTTATTCATTATGGCAATATCTTCTTGGATTAAAAGACACAATAGCATCAAGGAATGATTTAAAAGATCAAAAATCAAAACCAAAGGTATGACCAATTTTTGATAGAAATCGACAAGAAACAATTTATGCACATGCTCCTTGGATACTTACGACAAAAGAGATGCAAACTATCAACAATAGGATTCAATCGATTCGAACACCTATAGGATATGGAACATCTTTCCAAAACATGTATACTCTAGATGATAAGAGCTTATCTGAGTTAAAGAAACATGATTGGCATAATGTTTTGAAGCACATATACCTCTAGTTATCGATGGATGTACAACAAAAGGAGTATGAGACGTGATCTATCATCTTAGATCACTCATAAGGTAATTATCATACTTTCATATTTAATATATAAGACTATTTGATATCTTTTATTTACGAAATATGTGTGTATACACACACAAAACACACACACACACACACACACACACACACACACACATATATATATATATATATATATATATATATATATATATATATATATATATATATATATATATATATATATATGCACACACACATACACACACATAAATATAACAAATGAAAGCAATGTATACCATGCATTATCACGATGATGTGCCATGTATCCACAATTCTTTCAAACACCATTTATGAGACCACTCAGTACCAAATTCTGTCTCCGGTGAACTAAGTACATACTTTTTGTCTCTCTCATCAAACTCACTACAAAAGAAAAAAAAATCATATAAGTAAAACATAAAATATTTATCTCAATTTATATGTAAATTTATACTTACTTCCATTTAAAGTGAACAAAACACAGGTAAGAGTCACATAAAGCTCTAATTCTTCTTTAAAATCCAACCCATGCCTCATGTATACTCTATTCCCCTCAGGTTCTATGTCACACTCCAACCCTAGGCTACCTATGCATGTCCTCATAGGAACCTCTGCCGTGTTTTGGAGGCGATATAGGTGTCTTGAAAATAAATAGATAAAAATGAATAAAAACATGTGCTATAATATCATTAAAAATATTAATTTATGAAAAGAAAACATATCTATGGGCAGATAAGTCTCTTACTGCAAATAGAGCCATAGAGGAGCCTTCCTCTAGCCACTGGTAAGCATCTATATGGTAAAATCTAATTTCTCATCAGACATGTCTGCATACTCAAGCATGACAACCTTTAAGGAATCAGACAAAACTTTCCCTCTCATAAGATTCTTTATGAAAGTAAGTTTGCCTTTGTCTCTCTACTACGCTCCATAATATATGAAGATATAAAACAAAATGGATTAGAAATCAATATATACATGTGTATATATGTGCATATGTATGTGTATGTGTGTATGTATATATATGTGTATGCATATGTATGTGTGTATGCATGTGTACATGTGTATGCATTTGTATGTGTGTATGCATGTGTGCATGTATGTTTGTATGTGTGTATATGCATGTATGTATATGTATGTGTATGTGTATATATGTATGTATATGCGTGTGTATGTGTATGTCGATTTGTATGTGAGTGTATGTATGTGTATATGTGTACATGGGTGTGTATGTATGTGTATGCATATACGTACGCATGTGCATTGTGTATTCATATGTATGTATGTGTGTGTATGTGTATGTGTATGTGTGTGTGTGTCTCTATGTGTGTGTATGTATATGTGGTGTATGTATCTATGTGTGTATGTATATGTGTGTGTATATGTGTATGTGTGTATGCATATGTATGTATAGTGTGTGTATGTGTGTGTATGTGTGTGTATGTGTGTGTATACATGTGTATGTGTGTGTATATGTGTGTGTATATGTGTATGTATGTGTATGTATACATGTGTATGTGTGTGTATGCATATGCATGTATAGTATGTGTATGTGTGTTTTTATATGTGTATATGTGTGTATGTTTGTGTGTATGCATGTGTATGTGTGTTTCTTTATGTGTGTGTGTATGTGTATGTGTGTGTATGTGTGTGTGTTTCTATGTGTGTGTATGTATTTGTGAGTGTATGTATATGTGTGTGTATGTTTATGTGTGTATGTGTGTTTATGCATATGTATGTATAGTGTGTGTATGTGTGTTGTGTATGCATGTGTGTATGTATGCATGTGAGTGTATGTATGCATGTGAGTGTATGTGTGTGTGTATGTATGTGTAAGTATCTGAATGTTTATGTGTATATGTGTATGTGTATATGTATATGTGTGTCTATGTGTGTGTATGTATGTGTATGTATGTGTAAGTATCTATATGTGTATGTGTGTGTGTATGTGTGTGTAAGTATAAGTATCTATATGTGTATGTGTGTATGTGTATGTATGCATGTAAGTGTATGTATGCATATAAGTGTATGTATGCATTTGAGTGTATGTTTGTGTCTATGTTTGTGTCTATGTGTGTGTATGTATGTGTAAGTATCTGTATGTGTATGTGTATATGTGTATATGTGTATGTGTGTATGTGTATATGTGTATGTGTGTATGTGTGTATGCATATGTGCTTGTGTGTATGTATGTATACATATGCATGTGTGTATGTATGTATATGAATGCATGTGAGTATGTATGCACATGTGTATGTATATGTCTGTGTATGTATGTGTGTATGTGTGTGTGTGCATGTGTTTGTATGTGTGTGTATGCATGTGTTTGTATACTGTGTTTGTGTGTGTATATGCACACATGTGTGTATGTATGTGTGTGTATGCATATGTGTGTATGTATGTGTGTGTGTACATGTGTGTATGTGTGTGTATCCATGTGTTTGTATAGTGTGTTTGTGTGTGTATATGTGCATATGTGTGTATGTATGTGTGTGTATGTATGTGTGTGTATGCATATGTGTGTATGTATGTGCATGTGTGTGTGTATGTGTCTATGTATGTATGCATATGCATGTGTGTGTATGTATGCATGTGTGTGTGTCTATGTGTGTGCTTGTATATGTACAAGTATCTATATTTGTATGTGTATGTGTATATGTATATGTGTGTGTATATGTGTGTATGTATGTGTGTATGTATGTGTGTATATGCATATGCATGTATGTACGTGCATGTGAGTGTATGCATGTTTCTATGTATGTATGCATATGCATGTGTGTGTATGTATGCATGTGAGTGTATGTGCATGTGTGTATGTGTATGTATGTATGAATATGCATGTGTATACATGTGTGTGTATGTATGCATGTGAGTGTATGTATGCATGTGAGTGTATGTATGCATGTGAGTGCATGTGTGTGTGTCTATGTGTGTGTATGTATGTGTAAGTATCTCTATATGTATGTGTATGTGTATGTGTATGTGTATATGTGTGCCTATGTGTGTGTGTATGTGTAAGTATCTATATGTGTATGTGCATGTGTGTGTATATGTGTGTGTATGTATGTGTAAGTATCTATATGTGTATGTGTGTATCTATGCATGTGAGTGTATATGTGTGTTTATGTGTGTGTATGTATGTGTAAGTATATGTATGTGTATGTGTATATGTGTGTATGCATATGTGTGTGCATGTGCTTGTGTTTATGGATGCATATATATGCATGTGTGTATGTATGTATACATATGCATGTGTGTATGTATGTATACTGTTGAGGGTTCTACGGTTCAACACAACATCGAATAACTAGCAAAATCAGATTTACTAATCTTTCCCATTGTGCACTGATCTTTACTTCCCCAGATATTCCACCGGAAACGTCTCAAAAATCACCGAAATATCACCGGAACATCACCAAAATGTCACCTGAATATCACCGGAATATCACCAGAAACGTTCATTCAGTTAATGTTCTACTAATTCAGAAGTTACACAGTCTTGCTACACATTACACTTGTAAAAGATTCACAGGTTTCTTTTTGCACTCACATATATTTCAAGTCATTGCACTCTGACACAGAACAGTCTGAGTCACTCAAACAGACTTAACTGAAAATAGAAGATTTTCAACACTATAACCTTGCTGCGCAGGCATTGGTTGATCATTCATTGGTAAATGTAACACCACAAGTATAGATTGCTTTTCTGTAAAGATTAGAACTTCATTATGAAAGTTTGATTACGCCGCAAAGATTTTCATTCAATCATTATCTGCATACTGGTTTCTCTGTAGAACCTGGTCTTTTCCGGTCCTGACAAGGGAACTCTTTCTTCTTTTACTTCTTCTCACAGTTGACGCACCTTCACTTCTTGAACCCTCGTCTCTCTTCTAATCATTGCGCCTTTACTTCTCGTACCTTTCCTCCTCTTCCCGTTGTCGCGTCTTCGCTCCTCGTCCACTTTCCCCTTCCTTACGGTTATTGCTAACTCCTTTCTTCTTAACTTCCCTTTCTCTCACGACATGTCCTTTTAAATCTCCACATAGCCATCTTTTCTTTTTATGCTTATTTTATTTCTCCAGATTTCCCTGCCTTCAACACCTGGCACAGCCCGGTGGGTAATTTTGTCAAAAATTAAACTCGAACTTCACAATCCCTTGATCATATATCTCTCGTGACTGTTTGGAAATCTGCTCTTCTTGTACTTTTAATTCTTCAACTGATCAATATCTTCCTCTGCACCATCCTGCTTTTCTGGAACATTTGCATCAAATATCTCCTCCTTTTCTTCTAGTTTCTTTTTCAACAACTGTTCCCGCATTTCTGCAATTATCTGTTTCTGTTCTTCAATCTGCTTTTGTTGTTTTGAAATTATACATACTAAATCTTTTTCATGTTTTGAAACAAAACTTGTCTGCACCTGTTCATATTGCATCTTAATCATACCTAAACAACGACTTTGAAAAACACTCCAGATGTCCTGAACATATTTATGCAGATGCTGCTTCACTGCTCCTACGTTCATCTTCGTCATTAACACAACATCTAACTGCACACCTTCCTCTTTGAATATTTGCTCTTGTAATTCCTGCAAAACTTTTATTCTCGACTCAAGAACTACCTGTTTCGCCTGCAATGTAGCATTTACCGCTGAAAAATTCATCATTTCTTTTTGAATCTGCGTTTGTACAGTCATCTGCCATTCTTCAAATTCCTGAATAGACTTCTTTGTACTAGCCAATTCTACCACCGATTGCTTCTTATCATGCTGCAACTCTTCCAACATACATTCCTTCTTATCCAATGCATCCTGAAGTCCTTTAGTCTTCTCCTGCAAAGACTGATAATCAGTCTTATTGATAAATACTTTATTCTGTTCATGCCGAAACCATCTTTCCTCCTGAAAAACTAAAAAATCCGACACTTCCTGCAACTTCTTCTTCATCCCTAACACATCATAATCTGAAATATTATCATCTTTCAACATTTTTTCGCCTTCAGCCTGTAATTGCTCTTCCACTCTTCTTTTCCTAGACAACCTAAAAACAGTTCTGAATGCTTTCGGATCCTCAATACTATCTAGCACCGTCAGCAAAATATCTTCCTGTATCTTTGCTTCATATATATCAGGCTCAATGATTTGACTAACCTGTTTCCTTTCTTGTGCCATATCACCAGCGCAAAGAAAATCTTCAGAAGTCTGTGAAGGTCTATGCATTACCGGTCTCACTTCTAATTGTTCCTGCTCTTTACTCATCGCTTGATGACCACAAAATTTGATCTACTTTGGCCACATTATCTTCTGATCTTCAACGAACTACACAAATTCGAATAAAGCAGCTAAATATGCTGATAATCGACTATTTGTTTGCGTCTTATGCCTATCCCCAACAAAGATCTCACTCTGTAGGTGATCATACATCCAATGAGCCCAACTCACCTTTTCATAGGCCAAAGGTGCAAAATTCTCCCTAGACATAGAATCATATTTAATGATAAAACATAATCTTTCCAAATACCATTTTAGTTGTTCCCTTCGAACATAGCTTACGTTCCTCATCATATAGTACTTCCGTCTTCCTTCTCGGGGTCCAAAGTCTTTCTTCAAAACCTCCTCCGAACATTTGGGGACTACAACATCATCGTATATAGGCAATTGAAATACTTCTGCAACTAATTCTGGTGAAAATTTTACCTGAAAGGAGAGCTGACCCTTCAGTTTCCGCATAATCTCCAGCTAAATCTTTACATCATAATTGCATCTCCAACGTTCCCATGGCAACATAGCAAACTGTAATAATCCAATTCTTCTGAGCCACTTCTTCTGCAGATCAGACTGTGTGTCTACTTCTACTTTAAAATCTGTGAATGACCCCATAAACGTATGCACACCCTTAGTCTTTGTAGATGGTGTTGAAAGTGCATCTTCATCTTCCCCTTGTAATGAGCTATCACTCTCCTCCGATGTGGTTTCCTCCCTTCTCACTATCACTTCTCTCTTTCTCATACACCCTCTCATGACTCCTGATTCAAGCACTAATAAAGAAAACACTGAAAAAAATATTATCTTGGAAGCCTTTATGTAGAACCAAAAATATTCGTTCCACAAGTGCGAATGCTTGAACTGCCACTTTCTGTAATGATAAACGTACTTACGCACATAACACTTCATGCAACTCAATAATATTGTAGTGTGGGTTATCATAAAAATCCTCCACAATCGATTGCCCCACTTATCAATAACCCACTGAATGAAACTTCCACGCGTGCCAGAAAAATCATGAAATAGATCACTCATTCGTACCTCAAGAAGATGAAATGGATATTTTATCTTCTCAATACTGCAATGTATAGTGCAAAAACTTTTAACCATACAGTTCTGACAGATTGTACTTTGCAAGATAATCATTGGTCGAATACTAACTTTGTTTTCATATTCTCTTCGATGCCTCTGCCTCTTATGGATCTGCTGACGTGGAATACAAAGCATACTTATTTCGAACATATCATTATTTGCAGACCCAACATATTCCTTAGCTTGTCTACCCTGATTCGACAATATTGCATTATCCATCATTGACCCTGGGCTAACCCATAACGCACTGTTGAACTGCAACTGTAAACCATGTGTCCATTGTAATTGTAAAAATTTACTCAATGTAGTTTTAGACCAACACGAGGTCAAAAAACACTGTATCACCGATAAAAATGTAGAAAAATACACTCTGTTACTGCGATGATCACAAACATTGCTGACGTGTTGTTTTGAGCGACGTACAACTTGCACCACATTAGCAAATAACCAGTCCAAATGTGGCGGCTTCCCTTGAAATAATTTCAACCAAAATCCATTTATTGGCTTGTCCAACCATGTGCCAAACACATCTGCCACACGAAAAGTGCCTTGACCCAAATCTTGGACAATCTGATATGGGCCCCTGTATCTCAATGTGAGCTTTCCTGGATGGGGTCCTAGCTTAGAATTATACACCATCACCCAATCACCTTCTTTGAATATCTTAAACTTCACATTCTTATTTACCCAGGCTTGTCTCCTCCTTTGAATCACTTCCGTAATATATGCACTTATCAAACGATCCTCCTCCATCTGTAAAAGGTATTTACTCCTGTGTTTAACTGAGACTTCAGGCGACATCTTTTCTGCCGTAACCCTCAAACTTGGAACTACAAACTCCATGGGTACTACTGCCTCCAATCCATATACCAACCGAAAAGGTGTCATACCTATTGTCACTTTAAATGCTGTTCTGAATGACCACAAGGCTGAGTCAAGAAACAAATCCCACTTTGTCTGATTTTCATGTACCAACCTTTTTAGAATACGCATTAAAGTTTTATTCGTGCTTTCGGCCTGCCCATTCGCTTGAGGATGATAGGCTGTAGTCTTTTTATGCACTATTTGATGAATTCTTGTTAATTCTGAAATCACCTCATTCAGGAAATGAGTACCTCAGTCGCTCACTAACTCAATCGGACACCCAAATCTTGTCATAATCTTACGATAAAGAAATTTGGCCACACTTGCTGCCTTGTTATCTTTCAGTGCTACTGCTTCCACCCATTTCGTACAATAATCTGTCGCCACCAATATATAGCTATTACCCTACTGAGTAGTAGGTTTAATAGGTCCCACAAAATCCATGCCCCATTTTTTAAAAGGATCCAGCGGTAATACCGGATGGTCAGTCATACGATCAGAATTATTAGGTTGGCCTAACTTTTGGCAAATCACACATCCTTTAGCATACTCATGCGCATCTTTTAACACCGTCAACCACCATAACCCCGCCTGTAATACTTTCTTTCCGGTAATATCGCCTGACAAATGTCCTCCTGCTGAACCGGAATGTGCTTCATGTAAAACAGCTGATTGTTCATAGTCTGGTACACATCTCCTGATAACCTGATCCACTCCCTTCTTGTATAATGCCCCTGCTATCACCAAATACGGCCTACTTTTAAGAGCAAACTTCCTTCTCTGATCAGGTGTAAAATGCTGTGGTTCCCCTTCTGTTAGGAAAATTAGTAACTGATCATACCACGAATCTGTCTCTAAAGCTTGCGCCGTAAACAATTCAGCATCCAGAAATACATCAAGTACACTAGTGGGTGTTTCTCCTGATTCCAATCAACTAAAATAATCTGCCATCTCATGCTCTTTCCCTGGGGTATGCACAATTACAAAATCGAATTCCTGTAACAAAAGCATCCATCTGGCTAATCGGCCTGTTAATAAGGGCTTCTTGATTAAATAAACCAGAGCCTGATGATCCACATGAAAAATCACTTTGTTGCCCAACAAATAATGCCTAAACTTGTTAAGGGCATACACCATCGCCAAAGCTTCTCTTTCGGTCACCGGATAATTTCTTTCAGCCGCAGCCAATACCCTACTGGCATAATAAACAGGTCTATACCATCCTTTATCTTTCTGCTGCATCAAAACTGCTCCTACGGCCACATCCGATGCATCAACGAATATGTGAAACGGCATTGACCAATCGGGTGGTTGCAAAATAGGTGCTACCGACACCATCTTTTTTAATAACTGAAATGCCTTCTCTTGAGCTTCTGCCCATATAAACGGAACATCCTTCTTGGTCAAATGCGTCAATGGTGAGGAAATGTTTGCTAAATATCTTAAGTATCGGGAATGCCACTTAATTTGGCCTACAAATCGCATTACTTCTTTAACGTTAGTCGGTGCTTTAGTTGTACTAATAGCTTCAATTTTCTTAACATCAATAGCCATTCCTGCTTGTGAGATAACATGGCCCAATAAAATCCCACTTCTTACCGCAATCACACTTTTAAATGGATTCAATACCATCATAAACTGCCGACATCTTTCAAAACATGCTTTCAGGTGTAGTAAGTGCTTAATCATTTCACCGAAGACAGAAAAGTCGTCGACAAATACCTGCATGAAGTCCTGAAGATAAGGCTCAAACACTTTATGCGCCACATAATTGAATGATGGTGGTCCATTCTTCAAACCAAAACTCATTACGATAAACACATAAGCACCAAATTCGGTAATAAATGTTGTTTTATGCTGATCCTCCTCAGCCACACTGATCTGATTATAACCGAAAAATCCATCCAAGAAACTATACATTTCATGGCCTGCAACTGCATCACAAAACAGCATAGGAAACGGGTATGTAACCGTTGCCGCATTTAGCTTTCTGTAATCAACACAAATTCTGAGCTTCCCATTCTTTTTAGGGACCACTATAATAGGAGATAGCCAAGTCACCTGATTCACTGGTTTGATAAATCTGACTGCCAACAACTTATCAATCTCTTCCTTCACTTGTTTAGCAAAATTAGGATTCATTCTATATCTTTGCTGTGCCACAGGTACTGCATCCGCCTTCAGATTAATCCTATGTTGATGCAACTGTGGATCTATACCTTTTACTTGAGTATAATCCCAAGCAAACACATCCACATACTCTTTAAGCAAGCAAATAAGAGCCTCCTTAAACTTCCCTTCCAATGTTTTACCAATCCGCACCATCTTGGGTTCAGCCTCGGTTCCTAAATTAACCTCGTGAAGCTCTTCCTCCTTCACCCGCAAGGCATACTTCTGATCATAAATCCTTTCCGTTCGCATAATTATCTCTGCCTCTTGTTGTTCCATTTGCTGCTGCACCGGAACATTCATACATTGATCAAATATTTTTTGTAACTGGGCACCTGCCACCTGCTCCCCTGGAAGTGACTCTGCTACGTTTGGCCCACAACTATAATCCTTACTTAATACTCTTTCCACATCAACTTCTAATACCGGCACCACCGTTGGGTTTGCCTGCAAAAACTTTTCCTCTTCGTCATCTTCAATCTCATCCGCTAAATTAAGAGTCTGAGCCATCAATGGTTTTTCCTGTACCGACATATGTTTCCGCCCACACATGGGAATTGTCACTTGCTTTTTACCCTTGGTAATCAATACTACATTCAAGCCCCAATCCTGCTTAATTTTAGCAAGCCGAAACCAAGGTCTTCCTAACAACATTTCATACGGGTACGCTGACTCCGACATTCGGATGACTACAAAATTGACCATGAATGTCATGCCGAAAATAATAATTTGGTGTTGCTTCAGAATGCCAACAGGCTGTACTCGTGTTTGATCCGCCATCTTGACCTAAAAAGGTGCTGGAGCCAATTCCCCTCTTCCCATTTCAATAAAAATATGTTCAGGTAATATGTTTACCCCTGATCCTCCATCTAGCAATACTTCGGCAAATCTCCGCTGATTGTACTACACCTGAATTACTGGTACGACAAAATCCACATCTGCTGGATCAATACTGTTGGCCGAAATTGAAGGGATCATCCTACTCTCGGGCTCGGCCTGATATCCAAGTAGCTTTCTCAACAATTTTTCACGAAAGACAGGTACTAAAGATAACAGCTGATCCAAAGACAACTATAACGGTGCACTAATGATTTCATCAAACCATTCATTTGCCAAGTCTTGTTGACACTGAGCCTTATCCTACTCCATCATGGGCGGTACCTTCACACCCTGTTGTCTCTCGATCCGATCGTCCCCCTTCACCAGATTAGTAGGCTCATCTCGAACCTGCTTCAAAACCTTATCTCGAATTTGCCTTTGTTCTTGCCAATCAATAGGGCCTTTATTTTTTGATCTAGTGACTGCCAACACTTCAACCTCTTTATTTTTCCCACATTGCTTACCATCACACTGCCATTGGTTGTTACCATGCATGCGAGCAGATGTACAGGGTGCATCATGGGTCCTATCCGCTTGTTCTGGCCATTCAATCAGCATGGCATTTGCTTGAGCCGCCTGCTGCCCCTGTTGTTGATGTTGTCCCTCCCTGTTGATTATGCTGGTTATACCGAATGACAGGTATACCTCTTTCTTCATGATGCTTTACCCACAAAGGGCAATTTGGCCCTATCCAACGATCAGGAGCTGAACAATACGCACAAGGCATTACCCTTGGTGGTCGACCTTGGTGATTGCCTTGGTTATTTCCTTGCTGATTTCCTTAATCTCTCCATGGGGGTCTTACCTGTTGCTGTCTCTGGAAGTTACCTCGCCCTTGGGTAGGAATAGCCTGATTGGCTGCCACGTCATTTAGATTTCGATTGTCTTGCCGAGAACTTTTCCCTCTATGCTTAGGGTTATACCAACACTGAGTTGTTGTATGCCCCTCTTTGTCACAGATATCACAAAATCATTGTTCCTTTGGAGCCAGTATAGAATATCGATGTTTCTTTAACTTACTAATCCATTCCTCCTCTTTACCGTGTTTAGCTTTATGCTTACGATGCTTTGTCTTCACTATTTCATCATCATAATCATCAGTGTCAGAATCATCTGAACTCTTGCCCGACTCCATTATTGAATCCGATTCAACCTCTGAACCAGAATCAGACTGCTTCTTTTTTGCTCGTCCAAACCTTCTTTCAACACGCGCTACTGCTAATACTAAGACATCAAAACCATTCGCAATGTCCACACTGGCCATCGCATGTCTTATGGTTCTCCTTAATCCTTTCAAAAAAAATCCTGCCAACATCTCATCAGTAGGTCGTTCATTACCTTGCAGCCTGTCCATTAAAGTCCTAAACTTCTGAGCATAGTCTTCCACTAGCATGGTCTTTTGTCTGATAGCCCGCAACTTCCTTAATACATCGGAAGGCATCTTTTCTTTTCTAAACCGTTGCAAGAATGCGATTTTTAAATCATCATACGTAGCAAAATGGGTAAGGCCATATTGACTGAAGCAGCTCATAGCTCGTCCTTCCAATGTGGCTGCAAACTGTTGAAGTTTAATATCATCATCATAGATAGCTGGATATCCATTCGCTGTCCATTTTATTTCAAATTGAGCTACATGGCAATCAGCATCTTCCTTGGAGGTTCCACTGAAATGAGCGGCCATGACTTTGGGATTTGGAGGTGGTTGAGCCATTGGCTGTGGTTGAGGTGTGCGCCTAGTTCTGTGACCGGTCGCCCCTGCAAGTGGGTCAAACTGGAGTCGTCTTCTGACCCCTACAGCTGCTTCTGTGAGGAATAACGCTCCAAGTATGCCGCCCACTAACCTTGCCTCTACTGCACCTGTTTCCCCCTGTTCGTCGTCAGTGCCCAGCGCTTCCTGCTCCTGGGCCTCGTACCACTCGTAAAAATCTGAGGATGTCTCCACGTTCGTTGCTCTTGCCTGTGCCCTCGTAAAATATACTTTACTAAAGCGATTTCGCCTGCCCCTCATTGATTTCTTGAGGCTGCTTCAGCCGTACAGTAGGATCGCCAATTGTGTTGAGGGTTCTACGGTTCAACACAACATCGAATAACTAGCAAAATCAGATTTACTAATCTTTCCCATTGTGCACTGATCTTTACTTCCCCAGATATTCCACCGGAAACGTCTCAAAAATCACCCAAATATCATCGGAACATCACCAGAATGTCACCGGAATATCACCGGAATATCACCAGAAACGTTCATTCAGTTAATGTTCTGCTAATTCAGAAGTTACACAGTCTTGCTACACATTACACTTGTAAAAGATTCACAGGTTTCTTTTTGCACTCACATATATTTCAAGTCATTGCACTCTGACACAGTACAGTCTGAGTCACTCAAACGGACTTAACCGAAAATACATTAGGGCGAAAAACGGCCCAAAAAGGGCCGTGTAAGGATTTCAATTAGTTGTGCTTAATCGGGATTAAAGTTGTCAAATCCTTTAAGAAATTCCGTGTAAGTTCATTTAAAACGTATCTTATGCAAATTTTGAAGAGAGAGAAACTCGTATCATATAATCATGAAAAGTTTGTGTGATATCTTACGCCTCGAAGTTTGTGTGATATCTTACGCCTCAAAAGTTGAATTTTCCTCTTGTTCACGGACCTATATAATGTGTGCTGATCACGTTTTGCGCTCTTTTTCTCTACTTTTCATAGCAAGCCTGTTTCTCCCTTTCACGTCATTTTAGACACTTGCTGGTCATTTTTCATAGCAGACCATGGAGAACGTTAACCCAAATACTCTCCCTGAGCTTTCAAACATTCGAAATCATTGTAAAAAGTTCCATATCAACATTGCAGTTAGTCAGGAGTATGCGACGACAAGAAACGTATTTCGAAGGGCTCTTCATCCTCTTGAAGTAGACGGATTGCGAAAGGAAGGCAAGAAACATATCGACATATGGACAGATGGATCTGTTTATCCAATTGATCCACAAACTGGAAGGTACCCCCCTTTTCATAATCTTCATGATCTGATTAGATTTGTGGGAGATGGTGAGGATGGTTTACGAGGCTATTGTTCAAGGCTCTGGGATATTTCAAGGAATTATGTACAATACATAAACTATTTACAAAACACACTACACCAGAAGAATTTACATATGAGGGAGCTAGAAAACAAATTATCCACTTTATCTTCTCAGTTAGAGTCTTTTAAAAAAATGAAAGAAACTCCTATAGGTTTGAGAATGCGGTCAAAACGAGTAAAACCTTTTTTAGATTTGACTGAAAAATCTGGCCAGAAAAAGAAAAGAATGAAAATTGTTAGAGATCATGTGACAAATGTGCTAGGTTTCAATATGTCGAGCAGTTTTGAGCGCATACATTTCTGTAATGAAATTTTGAGTCAAAATGATGTTTTAAAACTATTGAAACTAAATGAAAATACATGCTTGAAACGCTTTGTTTTTCAAAAACTCATGACAGAAATGAATCTTTTACTAGAACCATCTCAAATTCAAAATATTTGTGATAGTGTCGGAGTGAGTAGGAAAGGTTATAGAGCAATTTCAAAAGTTTGGTGTGAATTTTTAAAATTTAACAAAGTTAGAAGTTTTGGATTGCCTAGACCCCATCATGTAGGAAAGTTTCGGCTCCGCTTGAATAAGAAGATCACATCAGTATTTGGTGAATATAAACATATTCACGGTAACATGCCTTACGAAGTAGGAAAACAAAAGTTACATTTCACTTACAATGCATTTAACAACATATGGATAGATGTTATAAAACTTCAAACATACATGGTTCAGTTCTATAATATAAAAGAGCATGAATGTTCTGGTCTATTGAAATTTGTAATCAAACTTGATGAAGCTGAGCTTAAAAAACATCAAAAGATGGAGAGAATAAGCATTGCACTGATGAACAAAGCTTTGGACTATAGCCTTGGGAAATTGGATACTCCATCTCTCAAAGTACAATCAGAAATGGAGTTATGGTGGGTTGGCTGTGCTCAAGTTCCATCTGAGAGCCATAAAACACTTAAATGGTTATTCTCACAGACAAACATTCCAAATGTTATCCAAGGGCATCATGCAGGAGAATTGTTGAATGTCAAAGACTACGGAAACTTTCAAGTTGAGTGGCATTTGAGTGGAGACCTAAAGACACTCAAATGCATGTTTGGTATAAGTGGGGGAGCAAATTCTAAATACCCTTGCTTGTACTGCATGCAAAGCCCAGGCACAAATGGATGGATTACTAGAGCTGAGGGTGAAGAGGCTCCTTCTAGACAAAATGTTATTCTTCATAACTACTCATCTTCTTCAATGATTTGGGATCCCATACTTCCAATAGCATTGACAAATGTACACATATGTACACTACATGCAGAGTTAAGAATCATTGACAAGTTGGTCCGTCTTCACTTGGATTATGCATATTCTATCAAGCCTATAACTCTTGCAGATGAATGCATAAAAAAATGTGAATGTCTTCTTTCAGAAATGGGGTTTCATGGTGGTGATGTTCATCTAAGAAAAGATCCAAAGCTTTCACAAAATACAGGTGATGTTTTACAGGATGTCTCAATGGGAGGTGCAAAAGCAAGGAGATTCTTCAGCAACCATGATGGCAAACAACTTAATGCCATGTGGAATTCATGGAAAACATTTTGTGAGGTCACGACTAATGTAAAAAGCAAACCAGAAATAGCAAAAAAGAGAATGGAGGTGTGGGTCAAACTAGATAATCTTTTAAAGATCATGAGGCAGCAGGTAACATCAAAAAGTTATGTGACAGATTTCAGAAAGGCGACCACAGAGCTTATAGAAACCATCATAGAGGCATGGGGTGCCAAAGACATAACATACTACTTGGTGAGCTCCAAAGATATTTTATTCAATTTATTTATTTTTAATTGAAATAAAGATCTAATGAAATTCTTCTGCTTTCCAGCATATTCTTCTTGTGCATGGTGCATTCTTTGCAGAAAAAGAACCACTTGCCATGTGGAACACCCAAGGCATGGAAAAATCTCATTATCAAGCAAGGACAAGCTTCTTTAGGTGTACAAGGAAAGGAGGAGGAGTAACAAAGAGCAATGCCTTCAGAGAGCTTTTTGATTGGTTCTTTAGAAGACAATTACAAAGGACCTCTCCTCTTTTCAAAGCAACATTTGTCACTAACAATGTGCATTTTTGAGCTTGGGCTCATGCACGTTCACTTCCCTATATTGACACTCAGAGGAATATTGGACACGTGCCGGTTCCTAAGAGATTACCATGCTGATTGACATAGACCATTCACCAGTGCTACTGTTCCATACTGATTCAGGAAATACTGAGAATTGAATTGCTTTATATTCCTTGGCAAGCAACATCGTGTAACTACACCAAGCTGAGTTTCACATATTCTCTTTAGCTCACCATATGCAGGAGTCTTCTCCTCCAGAACTACCTTGTGCAGATATCTCCTTGGATGCTCTGGTACATGAAGTAGTTAAGCATCACTCAAGTTGCAGACCTTCAAGCTCTTTAGAAGACAATTACAAAGGACCTCATGCCAAATATAATCAGAAGGATATGGCTATCTCCAGACAAATCATGTATCAATATCACAAACTGAAAAAGACCACATTTCAAATAGAGCTTTAATATTTGCATTGTCTTTTATTTCTTTGAGAAATAAAAGATGTCATGTATGTACATTTCATGATGTATTATGCTTTGAAAAGAAATATGTCTACTACCATCAGATGACTTTGACCAGAGAATCAATAACAATTACACCAAAAAAATTTGCAATGTCTTATATCACATTGGGCAATTTCTGTATATGTACATTTGTTGAGTATAGAATTTGAAAAAATCAAGTCATTCCTTGAGCCTTTTGAAAGAGCTTGGCTCTGGCAAATCACCTCTATATCTCAGGAACTCTTTTCTCCTGTATCCAGCAATGCTTTTTAAATCTGACACCCCTGCAGCCATTGCATAGCTTGAATAACAAAGAAAGTACCCTGCCCTTGAAGCATTGAGTCCAGGGGCATATCCAAAAATTCTGAATGCAGTTGCTCTTTCAAGCAGTAAAACTCTGAAAGCATTAAAGGGTATTGGAGTAAAACCCATGTATTTTGATAGAGTCCTCAAGCAGAATAATCCAAAGTCTGGCTCCTCACTATAGTGCTTGTGAATAACACAAAAAAGTGGCTGGGTCCAACTTTGGAAGATAGTGGATAATAGAATGAATATCCACCTTTGCTTTTCCTTTCTCTTCTAAGGCTTTTCTTGTTCCCTTGCCCCTGCCAAGGTAATTGTCTTCATCCAATAAAGTTAACTGTGATAAAAATGAAAAACATGGTTAGATGAAGTGCAGGCACACTTAAGGAAACATGTGAAGTAACTTGAAACTATTAGAAAGAAAAGCAAGAGACACGACTGATGCAAGCGATAAGGGTCTTCAGAGAAATTCAGATTGTCGTTATCGCTTGCATCGGTCGTCATCAATGTCTATTTGCAAACTGCCTAGAAACATCTAATGTTTGATAAATGAGGGGAATTCCCACAAGCAAGACATGTATAATCATTGCTGCATGCAACTCCTAGACACGACCGATACAAGCGATAAGGCCCAGCGGAAAATATCCGATGGGCCTAATCGCTTGCATCGGTCGTGATCCATTTCTGACACTTGGAATGGAGAACTTGGACAAATCTGATACAAGAAAGAGATTTTGCATTGGTCCCATCTCATATCCTTAACCTAAAGATCTTGAGAACATAGTTAACTGTATACCTTGATGTCATCTTCCTAAAGTCCAAACACGACCGATGCAAGCGATGAGGCCCAACGGAAAATATCCGATGGGCCTAATCGCTTGCATCGGTCGTGATCCATTTCTGACACTTCGAATGGAGAACTTGGACAAATCTGATACAAGAAAGAGATTTTGCATTGGTCCCATCGCATATCCTTAACCTAAAGTTCTTGAGAACATAGTTAACTGTATACCCTGACGTCATCTTCCTAAAGTCGAAACACGACCGATGCAAGCGATGAGGCCCAGCGGAAAATATCCGATGGGCATAATCGCTTGCATCGGTCGTGATCCATTTCTGACACTTCGAATGGAGAACTTTGACAAATCTGATACAAGAAAGAGATTTTGCATTGTTCCCATCTCAAATCCTTAACCTAAAGTTCTTGAGAATATAGTTAACTGCATACCTTGACGTCATCTTCCTAAAGTCCAAACACGACCGATGCAAGCGATGAGGACCGACGGAAAATATCTGATGGGCCTTGTCGCTTGCATCGGTCGTGATCGACTTCTGACACTTCTAATGGAGAACTTGGACAAACTGACACAAGATAGAGATTTTGCATCAAGCCCATCTCATCTCCTTTTCCTTTAAATCATGAGAATATATTTTACTACATACTTGACCTCATCTTCCTCTTCAAGTCCGAACACGACCGATGCAAGCGATAAGGCCCAACGGAGATTATCCGTTAGGTTGTATCGCTTGCATCGGTCGTGGTCATTTTCTCACTTAAAAAAATAGAGATCTCGGACAAAAACTTTAATTGATAGAATATATCAAACAACATACCTTGACCTCATCTTCCTCCTCAATGAGCTCTTTTGAGTCAATACAAATTGTTCCTTTGTCCTCAGCGACATCCAAGAATGAATAGCCACGTCCAAACGAGTATATTCCAAGTTGCTTCTGATGCTCATCAAACTCTTCATCAGCAAGTTTTGGCTTCTCTGAGATAGCTTTCTCAAAGCATTTTGAAAGAGCTTGTGATGAATCTTTGAATTCTTCATTAGACAAATCCAAATCAAGACGCAAAAATTCCTCTCTTCTTTCTCCATTCTTATTGATGAATCTCCTTGCAACTTCTTCTGCCTCAGCTATAGCTGCAAGACAGTAGTCCTCCCTTAGATTGAAAAGTTCCTGAATGTAAAATAGAGGTATGAACTCTTTCCCAGAGATAAAGTAAAAAGGTAGATTTGGGAGAAGTAGGGACTTCTCAGACACTTGAACTTCTTCACTTGGCTCCCTTATTGCAGTCTCTGCTTTAAAAGTGGCCACATCAAAATCTTTGACCTGCTCTTCTTCTGCTTGGAGATTGATCTCCTCAACAATCTCCATGACACCTTTCATAGTTTTTGAGCTAGCCTCAAGTGCCAGCTCTAAGCAAGGCTCGTCTTCATCATGAACATTTTCCTCCCTTTCAACTAAGATATGATCAAGCCATATCAAGAAAGCAATGTTTAAAGGGAGCAAGCAGCAGTCCTTTTCATGCTCTGGGCATAAATCAAGCTTCCCTGGCAAAGGGGATATCTTTCTGCATTTTCTTGTGATTTTAGCCCTATCTGTTGGATCCTTCCCAAAGATGTGAGGATGGACATAGGTTTTCTGAGAAATAGAAAGGATCCTCCCATCGACCAACCCCAAGAAAATCTCCCACTCATCCTTAAGAAAACTTTTCGAGTTCTCTAAGAGTTTTTCAAAATCAATTTCGGGGTTGAATATGGTCATTGCATCAGGAAAATAATCTACACTTAAACCCTCTTGAACCATGAAATCAAGAAGTTTCTCTGATGGAGAGACACTAAGGATCTCATTCATTACCTCCATCTAAGCTGCAGCTTCTCTTGTATGTCTATTAGGAGAACACAACCGATGCAAGCGACTAGAGCGAATCAACGTAGGTCAAACGGCGAAAATCGCTTGTATCGGTCGTGTCGGCGACGAAAGAAAAATACACATGTAGGTGAGAAATTCTCTGAAGGTTGAAAATTTGAGTTTGTGAAGAAATAGGTATTTATAGGCGAGGAGGGAACAAACGGTCGAATGAGGTGGACCAATCACAGAGTGCCACGTGCCAACGTGTACGTTGCCCGATGCAACGGATAGATGACGTGGATCAATCAAATCATGCCACGTGGCAAAAGACGTTGGAATTCGCAACGGGTATCTGACGTGGACCAATCGGGGCATGCCACATGGCAATACGGTCAACTCAGTTTTGGGGCCTATTTAAGCTTCCCTATTCATTTGCTTTTTTTTTTTTTTGTCAACACTTGCCAAGCGTGGAGGTTCCATTGCCACCAGGTTTTTTGGCTACTTCACAATTTCTATAGAGTGCGCTCTCTCCGTAAGGTAATGTGGACACGACCGATGCAAGCGATTAGGGACATCCGAGATTTTTGGATAACCCGAATCGCTTGGATCGGTCGTGTTTTTTAAATAGCATCGTCCTTGATCATACCTTGCAAATTTTGGTTTCTTTTGTGTTGCTTGAGTATAACGCATTGTTACCTTTATTTTAACTTCTATTTATTGAAATATGATGATGAATTCAGGGACGACCGATGCAAGCGATGAGTGACATCCGGGCATTTACGGATGACTCTTATCGGTTGGATCGGTCGTGTCTCTAGTGAGGAGGGAAGAAACGGTCGAATGAGGTGGACCAATCATAGAGTGCCACGTGGTAAAGTGTACGTTCCCCGATGCAACGGATAGATGACGTGGATCAATCAGATCATGCCACGTGGCAAAAGACGTTGGAATTCGCAACGGGTATCTGACGTGGACCAATCGGAGCATGCCATGTGGCATAATGATCAACTCAGTTTTGGGACCTATTTAAGCTTCCCTATTCATTTCCTTCATTTTTTTCTGTCAACACTTGCCAAGCGTCGAGGTTCCATTGCCACCACGTTTTTAGCCTACTTCACAATTTCTATAGAGAGCGCTCTCTACGTAAGGTAATGTGGACACGACCGATGCAAGCGATTAGGGACATCCGAGATTTTTGGATAACCCTAATCGCTTGGATCGGTCATGTTTTTTAATATCATCGAGTCCTTGATCATAGCTTTCAAATTTTGGTTTCCTTTGCTATGATGAAAAGGAACGTCCGAGATATGGAGACCAAGACATTAAAGATGCTGCCTTGCTTACTATAAAGAAAAATTTGAACAGCCAGACAGAAGAGTCAGCTTCTCAAATCCTGGACATGCATGTGGGGATCTTTTTCGAGGAGCAGGACACCAGTGGGGGGTTTCGTGAGATATAGGTGTGGGAGGTCTCCATCAAAAAGGAGGAAGCGGGTTCTGCTAGTAGAGGATTTGAGAAGCTGCCTCTTCTGTCTGGCTGTTAAAATTTTTCTTTATAGTAAGCAAGGCAGCATCTTTAATGTCTTGGTTTCCATATCTCGGACGTTCCTTTTCATCTCGTGCCTCTGATAGTGGAAAGAGTCATTGATTATAGTTTTCCAATTATCTTTATCTTAGTGATAATTGAGTGTTTTGCATTGTTAGATATTATTTATTGATATTTGATGATTAATTTAAAGACGACCGATGCAAGCGATCAGGGACATCCGGGCATTTCCGGATGACTGTTATCGCTTGCATCGGTCGTGCCTCTGATAGTGGAAAGAGTCATTGATCATGGCTTTTAGAGAGTAAGTTTTGACAGTGGAATATTCCACTTTTCCTAATTCCTTGCCTAAAGATTGACTTTTTGCAGAGTATGGCTAGAACCAAAAAGACAGCAAGGAAGTTGTACCCTGAGGGTCAGGACAAGAATGCCCAAGGGGAAAATGTCCAGGAGCAAAATTCCCAGAAGGTTCAAGCCAAAGTGCCAGACCAGCCTTCAAAAAAAAGGGTCAACTACCATGTTAAGTCTTTGAGGGAAATAAGAAGAGCCCAAAAGTCTGTGGGATTGTTGATCCCAAGACTTCCATTTATGAGAGTTGTCAAGCAGATCTCATCCAACCTCTGTTCTTTGATGAAGACCTCATCCTTTGTCAATGTGAGGTGGCAAACTCAAGCACTGCTATGCCTGCAAGAAGCTGCAGAGGACTTTGCTATTGATTTCATGAATGATGCCTACTTATGTGCTGCTCATTCTCATAGGGTAACTTTAATGGCGAAGGATTATGTTATTGTTTCAAGAATAAGATATAAGTTTGATAAAGCTCTGGTTCCTATTGATCACCACGACAAAAAATTCTTCGATATTTTAAATATACCTCCAGCTCGAGCACCTAAAACAACAGTTGTCATTGAAGAGATCAACGCTCAAGTCACTCATGATCATGAGACTAGAGCTGCAGCAAATAGTGAGGAGGAGAGGAAAAAGCAGGGATTATTTACAGAGGAAAGTGCCATCTTAACCCAGATTCAAAAGTTACAGAAAGCAAATAAAGAGCTCCTCAAGAAAGGAGATGGGCAGGTTATAGTTAATGTTGCAATGCCATGGCAAAGTGAATTGTTTCTTGACATTAGACCTGAAGATAACAAAATGTTGAGGGAGCTTCATCTTGAAATATCAGATAGTGTGGTCAACATTTCACTCAGGTATATCTAGAGGCCTTAAAATGCTTTTGTTTTGCATAATTTTCTAGTTCCTCAACTGCATTTTTATTTCTTGATTTGTAGGGTTCTTCTTCAACAATGTGAGGAAAAGGTTCAAAGAAAAGTATTTATTTTAGATCCTCTGGTGACACAATGTTTTTTACATAAACATGGAGATGCCAAGTCCTTTCTACGAGGTTTTACAGAAGAAGTAGAATGTGTAATTTACCCATACATTGAAAAGTAAGTATTCATCTTCATTTTGGAAACATATTTGTTTCATTTAAGAAAGTATATTTACATGCAACTCATTGACAGGGGCCATTGGAGTTTGATTATTGTGGACTTCAATGCATATCAAGCTCTTTTCCTAAATTCTCTTCCATCACAGCATGGGAATTGCAAAGTGTAAGTTACTATACATTTTGTTGTTCTCTATTTTAAAGCCATGCCCCGTTTTGATTTTCACTTTACAATGCAGTGCTGCAAAGCTTCTCAAGATGCATATTGATCAGAATTTTCCAGGAATAGCTAAAATGAATGAACAAAAGCAATTTGGATACAGCCAAATTCATGTGCCATTGCAGAGAGACTCAACATCATGTGGCTGGAGAGTGATTGCAAATGCTGTAAGATTCTTGGAAAGAAGGTTCTACAGTCCTGGATTGAATTTATCAGACTACCCAGATGCATGGATCATCTTGATCAGAGAGAGAGCAATAAATAGTATCATGAAACATGCAATCTGCCCACATGATCCAGACTCACCTCCACCCCCTCCACCTGATAAAAAACAGTCTGAAGATAAAAAGAAAGGGCTTCCTCTTCACTCACCACTAAAGCATATGAACAACATAAAGAGTCAAGCTGAAAGCTCCAAAAAGGGACAGAAGCAACAGAGAAAGCAAGGCTCTAAAAAGGATAGAAAGGGTTAAATCAATTTTTGAGTCGTAGATTGAAATCAATTGTAAAGCCAACCGAGGTTGGAATATTTATTTTTTAACAAATTGTATGTAGTTATGCCAATCTTCATCTAGAAGATGGTCACAGTTGTATTGAACCTCTTGAGAGTTTGACAAAAGTTCACTGGATGGTCCAATCAAATTTATTTATGTCACAATTATGAATGCATTGTGGGTTTTTTACTTCATTCTTGTTGGAAAGTGTTTAAATTCGAGAAGTTACAGAAGGACATAAAGAATTAAGAGGACACGACCGATACAAGCGATACGGGGAATCGGAGAATCTTGGATTGCCCCTATCGCTTGCATCGGTCGTATTATCCATTTCATCGCTGCTGCTAGTTTTTATACTCGTGAGTCAAATCTTTACGCAAGGTCACTTCTTGAAGTCTCCCGCGGTAGTTTGCTAACACGACCGATGTAAGCGAAAAGGGCCATCCGACAATTTCAGATTGCACTAGTCGCTTGCATCGGTCGTCTTCACTTATCTCGTCTTCTCTGCTTTATGCCTTGAGACATGCTCTTCTAATATTGAAATACCAAACCTTGGATTGGAATTTGCACCAAGTTCTCCACTCTCTCTTATATTACTTGGTAGTTTGCATTTGTACCATGATAATTTCTCTCGCGGTAGTTTGCTAACACGACCGATGTAAGCGATAAGGGCCATCCGACAATTTCAGATTGCCCTAGTCGCTTGCATCGGTCGTCTTCACTTATCTCGCCTCCTCTGCTTTATGCCTTAAGACATGCTCTTCTAATATTGAAATACCAAACCTTGGATTGGAATTTGCACCAAGTTCTCCACACTCTCTTATATTACTTGGTAGTTTGCGTTTGTACCATGATAATTTCTCTCGCGGTAGTTTGCTAACACGACCGATGTAAGCGATAAGGGCCATCCGACAAATTCAGATTGCACTAGTCGCTTGCATCGGTCGTCTTCACTTATCTCGTCTCCTCTGCTTTATGCCTTAAGACATGCTCTTCTTATATTGAAATACCAAACCTTGGATTGGAATTTGCACCAAGTTCTCCACACTCTCTTATATTACTTGTTATGTGTACCATGATAATTTCTCTTGCATTACTTGAGGACAAAAAAAGTTGGATAGAATCAAATTATTTAGCTGAGACTAGTGTGCACCTTTGATAGACTATAATTATTAAATTGAAATTAGATATTCAATTCTAGATCTCTTCTTCATCTAGAATTAACTTATGCAAGTTCCTGTATAATTATTTCTTAGTCATCAATTCACTCCTGCAAAAAAAAATCAATGGAAATATGAAATTAAGGACCTAAAAAACATCTAAGACATTTAAAATTAATAATTTAACACACATTGTTTGTAACCATCCTGCCAAGAAAATTCAATGGAAGTATCAATAGAAGCTTCTATTAGATGAAGATACATTATGTAAGAATGTCAGGGTTAACTTGTTACAATCTTAAAGGTTGGAACTTAATCACCCTTGGTGGCAGGCAGCTTATGCAAGATAATGATTTCTCTGATCTAATGTTAACTATTGCATCATCAATTGAGAATCTACACTGAGATGATACCTCATCAAGGTATTCTAGAAGCTCCCTTACATTTCTGAGATTCCAATTTGCAGTGACAATTATTTTCCTTGATTGAAAATCTGGATGAATCAATACTTCTATTTCAAATTCTGGACAGCTCTCCTCTGAGTCCAAGGCTATCCAAAGTCCAAGCTTTTTTTTATACCTTCTATAGTCATATCCTAGAACCAGAGATTGTCGACATATCTGATATGAGATTGAAAGAGAATTGGGACTAACTTTACATAAAATAATGTCACCTAGCTTTTGAACTTCTTTGCTATCCCATTCCCTACCTAAAACATCATCAATCTCTGAAATAGGGACTCTCCTATTCAACCACATTGTTTTTGTTTTCTGTAATAACATGTTTTTAAAGCATGCTACAAAGACATGAATAGGCAAAAACCATTGAATCTTTATCCTTCTCGAAATTCGGCCTGCTGACATTGCCTTCTGGATGTCAAATTTAATTTTGCAGAGAAAACTTGAAACTGTTGAATGATCAGGAGCATCCCAATCTAATGAAGAGATGCAAGGACTAGGTACATGTACAAGAATTCCATAAGAACTCCTCCCTGACGGCACTTGATAATCTGCATAATGGACAAATAACTCTATGCTATTGAAGAATTGAACAGATTTCTCTGCATACATGAGTTCTGCATATTCCTTATGAAGAACTCTGAATGTTCCTGTTAAACATTCAACAGGTTGCCATTCCACAATATTGGAAGGAAAGATATCTGCAGTACAAAAACATATGTTTCATTATACAAAATCAACTGGAATGATAGAAGAGCATTGTCAAACTTCACTTACAGTACGAAGGGAATTGCAGATGATTTTCTAGAACAAGATCCTTAGCGGTGTACACATGCTGTACTCGTGCAAACCAACCGCATCTCTTCAATTTGAAACTGAGAATACGTCCCTTCCAATGGTTTCTTGTGTTGTCTCTTTTGGCACGCTTGACTTTATGGACACCTCTACAGCTAGGAAGCATAGTAACCCAGTCATTTACTTTCACAGAAAGAGGTTTCCACAAAGAATCCTCTCTTCTGTTGTAAACCTCACATGAAGTTACGCGATTGGAAGGACGACGAGAAGAAGAAGCCATTTGAACTTAGGAGAAGAAGAATGTTCAAAGCGAGAAACCGACGTTCACAAATTTTGGCAGTATTTATAGAAAAAAAGGCTTTGTACACGTGGAAACTTTTGATTTGATGTTAACCCTGTCGTTGAATGATCATGACATTTTGTGAACCCAAAAATATTTCGTATCTTCAAAAATCAATTCCTTCTTGGAAATTCGAGAATATGCTTTGTGTAGTGTGCAAAAGTATCTTTTTTTGCATCAAACCGAAAAATTGTACACTGAATACGAGACTCTTCATCACTTTAGCGGCGCTTTGAAAGAAAATTGTATTAAAAAAAGAAATTCTCCATACGGTTAAAAGAGACAGCAATGTTATATTCTTGTACACGTGGAAAGACGCTATTTGTCAATTTCCTTAATCTCTCATTAGCAAACAGCCCCTTTTCGGCCGTTTTTCGCCCTAATGAGAAGATTTTCAACACTATAACCTTACTGCGCAGGCATTGGTTGATCATTCATTGGTAAACATAACACCACAAGTACAAATTGCTTTTCTGTAAAGATTAGAACTTCATTATGAAAGTTTGATTACGCCGCAAAGATTTTCATTCAATCATTATCTGCATATTGGTTTCTCTGTAGAACCTGGTCTTTTCCGGTCCTGACAAGGGAACTCTTTCTTCTTTTACTTCTTCTCACAGTTGACGCACCTTCACTTCTTGCACCCTCGTCTCACTTCTAATCATTGTGCCTTTACTTCTTGTACCTTTCCTCCTCTTCCCGTTGTCGTGTCTTCGCTCCTCGTCCACTTTCCCCTTCCTTACGGTTATTGCTAACTCCTTTCTTCTTAACTTCCCTTTCTCTCGCGACATGTCCTTTTAAATGTCCACATAGCCGTCTTTTCTTTTTATGCTTATTTTATTTCTCCAGATTTCCCTGCCTTCAACATATACATATGCATGTGTGTTTCTATGTTTACGAATGTGTGTGAGTATGTATGCACACATGTGTGTATGTATATGTGTCTATGTATGTATGTGCATGTGTGTGTATACATGTGTGTGTGTATATGTGCATGTATGTGTATGCGTGTGTATGCGTGTGTATGCGTGTGTATGCATGTGTTTGTGTAGTGTGTTTGTGTGTGCATATGTGTGTATGTATGTGTGTGTATGTATGTGTGTGTATGCATATGTGTGTATGTATGTGCATGTTGTGAGTGCATGTGTCTATGTATGTATGCATATGCATGTGTATGCATGTGAGTGTATGTGTGTGTATCTATGTGTGTGTATGCATATGTGCAAGTATCTATATGCAATGTATGTGTATGTGTATGTGTGTGTATGCATATGTGTGCATTTGTGTATGTGTGTGTATGTATGTGTGTGTATATGTGTATATATGTGTATGCATATGTTTGTATGTATGTGCATGTGTGTGTATGCATGTTTCTATGTATGTATACATATGCATGTGCATGCATGTGTGTGTATGTATGCATGTGAGTGTATATGTGTGTGTCTATGTGTGTGTATGTATATGTGCAATTATCTATATGTGTATGTGTATGTGTATGCGTATGTGTATGTGTATGTGTATGTGTATGTGTATGTGTATGTGTATGTGTATGTGCATGTGTATATGCATGTGCATGTGCATGTGCATGTGCATGTGCATGTATATGTGTATGTGTAGGTGTATGTGTACGTGTATGTGTAGGTGTACGTGTATGTGTAGGTGTACGTGTACGTGTACGTGTACGTGTAGGTGTACGTGTACGTGTACGTGTACGTGTACGTGTACGTGTACGTGTACGTGTACGTGTACGTGTACGTGTACGTGTACGTGTACGTGTACGTGTACGTGTACGTGTACGTGTACGTGTACGTGTACGTGTACGTGTACGTGTACCTGTACGTGTACGTGTACGTGTACGTGTACGTGTACGTGTACGTGTACGTGTACGTGTACGTGTACGTGTACGTGTACGTGTACGTGTACGTGTACGTGTACGTGTACGTGTACGTGTACGTGTACGTGTACGTGTACGTGTACGTGTACGTGTACGTGTACGTGTACGTGTACGTGTACGTGTACGTGTACGTGTACGTGTATGTGTGTGTATGTGTATGTGTATGTGTATGTGTGTGTGTGTATGTGTATGTGTATGTGTATGTGTGTGTATATGTGTGTGTATGTGTATGTATGTGTGTATGTGTATGTGTATGTGTATGTGTATGTGTATGTGTATGTGTATGTGTATGTGTATGTGTATGTGTATGTGTATGTGTATGTGTATGTGTACGTGTATGTGTATGTGTATGTGTATGTGTACGTGTATGTGTATGTGTATGTGTATGTGTACGTGTATGTGTATGTGTATGTGTATATGTGTATGTGTGTGTATGCATGTGTGTGCATGTGTGTATGTATGTGTGTGTATATGTATATATGTGTGCATGTATGTGTGTAGCGTTTCCCCAATCACAGTCTATCCCCAATCACAATCTTTCGATCATTCAAGAATAACAGAGGAGAGAAAATGCAGAGATTTCACAGGATAAGAGAAAATCTGATACGAAAGAATATGACTCAGAGAAAGAAGAATTCTAATACCATAGATGAGAATCAATGGTTACAATAGCCTTGGAAACAAATATGCCATCACTCTTGGTAGATAAATCTAATAAAGCTGAATGAAGTGTCCGTGACATATACCAGCATGATCACTATTCATGTCAGAGAAATGAAAAATGATACATGTCATCCTGGATCATCACATGTTGAGATTGATATCTCAACACTCCCCCTCAAGATCAACGTCATATCTTGTAATCCAAGCATCCCTCGAAACATCTTCAACTTCTCAGCTCCAAGTTATTTAGTGAAAATATTAGCAACTTGCTCATCTATCCTCACATAAACAAGATCAATATCACCTACTAATAGCTTCTCTCTGATGTAGTGATAATGTACCTCGATATGCTTTGTTCTTGCATGAAAAATGGGATTCTGTGCTAATTGTATGCTGCTAAGATTATTACAATAGATGGTGATAGGCTTGTGCACTTCCACACCTAAATATGCAAGTAGCATCTCAAGCCATGATGCTTCACATGCTTCCATTGGAGCACCTCTATACTCAGCCTCTGTATTAGACAAAGCAACAATGGGTTACTTCTTGCTGCTCCATGTAATAGCTCCAATCCCAAGTGAGAATAGAAAGCCACTAGTAGATCTTCTATCTAGAATGCTACCAACCCAGAGTGCACCTTAGAGCATCTAAATGTGGCTTCCTGGGAACCTGCATAAATTGACTTTCAAATCCAACGGTGTAGCTTAGATCAAGCGTTGTAATTGTGAGATATATCAAACTTCCCACAATTTCCATGTACATAGTAGCATTTTCCAGTGCTTCACCTAATGTAGTATCCAACTTCAAATTCTGATCTAATGGCATAGAAATTGGCTTACAATCAACCATACCATACTTTTGCAACATATTCAAGGCATATCACCTTTGCAACATCCGTATACCTATTTCTATATGTATAAATTCAATGCCCAAGAAGTAGCGCGGCACACCAACATCTTTCATGTCAAATTTGCATAATAATTTACTTTACCTCTTTGATTCTTTCTTCATTCTCATCACCTACAATCAAATCATCAACATAAATAGCCACAATTGTGATGCCATTATCACCCTTCCTTGCATATAGTGAATGGTCTGCATCACACATACAAAACCCAATGGTGGTTAAGTAATCAACAATCCTTGCATGCCATGCACGAGGAGCTTGCTTGACCCCATACAAAGCCTTTTGCAACCTGCAAACATATTCTGGGTGCTTTGAATCTTCATATCTTGGTGGTTGGTCCATGTATACTTCTTCCTGTAACTCACCATGTAGAAAAGCATTCTTCACATCCATCTGATGCAAAGTCCATCCTTTTGTTGTAGCTAATGCAACAAGTGTTTTGACAATAAACATTGTAGCTATAGGGTTGAATGTTTCCTCATACTCAATGCCATATGTCTATGCATATCCTTTTGCTACCAATTGTGCTTTATACCTGCTTATGCTATCATTAGCATTGTGCTTTACCTTGTAAACACACTTGCAGCCTATGGGTCTCTTTCCTTGTGGCAATGGAACCAGCTTCCATGTATCATTTCCATAAAGTGCAGCCATCTCCTCATCCATAGCTTTTTCCCAATCTGCATTTCCAATTGCATCTTCAAAACAAGAAGGTTCAGCATCTTGTATTATCTTTGTCATGTAGGCACAACGACGATCCATGTAACTATCATATGTCAATTGGTGCACTGAGTTTCCCATCCTCCCAGATCTTCTTGGTGGGTCACTTCTCCTTGTATCATTTGCATGTGCTTTTCTTACTCTTGGAGTCTTTACAGAGGGCAATCCAAGTTCCTCATCAAGACTATTTTCTGAACCGCTTAAATCTCCATCAATGTCTTCAAAACCTATACATGTTTTACTACCAACAGAAAGCTTTTCTTTACCTTTCTTGGATGTATTTGATGAATTTTTTGGACAGAAATTTCCACCCAATCTTCCACTCCATGGATTTGAGTTGGAACTATTTCTTGATGACACATCTGGTCCACTCAAAACTTGAGATTCCACACTTGATTTTTTAGCATTTTCTTTGTCATTTGATTCAAGATTAAGTCCATATTTGGCGTCTGCATAGAAGCTTGATATGTCATCAAACACCACATCTCTGCTTACCTTCACATGTCGTGTGAGTGGGTTATAACATTTATACCCCTTTTGCTCAAGGGAGTATACAATGAAGATATATTTTTTTGCTTTTGGATCAAGCTTCATCCTCATATCATCTAGAACATGTACATATGCAATACAACCAAATACTTTCATATGTGATAATTTTGGATTTTTACCTATAAACTTCTCTACCACATCTCTGCTTACCTTCACCTGTCGTGTGAGTGGGTCATAACATTTATACCCCTTTTGCTCAAGGGAGTATACAATGAAGATATATTTTTTTGCTTTTGGATCAAGCTTCATCCTCAACTCATCTAGAACATGTACATATGCAATACAACCAAATACTTTCATATGTGATAAGTTTGGATTTTTACCTGTAAACTTCTCTTCACCTGTAACTTGATGTATAGCAACATTCGGAGTTCTGTTCATGATGTATATGCAGTATGAATAGCTTCTGCCCAATAACAATTAAGCATATTATTCTCATCCATCAAAGCTCTTGCTATTTTTGCAATAACAATGTTTGCATTCAGCAATGCCATTCTGTTGTGGTGTGTACCTGCTTGAAAAATGACGTTGAATTCCATGACTTTCAAGAGAATTGCTAAACTCATTTGACATGTATTCACCTCCTCCATTAGATCTTAATATTTGAATATACTTCCTTGTCTGGTTTTCCACCATAGCCTTACAATTTTGGAAGTGAGTGAACACCTCACTCTTCTCTTTCATGAAATATACCTATACCTTCCGTGTATGATCATCAATAAAAGTAACATAAAACCTACAACCGCCCATAGATGTGGTCTTTGTAGGACCCCAAACATCTATATGTACCATTTCTAGTACATTCTCACTAACGTGCTTGTCATGCAAAAATGATGTTCTTGACTGTTTACCAAATTGACATGCTGCACATACCTTTTGCATTTCTACAACCTTGAAATTTGGTAGTCCATTGACAATCTGCTTGGATTGCATCAATTTTAGCCTCTGCAAATTTGCATGTCTAATTCGTTTGTGCCAAATCTCTATATCAACAGTAACTCCTAGACCTTTTGCAAACATGTTTCAGGAATTTTCACATTTAAGGTAAACATCCTACCCACTTTGTTTCCCTTGGAAATCAATCGTCCATCTTGCTTGTACTCTTCTACATATAACCCATCAACATTGAACCTGACTTGTAATCCCTGGTCAACCATTTGTCCAAAAGAGACCATATTCTTTGTTATATTTGGAACATGCAACACATCAACAAGATGTTTTACCTTCCCATTCTCCATAGACAATGCTATGTTTCCCGTATGCTCGATAAGGTGTGTTGTGTCATCACCTGTTTCAACATATCCAAGAACTGGCAATTTCTACAAACTACTAAACCATTCTGCATGATTGGTCATGTGATTTGAAGCATCTGAATCAACATACCAGATATTACCATTTGATTTTGAAATATCAACAAACATCGTATTCATCATATGATGTTGAACCATGAACAGCTTCTTAGAGTCATTTGCACTTGTGGATGCATAGTTGTTTTGCTTCCTTTTGTTATTTTGATTCTTCAACCTGCACTCATGTTCAAAGTGTCTAGGTGTACCATAATTCCAGCATCCTTTATTGTCATTACCTGAATCATTTCTTTGGAAATTTTTGCGACCTCTTTGGCTCCCCCTGCCTCGAAAATGTCCTCTATCTCTTGCATGATTTTGTTGTTGTCCTTGATCTTGGTTATTGTGTTCTCTTCCACTTCCAAAGCCTCTACCTTTGCATCTTCCTCTGCCATATTAGAATACCTACTCAGAACTAGGTTTTCCTTGGGAGCTTGTATTATCACCAAGATTATTTTCTTTAATAATCAACACGGATACCAGATCAAAAAAATTCAGAATGTTTTCCCTAGTCTATATAGAAGTTATGAACTTCTTCTATGCAGCTCCTAAACCACGAAGGCACACTTCCACCTTATCATCATCATCTACATTCACACCAATAGATGCAAGTGACTCACATATGCTTTTGATTTTTAGAGTATAGTCACTTATCAACATGCCCTTCTTTTCCAATGTGTGCAGCTCGTTCTTGAGTTGCAATTTCTGTGCCTTTGTATTCATCTCATACAATGTGACCAAATTTTTCCATGCCTCTTTCAGAGTCTTGGCATCCTGTATATGCCCAATCATACTATCCTATATGCTAACAGATAGCCAATACATTACCTTTCGTGCTCCTTGATTCCATTCCTCATATGCTCTTAACTGGTCTGCAGTCCGATTCCTCTCTAGTAACTACGGAGCATTTTCATTCTCTCCTTCAATGTACTTCCAGTAGCCTTTTCCCATTAGGAAATTCATCATATGGAATCTCCAAGCATGAAAGTTGTTCTTGTTTAGCCTATCACTCATATGTTGACTCGTTCCATCTGCATTTGTCATTTCTATAGTAATTCACAACACTGCAAAACACTACAAGCAATTGTTCTGCTTGAACGTTGTCGCACTACGATGTGACAAAGTTCAATATCAGAAAAACATAGTTTTCATGTATCAACAATACACAAAATTGCTTGAAATTCTAGATCTAGAATACATGAGTGTTGCCGAACAGGACACAAGTTACAGTTTGCAAACTAACCTGTTTTTTCTATGGGTGCCACCTTGTGGGCTCAAAACGGATGTCGAGATGGCTCCGAAACACTGATCTGACAAAAACGAGTGACCCTAAAGGGCTAACTCACGAAAATATTTTGAGGCCTTCTACCTTCATGCCAATTTTTGTAGCAATATGAGGTTGTTTGTGAACCATGCTTTCTCCATCCGTTCTCACGTACTCTTCACCATCGGCCTTCTCCACGAGCTCTCTACAGCCACACTGGCTCTGATAACATGTCATGAGGAAAGAGATAAGGAAGAGGGCTCTCACACACACACTCTCACACTCAAAGAGGAGCACACACACAGATTGAGGCAAGGAAGAATGATCTTCTTCTTCTTCTTCTTCTTCTTCTTCTTCTTCTTCTTCTTCTTCTTCTATTACATAAAAGGAACATACAAGAATGACCTAAAACAAGAATACAACAAGTGCAATATATAAAGAATAGTACATAAGGAAAATCCTAATGTCTGTGGATGAGTGAGCTCACAAGAAACAAATGTGCCATCACTCTCGATAACTAAATCTAATAAAGCTCAATGAAGTGTCCCTAACATATACCAATGTGACCACTATATATGTCAGAGAAAAGAAAAATGATATGTGTCATCCTAGACCATCACATGTTGAGCTTGATATCTCAACAAAAAGGAAGTAAACCCAAAGACTTGCGAAAAACTTCAGACTTCTCCCTAGGAAGAGCCTTCATGAAAAGGTCTACAATGTTCTCCTGTGTGGGCACATATGCAAAGTTGATCTCTCCAATAGAGAACCTCTCCTTGACATAATGGTAATGCACTTGAATGTGCTTAGTGCGAGCATGGAACAAGGGGTTCCTCACAACTTCCAATGTGCTCTAATGGTTAGTGAAGATGGTGGTGGCAAAAGGTTGACCAACACCCAAATTAACCATACAGCGTCTGAGCCACACACACTCAAGAATTGTTATGGAAGCTTCCCTATACTCAACCTAACAACTTGAAGGCCACAGTAGGTGTCTTCTTGCTCAACCAAGATATACATGAGCTACCAAGCATGAAGCAAAAGCCACTAGTGGACACACAAGCGTCATAGCAGCCAGCCCATTCAGAGTCAAAAAAAGCATGTAAATCTAGTGGTAGTGATCCCCCCTTGGGATAAAACAATCCAAGTAATCAGGTACCACTCAATTAGCAAAAGATGTGCTTAACCACCTACCAATGCTTGACACTTGGCCAATGCATAGACCTACTCATCTGTGAGACAGCAAACTGAATATCTAGCCCAGCAATGCATAAGTAAATCAAGGATCCAACAACCTATTGATAGAGAACAACATCAAATGCATATCCAACATCATGAAGACTCAATCGTAAACCTGTCTCCATAGGAGTGGCAATATGGCCCAAATTAGACATCTCAAATGAGGCATGCAAATCAGGCTTAAAATCAGCAATATGCTTCTCATGAGGACCAGTGAGCAACATGTCATCAACATACACAACAATGATCAAAAGCACATCATTAGCATGCGTAACATATAAGGTGCTTTCAGTTGGAATGTTCTCAAAACCATGTGAAATCAGATAGGCATGTATCTTTTCATACCAAGCACGTGGTGTTTGCTTTAAACCATATAATGCCTTCTTTAACCTACACATCTAGTTTTCATGCCCTTTCTGCACAAAGCCACAGGGCTAAAAAACATACACTTCTTCATGCAAGTCGCAATTCAAAAACGTAGTTTAAATCACCAACTAATGTACATTCCAACCATGATGAGTTGCAAGTGCATAGATGCTATGAATAGTAGTCATTTAGCATGTAGGTGCAAAGGTCTCATCAAAATCAATGCCTTTTCCTGCACATAGCCCTTTGCAACAAGCCTAGCCTTATACATGTCAGCTGTTCCATGAGGCTTATGCTTAAGCTTGTATACCACTTAGTGCCAATGGCCTTCTTGCTAGGTGCAAATCACATAAAGACCAGGTATCCATTTTCATTATAGCATCATATTCAGATTGCATAGCAGCCATCCAATTTTCTGAATTTTGTGCTTCATCAAACGAAACAAGCTCATTCTCATCATAAAGACTAGAGGTAGCAATAGCATAGAAATCTAATGAAAAAGAGGCACTATGAGATCCTGAATGAGTATGATATGGCAGAGGTGCATCTAATTTGTTGTCATGCAAAGTGTGCACGAGCTATTTTGGCATAGTTTTGGCCTCAATATCAACTCTCTCATCAACAAGTGCATCATATAAGTCTGCATCAGAAATGGAATGATCTACATCATCACATGAAACCTATAAAGGCTGAGAAGGTGCCTCATTAGGACAAGCACTAGACTATCCACCTATAAAAAGAGGCAATAAAGTATCATACATGTCTTTGGAGCTAACAGATGTCTCCTTCATACATGAAAAATAAAGGTTGAATAGCATCTTCCACAAAAACAACATCATGGCTAACCAAAATGCATTTAGTCTGTGGATCATACAGACAATAGCCTTTGCTTTCAGAACTATACCCAACAAAAATATATTTTACTGCTTTATCATCCAATTTTCTACGATGTTGTTTAGGCACTAATGCATATGTCAAACAACCAAAAATAGCAGATGAACAACAGATGGCTTGCGACCATTCCAAGCCTCATATGGAGTGATAGACTATAGCGCTTTAGTGGGACAACCGTTAAGTACATATGCTACACACATAACAGCCTCAAGCTAGAAACTATGTGGTAAAGCCCTACTCTTGACCATACACCTTGCCATCTCCATGAGTGACCTATTCTTTCATTTAGCAACTCCATTTTGTTGAGGTGTATATGGCAATTTACACGGATGTTTTATCCCACGTTTAGCTAGAAATGACATATATTCCCCCCAAATCAGAATGGAGGGTGCCCATTTTGCATGCTGACAGATTTCAGCCAAAAGTAGAAACTGTTTGAAGCACATAAACACTTCAGACTTTGCTTTCAATGGATATACCATGCATGCATGGAAAAATTATCGATGAAAGTCACGAAGTAAAGATAGTTTCCAAAAGAGGGTGTCCACATAGGACCACAAACATCACTGTGAACAAGTTGCAATTTCTGAATAGCTCAAACTAAACCATCTTCTGCCTATACTGATCTTGCTACAACAAAACAGAGACTAAACCATCTTCTGCCTATACTGATCTTGCTACAACAAAACAAAGACTAACTCCTCAAATATCAAGGCATTTGGATTTCCTTTCATCATCAAATGAAGAGAAGAAGTGAAACTCTGATATGAATCGGGAACGCCATTCATAACAGTCTGCACAAGTGAACTGTCAGGCAAGACTTCATCAATAGAAATCAATTATTCTTTTAGATCTTTGATCTTTGTTGGAAAACTATCCATGTAATCATCTTCATTCATGTGATCACTCTCCAACTGTTTTTGGAGGTAAGCAACATGAGTTTCATTCCTTGCCTAGTATAAAGTGGTAAGTGTATCCCAAGCATCCTTAGCTGTTCTGCAAGAGTGAGTGTGAGGGATAATGGCACATTTGACAAATAGGGCTATCAATCCATGTGCCTGAGCATCTCTGCCATCCCAATGAATCTTCTCTTTATTAAGTGCAGTAGAAAACATAGCACAAACATGAATCTGTAGAATATCACCATCTTTGATGCCATCTACATGAGCTTCAGTAACTGTATTTGCAGGTGTAATAGGATGTTTTTCAACACCCTGCACAATATTCCATAGTCCTTTTGCAACCAATACATGATGCATCATATAAGCCCACAATGGGTAATGTTTACCATCCAACTTATCCTCAACAGCATACATACAAAATACATCACTAGTTTCAGCCATGGCCACTGACTAAAATACCTTGATGCAAAAAAATGACTGTATATGAAAAAGTTGAACAACTATCCTAAGGAGTTCTACTAGACCTATAGAAGACTTCGAGATGCTTATAATAGCGAACCAAAACCTATATATATCTTTGGCACAAAAAGTCAAAATAGCCTGCATAAGCGTTGCGATAATGCGTTCAAAGGCCGAAATGAGCTCAGATCATGATATCGACACCACAAAGCAAAGCAATTTTGATCTCCTAATCAGGTTGAGTATGCACACCAAATTTTGTGCAATTCTGAGACTGTGACCGGAGGTGTGTCGATGCTGCGCTAGATGAAGCAGCGACCTGCTCTGGTACCAATTGTTGGAGTTTGAGGGTTACCAGTAGAATGTACAAAGATAAGTAACACATTAGGGCAATAGACATATATACAAGCCCGGGGGAAAAACCCTCTTAAAGAGGGAAAAAAGTGCCCTGACGGTCCTAGTGTGTTCACACACATCACTACCTAAATATATCAACAAGAACTTAACCTCTAATAACGATCATCCTTTCTTTTAATGTTAGAGGGTTGTCTGATCCCTCAAGAGTGGCCACTATTGGCCAGTGGATACGTGATAAAATCTTAAACCCAAACTTCATATGTGTTCAAGCAATTGAAATTGACGATGAGGACCTTCAAAACAGACTGAAATGTATTTCGTCATCCCATGTTTCTCTCTTCACCACGCACCCTAGGGGAAATGGTGGTTTGGTTATCAACATTAGAAGAAGTTGGTGTGCTAGACTTGTGGATACTTTGGTGGATTAGAACCATTGGTGGATTGGTGCTTCCTTTTGGGCTCCTCTATAGTTCACCATAGTCTCCATGTATGCTCCAATACCAATTTAGAAAGACTTGCCACTTGGCAATCATTGGACTCTCTGCCCCTCAACATCGTTCTTTGTGGGCACTTTAGCATGGTGGAGGTTCTTTTTAACACATGGGGGAAAAGAGGGGGGGTGATTGATGGTCATGAGAAGGATGTCTAGAACCAAGTCAAGCTCCACCTAGATCTGGTAGAGATCAAAGATGAGGCTGATTTCTCTTGGTCAAACCTCCAATTTAGACTTCACTTGAGGAAATCTAGACTTGATAAGAGCTATATTATGCAAAATATCATCGATAAGTAGGGCTTCCCTTCCCTCTCCTGATGTGTGGACCTTGTCGTTCCTGATCACTACCCGATTGTGCTTACCTTCAAGCCGTTTGTTAATCTCAAAGAAAGTCCCTTGGTTTCATGTTGAACCGACAACCTTCTCATTCCCCTCAATCCAATAGGAGATTATTGATGTCTGGAACTGGGCCTTTTCCATCCATTCCTCTTCGAGGAGGTGTTGGAGGACGGCGGTCATGAAGGCACAACACATCTTGGTTAGGAGTCAGAAGAATCTTAAAAACATATGTCTAGCTAGAAGGGAAAATCTTTATTCAAGGCTTAGGCATCTTGAGAAAGAAGTCAACAAAGGCTGCTCTTAATATTAGACAGGGCTCTAGAAAATCAGAAGCATGTTGAGATAAGAAGAGGGAATTCAAAGATAGAATCTTCATATATAATTTAAAGATTGGTGGGCGAGAAAGGCAGACAAACCTTCTAAAGAGATGTGCAACCTCCTTAAGAAGAAGCAGCCGAAGGAAGCGATACCTTTCATGATAGATATTGATGGGGTTGAGTGCAAGACAGATGAAGAAAAATATGCTGATTGTCAATCACTTTACCCAACTTTTGAGGGTTTCCACACCTCTTTCTCATCATAGGCATGATAGCATGGTGGCGATCTCTAGAGTTAGAACCAAAAAGAATTCTACAAAATATGAATCCTAGTCTTGAAGCTCCCATTTCAGATCATGAGATTCTTGAAGTTCTTGATTTTCTTCCTAATGGCAAAAGCCGGGGGCTCAATGGCCTCACCAATGAGTTTTTTAAGACCTTCAAGCACGTGGTGACTATTTCGTTACGTCTGGTGTGGAAGGAGGCCGTGTCTTTTGGTGTGCTTTCCGACTATCTCAACGAAGGCATTATCAAGATTATTCACAAAAAAGAAAGCAAAAACAAGATTGAAAATTGGTGTCCAATTACAATGTTACAAACTAGTTACAAGATCCTTGCTAATCACATTTCTTGTCACTTACAAAACTGGACAAATGAGGATCAAAAGGGGTTCATCAAGGGGAGCTCCATCCTCCAAACTACCATTGATGTCTGGGAAGGCTTGGTTTTTGCTTAGGAATCCGCTCAAGATGTCCTCTTCCTTAAGATTGACTTCGACAAAGTTTACAATAGACTCGAGTGGGATTTCATTCTCCAATCTCTAAAAGACCTAGATTGTGGCCATAAATTTTTTAAGATGATCTCAATGCTTCTTGGAAATGCCTTAACCTCTAAAATCAAGGCACATGCCAATGGATTAGATTTAAGGACATTGACTTGGCTAGGAGAGTGGACTATGAAGAATGGTGCATATTGAGGAGCACATACAATGCTTAGGAGTGCTCGAGGACTCGCCTCCTTATTGGGCATGACTCCCCTCATCTTGAGGGTCTAAGGTGGCATAACGACAACAATCTTGATAAAATTCCAAGATTCAAGAAGAATATGAACTTTCATGTCACAATTAATAGGAGGTGATGTCCAAATTGGTTGTGTTTTAGGTGGAATTTTAAGTTCCAATCCCTTCGGCATCCTCTCATCGAGATAAAAATAATAGTTCTTATGTGGCAAATCCTCCACTAGGAAATTTGGACCAATGTAAAAGCTAACAAAATTTGCGGAACCCCTCCTTAGTGTAAAGAGTGCCCTCATGGCGATGAGTACTTGGGACGCCTCTTCTTTTCATGCTCCAAGTCAATGTCCGTCTTGTAGGCTCTTCGGAGAATCCTATTGCTATAAGGACAAATCATTTGGAAGCAAGTGTTATTGGGTGAAACGACCAGCTGTTCCTCAACATTGTTGAATGCTATAAGAGTCGAGGCCCTCTAGAAGATATGGAAAAAGAGGTGTGCTACTAACTTTGGTAGCCCTCCTAAAAAGTCAATGTCGGTCTCGTAGGCTCTTCGGAGAATCCTATTGCTATAAGGACAAATCATTTGGAAGCAAGTGTTATTGGGTGAAACGACCAGCTGTTCCTCAACATTGTTGAATGCTATAAGAGTCGAGGCCCTCTAGAAGATATGGAAAAAGAGGTGTGCTACTAACTTTGGTAGCCCTCCTAAAGAACAATCAACCAAAAGATCTTTTTTCCCTTTAGAAAAAAGAATTTCCAAATGTAAGAAGTCCCCACCTTCTAGACATCATATGGTTTTTCCTCTAGAACAACAAGATTAAAAGCAAGTGGGCCCCCGATGAGGGGGATGAAAGGGTTATTAACCTTCTTTATAATGTTTTCTAGTAAGATTTTAAGTAACCTGTGCTTTGTGGGATTCAGGGGTTCCCATGGATGTTAGGCGCATTCACTTATACAATTGTTCTTCCATTAATTAAAGCTTGGGAGAATAGGCTATCGCCGAACTTCCTTAAAAAAAAAAGAATTTGGTGACTTTCAAAGAACCATCTCTAGGGTATTTCTCTCTCTATATCTCTCTCTTTCTCCTCTCTAAGAAGATTTAAAAACCGCAATAATTTTCCTTCCTTCAATCACTCCCAAAATTTTACAGGAGGAGCTCAAGAAAGTTTGTCTCATCAGTCAAATGTTTGGCCCTAGGCCCCCGCTCGAAACCGTGTGCCAGTGGCTTCACAACGAGTGGTTCCCCCATGTGTTAATTGTTTGTAAGTGTCAGTTCTTACCAGCTAGTCACATGTTGCTAGTCTTTGAGAATGAAGATATGGCATTTTGAGCCCTCAATGTCGGAACTTGGCAGCTCGAGCGGGCGACCCTGTGCCTATTCAGATGGTCCCCCGATTTTACTCCCAACAAATCAAAATCTCTCTGGTACCCTCTCTAGGTTGAGCTCCCTAACCTGCTGTACTTCTTGTATAACTTCGTGTGGGACATTGTTTCTCTTATTGGAAAGCCGTTGGTGTCACGAGAGGATGTTGGTGTTCTCATTTATGAAGGTGCAGGACACTCGTTCAATGCTCGGTGGCACCCTCAAATTTGTGTCGAGGCTGACCTCAGCACGCCGCTTCCATTGAAGATCAAAGTGGACTTGGGCGAAGGGGATATATGGGAGCAAGACATCGATTACAAAAGCCTTCCTAACGCGTGCTTTCATTGTGGCCAACAAGGTCATAGGATTAAAGATTGCCCATTGAGACATAAAAGCAAGAAAAATCAAGAAGCCCCCAAAAACGCTCAAGACAACAAAGGGACATTGAATTGTCTGACAAACGAAGAGGAAGTTAAGGGCCCCCTTAATCCAGAAGCTGATGTAGATGGGTTCATCGAAGTCAAAAGCAGAAGGAAAAGAAGCCCTAGGGTGACTTTTGAGCAAAACAACATGCCAATAACCCCCTCCAGCAACTTGTATTGCAATCTGGAAAAGGAGATCAATGAGTTTGACTACCCAGGTAGGAACCAACTTGAGGTGGAGACCAACGACAAAGCCTTAAAGATCCTTGACAATATTGACAATAAAGAAACCTTCCAAGAGGGTTACACTACAAGCAAAGAATACGGCTTTACAACTACTAACGAAGATAACATGGATAGTGAAAGTTCCATCATCAGATCGACTATTCCAGAAATGGTTTCCAATTCTTCCCAATAGGAGGCATCCGCAAAGGAAAACAACCTATGGAGCTACCTTGGAAAAGCCCCCACAAGAACTTATTGCTAAGTCGAGACCCCCTCCTAGCGAAAAAGAAAGATGAATCCAAGAAGAGAAAGGATAAGGCTCCCTCCCGCAAAGAGGGTTCACTACGACAATGATCATCATCCTGTTAAATGCTAGAGGGTTAATCGACCCTTCAAGAGCAACCATCATTGGTTAATGGCTTCGCGACATTAACCTAAACCTAGAATTTATGTGTATTCAAGAGACTAAAATTGATGGAGCAGACCTCCATAAACGGCTCAAACATGTCTCCTCGACCCATGTTTGGATTTCAACAACGCACCAGCGAGGGTCCGGTGGGATGATAATCAATATCAATCGATTCTAGTTTGAAAAGCTTGAGAACTCCATTGAAGATGAGCGCCATCGATGGATTGCTGTTTCCTTTGGTGCTCCCTTTCATTTTACTTTAGTCTCTATGTATGCCCCTAATGGGGAGTTGGAGAGATTGAACACTTGGGCCTCCTTGGACTCACTCCCCCACAACGTGCTTATTTGTAGTGACTTCAACATGGTGGAGGATCCTATGGATGGATGGAATGGCAAGGGCAAGGTCGTCGATAGTCGGGAGAAAGAAACGTGGGACAAGACTAAACTGCACTTGGATCTGGTAGAATTCAAAGATTCGAATGGCTTTTCGTGGTCAAATCTCCAAGCGGGTGAGGACTTGAGGAAAGCCAGACTCGATAGATGCTACATTTCTCAGAGCTTTACTCATCAATGGGGCCACCCTTCCCTCTTGCAATGCATTGGCCTCACCATCTCTGATCACTACCCAATCGTTATCGCTTTCCAACCTTTCACCAAAATTCGTAAGGCTCCTTGGTTCCACGCCTACGTCACCTCCTTCTCTCTCCCCTCCGTCCATCAAGAAATTGCTGATGTGTGGAAGGAGGTGTTCGCCTCCGGCTCGTCCCCTGCCAAGTGCTGGAGACGTGCAGTTGATAAGTCATGACAGATCATGATTAGATCCAGGAAGATGCTCGAGATTGTGCGGCAGGCTCGTAGAGAAGCTCTATGTCATAGACTCTGAAGACTCGAGGAGGAAGTGAACAAAGGAAAATCTCAATCCCAAAAAGGTCTACGAAAAATCAGAGTGCTGTTGAGATACGAGGAAGAAATACAAAGGAAAAATTTGCAAATTTTCTTGAAGGAGTGGTGGGCTGGCAAAGCCGACTGTTGCAGAGCAAAGAGAGCACAAGGCAGAGAAAAAGAAGGGCCCCAAAATTTTTCCGATTTGGACACCCAATTTTTGTATTATAACCATTCTTGTAATATATTTTCCGATGTAAATGCACTAGAGGAGTCCTCTAGATGCATCCCCATAGAAGATTAGAAGCTTACCCATGTAAATTAGTAGGAAAGTAGTCTTTTAGTGAATAAAGTGCCAGTCTCTTGTGTGAAATGACCATTTTTAGGGCACAAGTATATAAGTCAATTTGTGACTCTTTGTAAAGACTTTTGGCCATTGTGAGAATCAAAAGCACAGAAATTCGAATTTGTGTCTTCTCCTCTCTGTATCTTCTTCTTTGTGAGCTTGTATGCATGTGTGTTTCTTGAAAAGAGTGTTAGGAAGTGTTGTCTATCCATGAAAGCTTTTGTTTGCTGTGGTTAAGGTGTGTGTAAAGTGTAGGAAGTGCTGAAGTGTAGGAAGGTCATTCTCGCGACTCAGTATTTTGCTCATAACTTGAAGTAGAAGTGTCAGAATTGAGTGAAAATACCACCATTGGATGCGTCTTGTCGAGAGCTTCAAAACACATATGCTATTTTCTATATTTGGAGTTCGGAGCTGAGAGAAAAGCTCAATTTACTATTGGCTGTTGTTTCAAGTATCGTGACACCATGACTGACAGTTGAAGCTTGTTTGGATTAGTCTTTGCCTTGTTTACACTCTTTGATTATCTCATTTGCATTGATCATCAATTGAATGCATGTCTTCATACACTCGGCTAGGTTTTGATACTCATCGGATTGATAATTAAAGCGTGAATCCCCACTATATGCACTTGAGGGGGATTGAGGTATAGTCTCTTTCTCCACAAGTCCCTAAGTTGGTTCTTAGGTACACACGTTTTTTGGCACCGTTGCCGGGGAGTGTCGAATCAAATCGAGGCATTCGTGTGATGGTAAGTAGCTTTTTGCATTGAAGCGAGAGGAGGAGTAGTGATTTTCTCTTCTTTGGTAAGTCACTTTCATTCACACTTACTACTTCTCACTCTTGAAGTGTATGTAGTGAGTTATTAGTCTAGGGAAGTGAGTGGAGTGAGTAGAGTAGGAGGAGTAAGGGAGTAGGTTAAGTAATTAGAGTAGCTTTCAGTCTTTGTCTTGTTGTTTTTTTTCAGTGAGTAGGAAAATTCAAAAGTATAAAAGCCAAAAATGTCATTTTGTAAGTCACTTGTCTTTTGAACAAGTATCGTGAGAGGCGACTGTCGAGTATCGTGAGCTAAATTCCAGGATTTTTGAGCTGTGTAGAGCTAGTTAGAGTTGTTAGAGAGTTGAGAGAGAGTACCTAAGGTAAGCACGTATATCATTCTCTCATCCTTATCACATAAATTAAGCATTTCAGGAAAAACGATCTACGTGAAGTATCGTGAAGGCCATACCGGGGTAGAGAGGAAGTATTTTTATGATTCAGGCTAAGAGGGGAGGGTAAATCTGCTCTGAGAACATGTGTATGAACCCAAATTCAAAAAACAAACTGACAAAAAGCTAAAAAGTGTCAAGTATCGTGTTCTCCCACGGTCGAGTATCGCGATACCTGACAAGTATCGTGATCTCCTGTGGTTGAGTATCGCGATACTTCACAAGTATCGAGTATCATGGTTGCCCGATCGCGATACTCCACAAGTATCGAGTATCGTGGTTGCCCGATCGCGATACTTCACAAGTATCGAGTATCGTGAGATCCCTGATCGCGATACTTCACAAGTATCGAGTATCGTGAGATCCCTGATCGCGATACTTACCAAGTATCGAGTATCGTGGTTGCCCGATCACGATACTTACCAAGTATCGAGTATCGTGAGATCGCCGATCGCGATACTTATCGAGTATTGAGTATCGTGGTTGCCCGATCGCGATACTTACCAAGTATCGAGTATCGAGTATCGAGTCCGTCAAGTATCGTGTATCGTGTCTGTTGAGTATCGAGTATCGTCTTTATCCAAGTATCGAGTATCATCTCGGGTAGATATCGTGTATCGTCTGAGTCAAAGGTCGAGTATTGTGAACTTTTTTGGAGGTCAAGTATCGTGACTTGAGATTTCATACTCAGTCCTTTCCCAGCCAAACTTTTCTAGAATTCTGACCTTTAGTGAAGAACTCTAGAAGTTGGAGGTTGGCAAGGTCAAATAGAACTTTAAAGTGGATGAACCTAAGATCTGGGAGAACCCTAGGAAGCCGAAGAAGTGTGATTTCTTCTGTAGGAAGTGTAGCGGAGCCAAGTAGCCGTTCACATTATTCTGAAGTCTCTAGTGAGTCAGAAGAAGAAATTCCTATGGCTTCAAAGGATATGCAAAACACTGTACCAATGATTGGCATGATGTCAATTATTGAGGGAGAATATCGGACATCTTTAGAATATGTGACCACCAATCAACATGAGATACCTGTCTACCTAGATGGTCTAAACCGATCAGTGGCACGACTGAAGAAAGCTTCAGATGTTTACATAGTGCCTAGGCCAGCAGTTAAGTATTCAAGAGGATTTTATATGCATAAAAGAGACATCCAGTATGTTGTTACAGAACATCCTGAAAATATCAATGAACTTGGGGAAGAAAACAATGCTCATAACCCTAATGACGAAGGAATTGAAGAGCAAGTGACCACACCTAGAGGGAGATCTACTGTTGTTAGATTTTGGAGAGGAGACCTGATTCCCCAAGATGACTCCTTAATGGATGTGTATTTGATCAATGGAATGGAGCATCTCCTCAGAGCCCACTCTTCAATATGGGAAGCAACCCCTAACCCCGTGACTGTCTATGAGTTACAAGATCCTGACTTCCCCACCATCATCACGTATTTGGACAAAAACCAGAGAAGGTATTGGCCCCTAACAGATTCGAAGAGAGCCGGGTTGAAATATCAGAACATTCCAGTGTTTCCCCCGAGGGATCAAGCCACTACTTCACAAAACCCACATGGAACCTCTCAAAATAATTCATTCCAGCAGTCAGGACAAACACAACAAACACATATTCCGGTCAGACCACACGTACAATTTGCTATGCCTGCAAATAACCCTAATTATCGGCCTCAGCCACCTGTGGATCCAAGAAATGGAATTCCTGCCCGAGTTAGAACACCTGTAGCAAGAGGACCTGGTATACCCATTGGAAGACCATTTTTCCCTGTGATGCCTAGACCGCCTGAGGCAGGAAGAAGATTAAGGCCAATTCAAGTGGCCAAATGCATGAGAAATCACTATGATGGCTCAAGTGAACCTTACAATCATATAGCTGAATTCAACCAAGTAATTAGAGCCGAACAAGTAGAAGATTTCTTGATCCAATATGAATCTTTTGGTCTAACTTTGACAGACACAGCTTTAGCTTGGTTCCAGCCATTAGATCCAAATAATTTTCAGAACATGGAACAGGTCTATCAAGAAATGATTGAGGAATTTACTCCGTCTGGAATTAAAAACAACTGGTCATCATTAACCCATAGCTTTAAGCAAGCCCCTATGGAAGCAGTGTGATTAGCAGCAAGAAGATTCAAGCAGTATGTGGATAGGTGCCCAGTGGAAGAGAGACCCACCCAAAACAAAATGGTGTCATTATTTTTAGAAGGATTATTGAATGGATCATTAAAATCTTTGGTGTACGTGAAGAGAGTTCAAACCTTGCAAGATTGCATGAAGGAATGTATCGACTTAGAAGACAATCTAGCAGAGCATCTGAAAATACCTCAAGGTAGTACCAAAAGTGAAGATTCAGTAAGCAGCATATCAAACCCTAAGAACAATGTAGAGGAAATAGCTGACTTAGTAGCAAAGAAGTTGAACGTTCAAGGACAGAGGAACTACCCCAACAACCCAATGAGAGTGCCCATGCTTAGAAGATGTATGCATTGTGGAGGTGATCATCCTTCTCATTTGTGCACTAGGGGAATAGTCCCACCACCTGCCTATGCTTACAATAGACCACCCGTTCCATGCCCTTTACAATATTGCAGCATAGAACAAAAATACTCAAATCACAGCGTAGAAAATTGTCCTTACAATAGGCAATCAAGACCTGCACAACCTGTCATGAGACCTTATGGGTACCCTCAGAGAGATCTAGGAGGAGAAGCCCTTAGATATCCCACCTATCAGCAGTAGGCACCTGTACCACAACCATATGCTTATCAAGGGTACACTCAACCACAACCGGTGTTAGGACAAAAACCACCCCATCCTCAAAATGTTGTCCTAGTGAAAATAGCTCAACCCGAGGAAAACTTAGAGAGAGCAATAGTTCCAACGACACCATTGACTAGTAATGAATCATATGATTCATCCCATGACCATAGTCAAGGAAACTATCCAGTTATGAGAGCTCTATGATAGGATATGGAAAAATGTACGAACCATATGCATATGGCATGGAAGTGCCAGATAGTTCCTACGGATATGAGCAGGACTATGTGTCCTTGATGTACACAGCCCCTAGGGCATCCATACCCCCCCCGACCTATGAACAGACCACCTGTACCTAGAGGACCATGTTATAGATACGGAGGTGATCATTATATCAGAGAATGTACACTACCAAACCCACCACCACCACAGCGAGTCTGGGAAGGATACTGTAGTGATTGTGGTAAAGAACACCTTTTCAGAGATTGCCCCAAGAACCCCAACAAAGTTAACTCTAATGTGCAGATTAACGTGATAGAAGTGATAGAATCATCAGAAAGCGACAAGGAGTACACTGTACCATTGAAAGCAACTAGAGCTAAAGCTAGAGAGACCCCGGAAAAAACTGAAGAACATAATCAAGGCTACAGAGAGGTGAACACACCTACACCTCAAGTAGTTGAAGACTTGGAAGAGCCTGAGAGAAGTGTGGTAAGAAAACGAACACAAAGATGGAAGAACCGTAGAGACAGGATAAAGGAAAAGAAATTGCTACAAAAGAAGGAAATTGAGAAGAGCGAACAAAATCTAAAAGAGAAACAAGAAGAGGAAGGAGAAAATCAGAAGGGAAAGTCAAAAAAAGAAGAGGTAGGATCAGTTTTAGCAGATCCCATGCCTGAAGAATTAGCCATGTGGATTCAGGCTTACAAAGCATGAATAAGAGCAGGACCTACCATCGAACAACATGAAAGAGAATATCCAAGAGGTGATCTAGAGAAGGAAAGGTTGGAGGTATGCAAAAAATTAATCGAAGTGGCTCAGCAGACCTTAGAAAAACCTGTTCTTCAATTACCCAACTCACGAATTCCCGAAAAAGAATTCCAAGAGTGTGTCATCCCTAAGGAACCCGAGAAACTCGAAGCAAGTAAGATGCATAATGGAAATTACTGTGAGGATAAAAGGGAAGGATCCATTGTTCCCGACGTAGAAGGGGAATGGCCTAAAGATTTGTGGGCAAGAGTCCAAGAAGACCGGTGGAAGAAAGTGGAAGGAATAGACCCACCCTTTGAGGAGCTAGAAGGAGAAGGTGAAATTGAAGACTCCATACATGAACTGAATTAAGAAGAAATAATACCAATTGATCCAAGTAATGAAGAAAATGATAGTGTAAAGGTTTTGCCAAATTACACAGGAGAGTATGAACATAATTCGGAATTATATTGTATTCGCTCGATACGGAAAAAAGAACTGAACCCATCAGTCCAAACATCGGATGTCATACAACACCTTAGAAAGGTAAAAATCCCTTGCACTCTGACATTGGAAGAATTGTTGAAGGTCAAACCACATTTGAAGGAGAGATTAACGAGTCAATTGGAGATCAAGGCGGAAGAGAAGGAGATGTCTGATGAAGTAACACAGTAAAAATCCCAGTCGATAAGGTAGGAGATTTTAGTGAGGGAGACGAAGGAAACACGTGCCTTCCAATTACCTATAGAGGTTACACTACCAAAGCCATCTTAGATTCTGGAGCTGGAGTATGAATAGCAACTAAAGAAATTTGGGAGAAATGGGGAAAACCAGCTCTAAGACCAACACGCATGAAGATACAAATGGCAGATGGACACACTGAAAGACCCTTGGGATTATTGGAATGGGTAGTTTTTACCACTTGCGGAGTTGAGTTCGAGCACACCTTAGCGATATGTCAATTTGAAAGACCTAGCAATTATGAAATGATACTTGGAAGACCTTTCATGAGACAACTAAAGGTAGTGCAAGATTGGGGAAAAGACGTTGTATACCTACAGCACGAAGGAACCACCACAAGAATAAATCTCCACACATACACATATCAAGATGTTCCCGAGTGAATGCATTGACAAGGAAGGATATGATGTTAGTCTATACGTGGTAGTTCTTCAAGAGGTTGAAGAAGGGGAAGTGATAGAAAAGGAATGGAAGGAGGATTACGAGAGCATTGAAATGGAGCAAGAGCAAATGGAAATAGAAAGTAGAAATCAAGAAGTGAGTGTCATGACTAATGAAATAAATCAAGAACCAACATAGGAAGAGGAGTTTGGATTAGATAAAGCAAAAAATGACGAAGAAAACAAGCCTCAAGACCAATTTGAAGTGCCCGCCCACTTCAAAAAATATGAAGTAGAAGAGAGAAGAATTGCTATTCAAATGCCAAAACGAGAAGCATAGCCAGGAATAGCATATGACAACAAAGAGCAAACCAAGAAGATAGTAGTAACGTTAGAGGAAGGAGAGGAGCGATGTACCTTCATAGGATAGGATGTCTCAATGGAGGAAGAACAAGAGTTAATACGCTTCATAAGGGAATACCGGGATGTCTTTGCCTGGACCTATAAGGATTTGAAAGGAGTAGATCCATCTATATGTGCACATAGAATCCCTATGACATCTGAAGCTAAACCTTCCAAACAAAGACCTTACACATATAACGATGTTTACTCAACAAAGATAAAGGAAGAGATAGATAAGTTATTAGATGTTGAATTCATATATGAGATTGAACACACGGAATGGGTGTCACCCTTGGTGGTCATACCGAAAAAGAATGGTAAATTAAGAGTATGCATAAATCTGAAAAAAGTAAATGCTGCCACCATTAAAGATAGTTACCCATTACCCATCATGGATCATCTTTTGGAAAGAGTGGCAGGGAAGGAAGTTTACAGTTTTTTGGACGGCTTTTCAGGTTATAATCAGGTAGCCATTGCTCCTGAGGACCAGCATAAAACAGCCTTTGCAGCTGAATGGGGAGTATACACCTTTAGGGTTATGCCTTTTGGCCTAACCAACGCCCCAGCCACTTTCCAAAGATTGATGTGTCATGTATTCAAGGAGTTCTTGAGAAAGAGTATGGAGGTATACGTGGACGATCTATGTACTTATTTAGCTATACGATCAAAGCATATCCCTGAACTAGGAAAGATCTTTGCCAAATGTCGACAATATCGAGTATGCCTCAATCCAGAAAAGTGTGTCTTCATGGTTTGACAAGGGAAGATATTAGGACACATTGTCTCTAAGAATGGAATCTCAACAGATGAAGACAAAATCAAAGTCATTCTGGATTTACCGAGACCAAAGAATGCTAAAGAAGTCCAAGCATTTATGGGACATTGTGGATACTATCGAAGATTTATACATATGTATGCCATAATTGCTAGACCTCTCTATGCATTATTGACTCAGTTTAACTGGACTGAAGAATGTGAGAAAGTCTTTAATGAATTAAAGAGTCGATTGAGTTCAATACCAATCCTTAGAGTACCCAATTGGAACAAGCCATTTCACATTCACGTGGATGCTTCCAAGTTTGCCATTGGTTGCATCTTAGCTCAACCTGCAGATACTGGAAAGTTAGATCACCCTATAGCCTATGCCAGTAGACAATTGAATCAAGCAGAACGCAATTATACCACGACTCAAAGAGAAGGCCTAGGAATGGTGTATGCAGTAAAGAAGTTTCGACACTACTTATTGGCAAACAAATTCAAATTCTTCATTGATCATCAAGCCCTACTATACTTAGTCAATAAGCCTTGTAATACAAGACAACTAGTACGATGATTTCTATTGTTGTTGGAATTTGATTTTGAAGTAGTAGTCAAGAAAGGAAATACCCACATAAGAGCGGATCACCTATCAAGAATGACACACGGTGAACCACCCATAGGAGTACCAGATGATCTGCCAGATACGTACCTTTTTAATCTCGAGGTATGTCCCCAATGGGCAGAAAAGTTGACCCCTATACTCACTCATGGACCTAAAGATGGGATCACACCAAACCGAACCCAAGACCTATGGAAGGCTAAAAACCTTCATATCATTGCTGGATGTTTGTATCACCAAGACTCAAGCGGATTACTCATGAGATGTGTAGAAGAAGAGGAACAGGAAATGTGGCTTCAGAAAGCACACGTAAATCAATGGAAAACTCATCTAAATGCAAATGGAACATGGCAAACACTAAGGATAGTGGGCATATATTCGCCAACCATGCAGAGGGATGTGCATAACTATGTATCAGCCTGCCCAACCTGTCAAGAACGAAATCAAGAAGAGAACTCCACTCTATGCTACTCCACTGTAGCACCAAGATGGAGCATGCCTCTGGTGAAGTTCTTAAAGACCCAAGAGTACCCAGAAGGAGCCACTCTAGCAAGAAAACAAGCACTTGTAGAACAAAGCAAGGACTATGCTCTTATTGGAAAACAACTCTTTAAACAAGGAAGAGATAATCATTTGCGAATGTGCATTCATGAAGACGAGTATCTTGCTGTTTTAGAAATGGCACACACAGGAGCTGCAGGAGGACACTTCTCTGCAGAGAAAACAGCAAAAATGATTCTCTTTGCTGGAATGTGGTGGCCAACTTTACATCAGGATGCAGCCACATATGTTCAACGATGCGATACTTGTCAACGAATGAAATATCCAATTAGAAGAGATGAAATGCCACTAAAACCCATGATGAGTGCCAGAGCTTTTACTAATGGGGAAGAGACTTCATAGGACCTATTAGCCCCCCAACTAAAGGATCCCACACTGAGTATATAATTGTAGCCACAGACTATCTGACCAAATGGGTTGAAGCCAAAGCAACCAAGAAAAATGATGCAAGAACTACGGCCAAGTTTCTCTTCGAGAACGTTTTCACTAGATTTGGACTACCGATAGAAATTGTGAGTGATAGAGGTACGCATTTTGTGAATGAAGTGATAGAAGCCTTATTGAATGAATTCTTGGTAATTCATAAGAAATCAGCCCCTTATCACCCACAAGCCAATGGACAAGCCGAAAGTTCAAATAAAATCTTATGCACAGTTCTCACTAAAATTGTGAACAATTGTGCACATCACGCTTTATGGGCATTCAGAGTAGCTTACAAAACCGCCATAGGCACTACTCCTTTTAACTTAGTGTATGGGCAGAATGCTATTTTACCAATTGATTTCTTAATACCTACTCTCAGGGTAGCAACAAACTATGAGTGGAATGGACATGAACTCTCAGCTCAATTGGAACAAATAGAGAAGCTACACGAAACTAGGTTACAAGTAGTAGCAGGGATTTATGCTGCTAAACGGCGACAAAAGGCATATTTTGATGCTCATGTTAAAGACAAAAATTTGAAGGAAGGAGATTTAGTTTTGGTATATACCCTGAAACAACACGCTAACAAATTGCAGAAAAGAGGATATGGCCCATTAATCATCAATCACGTATCCACCAACGGAGCCATCAGCTTAGAAACTCTAGATGGAGATGTATTACCAAACTATATCAGTGGATGTCGAGTGAAAAAATATTTAGAGCCATTGACTGAAGAAATGATGTCACGACTGGTAACGGGTAAAAATAGACGTCTAGAGGAAGAAAGAATACGAGAGGAAGCCAGACAGGAAGCACTAGAACGAATCAAGAAACGGAAAGAGTGGATGAGAGAGAGAGATGAGAGATATCGATTAAGAGAGGAACTCATCCCAATGGCTAATTTTAGAGCCACTGAAAACCTAGGTCAACAAACGACACAACCATATTTGAATTTGGGAGCCGGAAAAACGGAGTACCACTTAGTGGATGCTCTCATTGACACAGGAACCGCTATAAGCTGCATCAAATTTTCATTGACTCAACAACTCAAGGCAAAATTACGTCCATCAAAGGCACAACTCATTGGAATCAGAGGAAAGACCACCAAGTGTATAGGAGAGATTACCTTACCTCTTCACTTAGGAAACAACACAATGGAACAAAAACTCTCAGTATGTCATGACCAAGACTTATTGGAAGAGCTTGTGTTAGGTCAAGACTGGATATACAAATATGAGGTGACTATTCAATTGGCCTTAGGATACATCTCAGCCAAGATAGGACACCGTGAAGTATTCAGCATGCTAGATGAACGACCAATCAAAGCTGCAAGTATAGAGCCGAAAACTCATCCAAATGAATACAGTGATGAATGCATGTTCACTAGCACTATGGATACCCCTTCATCGAGTACTTCATGTGAGGACGCACCGAATCCTGCTTGCATACCATCTTCTAATCTAGCAAGTCACAAGAGTGTCATTCTATCTGAAAACAACCTTAGCAAAGAACCATGCACAAGAGAGACTAGTTCTCCAGGTAATCACAAGTCTGCACCTATTAGAACATACCCCATTCCGTACACTAGATAGGCGAAGGACCAAATGGCTACATATCTTCAACAGAAGGACTACTTGCTACAGCAGAAGAACCCACAGAACCAATATGAAAATCGCTCTGCATATTCAGTTCCACAAAGAATTGCTAAAGTATGGATTTCGAAGAAGGTAATAGCCGCCCAGTCGGACCGCACACAAATATGGATTCCCAAGTCATGTACTCAAAGGACAATCATCAAAAGGGATCAACTGATGAACAAGGAAAATCAGTATGATCTAAAGGCAAAACGACAGAAGCTAAACTGCTACAAGATAGAGCAGGAGTCTACGTACAATTCACACATCATTCCAAGATTCAAAAAGCAGACAAAGCAGAAGCACCAAATGAGAAGCATCACATTCACCAAGAAGGTTGGGAACACAATTTCCCCCAACAGAATAAAGCAGATTTGGATGCCGAAAGACAAAGCAAGCCGTATACATCAACCAAATAACTCGAGTTGCATGCATATGGAGTTACCAGAATCCAAAGTATGCATGATAGGGCACATTACAAGGCCAAGCATTCAGCATGCTATTCTTCTATTTCAGGATAGTGACGCACATTTTCCTCTTGGGAAATAGGAGAGCACTTGTACATAATCTAAAGAAAATTACTAAAAAAATTAATAACTGTTTTGGCTATGAACTAACTTTTTTGTTTTTATTTCAGACAAAAAACATAAAAATATCTAAAAGTAGAAAAAAAACCAGGTATTACCTTTCTCACACCCACGGGGAAGGGACGACACCATTCACTCGGAGCAATGTCAATTTTATGAAGGACAAATGAAGGAGGATTTCTGATACTATCTTGCCACTAATTCATACTCTATATTGAGTGCAGATGGCATCTACTAACTCCGAAGAGACGCAAGTGGAAGAGGTCCAACTTCTTCCCTTGGAATCCATAACAAAAGCAAGAGGCCATTGGTTTCTGGATGACCAATCGGTGTCGGACCTCATTTTCATGGCCACCATCAAGATTATGGACAAGGATCACTACTTCCCTATTATGTCCCAAGACGTTAAGACCATCATACAAGGATTACCACGCATGACGGATGTCTGGACACAAGCAGGAATAGATGCATTTCTCAGACTACCTATTTATCTACCAGATTTCTAGAGGTGTACGCAAGTGATGAATACACTTCAGCCGGCAGCGAATAAGATATCAGTTCCTCAAGCAAGAGTACTGGACAAAGTGGGTACATGGAAAACAATTCAATTCACTCATGAATTGATCAACAAAGCTTTTGGATGGAATCAAGAAGGGCTCACTAATGTCAAGGAAGAATGTCATGATCCGAAAAAGAGATCCTTTTTGGATATCAACAGAACAGATATTGAAGATGTTGTCTGCTTAGTGCATCAGCACTTTTGTTTTCCTAGTATGCATAGATACACAGTACCTCAAAAGATTGTCGTGCAACTATTATCACATGCTATGAGGCAAGTCGGCAATAAAGTAAATATGACGCCTTATGTTCAAGACCGATTATTTGAAGCCAAGAGGAAGTGGGGTCAGAAAAGTTTCTCAATGGCAGTTCAGCTTTGACCTTACTCATCTATGAGGCACTTGATATGAAAAACTGCTTGCGTGAGATGCCAACCTCTGAAGGGCTAGCCAAATACGCCAAGTCAGCTACGGTTCCAAAGAAAAAGAAAACAGTCATTGCTGTTGAAGAAGTAGGAACGAGTTCAAGGACACCTATGAAAGGAACTAAACATTTAAGAGAGGAAGAAGCTCAGGAGACACCCACTTCAAAGAGGACACACATCTTACCAAAGATTCTTGGGAACCAACAACCACTTACGAAAAGAGACCTCTCTGCTGCCCTAGAAGAAACACATCAGTATATGCGGGGGCAAGTAAATTTGAATATCCAAGGTCACCATTACAAGCAAGCCAGCAAAGAAAGGAGAATGAAAGATAAAGAACAAACCCCTGAACAAGTGGCCAGATACAAGGAATTAGGCTTGGAAGATTCGAGTTCCCAAGAAGAATCTAGTCATGAAAAAGACACTCTGGATACTGATATAAAGATAGAAACTCACAATGAAGAATGGACAGAGATTAATCAAGTCGAAGTCACGCCAGACAACCAACAGGGACAAACCAAGAGCCAAGAACTCACGAAACCAGATCATGTCATTCAATTGAATGATACGACAAAGATCAACATCAAGGAAGCTCCAATAAATAATAGATATGCAAAACCACCCATCAAAGAGGAAATATCAACTTTAGTGGACCACGACTCCGACCTACAACAGAATAAGGAGCAAATCGTGATTGAAGTGCCTGATGATACACCTCAAGGTAAAGTTGATCACAAGGAGGCTGAGCCAAGGATACAACTCCACATTAGGCAGCCCCATGATACCACTTTGCATGTAGCCAAAGGAAAAGATGTGATAACAGGTGAAGAACCTAGCATCCCTACCACATGGCTAAATGTGGATGTTACTCAATTAAAACCAGTTATCAAACAAATTATCAAAACGGCCATGGATACACAACAACATATGATGGATACAGATGCAGATCACGACAAAGCCATGAGGGAAAAGAATCAGTTTCAAATTATGAGTGAACAACTATCTGCACAACTTATCCAAGCCCAGAAAGAGATTGCAGCCAAGGGAACGGAGTTACTCGCAGTAAAATCACAATGTGATACATTGATGGCCCAGCATCACCAACTCCAGGCACAACTGACAAACCTACAAAAATTACATGAAGCTAGCGAGGCCGACAAAGAGAGAATGAAAACTAGAAGCAACTTACTGGAAACACAACTAAAGGTGTATATGGAGGAAAATGACAATTTACGAAATAGAAACAAAGAATTAATGAAGTCATTGCTATATGATCAACCCATCGAAAAACAAGAAACAACAGATATTGATCAGAAAGAGTTAAGAGATCAGATTGCAAAATATGCAGATATGCTGAAACAAGAGCAAGCATTAAGAGAAGAATGGACTCTAAAGTATTCCTCAGAAACCACCGAGCTTCGAAAACAGTTGAACACGGCTAACGCCAGACTGGCAGCAAGCTACAGTGAAAATATGGATCATGTAGCAGAAATTGGTAATGAACTGCTTGCAGCAAAAGAAGCACTCAGAGCAGCTATGCAAGAAAATAAAGAGAAGACTAATCGCATAGCACAATTAGAGACCAAAGCAGAAGCGAAAGCATCAATCGGGACACCAGTAGAGCCAAGACAAGAAAATCCTACTGGCGAGATAGAGGTACGTCCTCTATCTCCCCCGATTTATAATTCTCCAATAAAAGAGCAGATGGCGGAACCACATGATGATCATCCAATGCCATATACTGCAGAAATAAGTCAGAAGGAACGGGCACTATTGGTGTCCCGGTTGACAGAACATTTTGAAGATGAAGTCATCAAAGTCATGAAAGAAGCAAAGATTAAAGGTAAAGACTTAGAGAAGATCATGAAGCCTTTCAACATTCCATACGGACTGATGAAAGAGAAAAGAAGACAATACATCAAAAAGATCACACAGAAAAATCCAGATGAACAACTGCACTTCAAACATGACACATTCACTTATACGCAAGAAGAATTTCAAGTGGCGCAGCCTGTTTGGAGAAGAAAATTTTTGGAGAAACATCCTACATTACGGGTGCACTGGCAAGCAGCACCATATTTATTACAAGTAAATCCATCTTTTTGTCCAACACCACGGCGCAGAGAAGCATGAGAATTTTTGGATATGCAAACGACAGGTGTAATCAATAAACAGTGGCTAAACTATCCACTACTTCCAAGTCCACCGCATAAGTATCTACCAACGGAGGATTATATGGTAAAGACCATCGAATTTCGGCTTCAGAGTTATGCAACAGTACCAAATTTAACGATCAAAATGACAAATAAAATACTCAGTATGATACTCACAGTATTAAAAGTCTTCAAACATGCAGCATATACATTTTTGAGTTTCATTGGCATTAATCAGGGAACAAACATTCTCATTTTTGATTTGTCTATTATGCCTAGCCGACCTACCATAATGGCCTATTATTCTCGACTCATGTTTTTTCCAAGTACATACATGCAGACGCTCGAAGAAGCCTTTTTCACAGGGTTTTTTGAAATCGATTCAGAGATCTTTTTAAAGATGTCATCAAACCTGAATGCCAGATTAGTGGCATATGAGCTAAGCTTTTTCGCCGATCATAGACAACCACCACATGACGGTGTAAAAGCAGAACAATGGAAGCAGCTAATGATACGGGAAGCCAATTTGCTTAATGAAATAGAGCAAAAAGTGTATAGAACATACGCCCGTCGACTCTCAAAGCCTATCGGGGACAACAGAGTTCAGGAGGGGGGAAGTGTTGAGGGAGAATCAAGCAAAAAGAAGAAAAGAAGAAGACAACGAAAGAAGCTTCACTAAAAAGATCATATCCGAAGAGACATCTCTGCAAGAAGCCCCGCAGGGGCGCAACACCCATCTCTGCATAGAGCCCCGCAGGGGCACATATCAAGGAAAAAGCATGTCCGTGGAAGGAGGGACCAGGGCCAGGAAAGTATCCATGAAGTGCAAGAAGATATCCAGCGGTTCCGAAACCACAATATTTGGCAGGTAATAATCCTTCCGCTGACAGCGTGCGATGAAAAGAAAGTAAACAGGCTCAAAGCAATACAACAGGGTCAGATGTGTGCAACCAGGACAAATCAGAGGACCAAAAGCTAGAAAGAGGTCACTGATGGCGTGCGTGGCAACCAAACTGAATGCAACAACCCAAATTTGTGATGTACGGGATATCAAGGGGAAAACAGAAGCAAAGGACTTACATCGGATAAAATAACAAATTCTCTGACAGTCCTTACCGCTTCTTCGACCACTGGGTGCGTATATTCAGACCTCTTAAACAAGCTGAAGACAAGAAGTAAAGCCTGTCAAGGGACGACAGAGACAAAGAGGGGGAGAGTGTTGCAGAGCAAAGAGAGCACAAGGCAGAGAAAAAGAAGGGCCCCAAAATTTTTCCGATTTGGACACCCAATTTTTGTATTATAACCATTCTTGTAATATATTTTCCAATGTAAATGCACTAGAGGAGTCCTCTAGATGCATCCCCACAGAAGATTAGAAGCTTACCCATGTAAATTAGTAGGAAATTAGTCTTTTAGTGAATAAAGTGCCGGTCTCTTGTGTGAAATGACCATTTTTAGGGCACAAGTATATAAGTCAATTTGTGACTCTTTGTAAAGACTTTTGGCCATTGTGAGAATCAAAAGCACAGAAATTCGAATTTGTGTCTTCTCCTTCTGTATCTTCTTCTTTGTGAGCTTGTATGCATGTGTGTTGCTTGGAAAGAGTGTTAGGAAGTATTGTCTATCCATGAAAGCTTTTGTTTGCTGTGGTTAAGGTATGTGTGAAGTGTAGGAAGTGCTGAAGTGTAGGAAGGTCATTCCCGCGACTCAGTATTTTGCTTATAACTTGAAGTAGAAGTGTTAGAATTGAGTGAAAATACCACCATTGGATGCATCTTCTCGAGAGCTTCGAAACGCATATGCTATTCGCTATATTTGGTGTTCGGAGCTGAGAGAAAAGCTCAATTTACTGTTGGCTGCTGTTCCAAGTATCGTGACACCATGACTGACAGTTGAAGCTTGTTTGGATTAGTCTTTGCCTTGTTTACACTCTTTGAGTATCTCATTTGCATTGATCATCAATTGAATGCATGTCTTCATACACTCGGCTAGGTTTTGATACTCATTGGATTGATAATTAAAGCGTGAATCCCCACTATATGCACTTGAGGGGGATTGAGGTATAGTCTCTTTCTCCACAAGTCCCTAAGTTGGTTCTTAAGTACACACCGACAAACCCACCATAGAGATGTGTCGCATCCTTAAAAGGAAACAAAATAGAGAATTGATCCCCCTATTGCTAGACTCAATTGGCAATGTATGCAATACGGAAGAAGATAATTTCGGGATTCATGAGACTCCTGGGGACCTCGACCCCCCTCTGCCACCATAGACGAGACTGCATGGAAGCCATATATAGGGTTGCCCCCCACAGGACAACACACCTTCGTTCCCTGCTTGATGCCCCAATCTCAGAAGCAGAAATCACTGAAGTCATTGATGCCCTCCCTTGTGGTAAAAGCCCCGGCCCAGACGAGCTCACTAAAGAGTTCTTTAAATCCTTCAAGTTGGTGGTCGCCACCCCTCTTCGTCTGGTTTGGCAAGAGGCACTCGAGTTAGGCGCGCTTCCGACTTGTCTCAACAATGACATTATCAAGCTAATACACAAAAAAGGGGAAAAGAACAGAATAGAGAACTAGCATCCTATTACGATGCTCCAAACAGGATATAAGAGCATTGCCAAAGTCATACCCAACAAAACCTCCACCCATTTGAGAGCGTGGTTAAGCGAGGACCAAAAAGGTTTCATCAAAGGCAGGTCAATCTTGGAAACCATTATTGATATCTGGGAAGGTCTTGAATTTGCAAATGAGTCAAGACAAGATGTGGTCTTCCTCAAGATTGACTTTGATAAAGCCTACAACAGGTTGGAATGGACTATATTCTGCAGTCGCTTAAAGATCTTGGATGTAGTCAGAAGTTCACCAAGATGATCGTGACCCTTCTAGGAAACACATCGACTCAAATTAATGTTAATGGAAAACTTTCGAAGGTGATCAAACTTAGAAGATCAATTAGACAAGGGTGCCCATTGGCCCCCCTTCTCTTTGCCATTGCCACGGAAGGGCTTAGCAGGCTGGTGGTGCATCAGGTGGAAGCTAGTAATATCAAAAGCCTCCGTTTGCCTCATGACCATGGCCAGATCACCATGAGACTTTTTGCCGATGATATGAATGCGTTTGTCCACAATGATAGTACCAGCCTGGATATGTTATGGAGGTGTCTTGATACTTTTTGCGAA
>CM035406.1:172950519-172983019 GCA_020310875.1 Ceratopteris richardii
GAGTGTCAATCTGGCTATGTGGGTATAAATCTTTTTTCCTTTTTGCTTTTGATTCAGATGTTCCATAAAGCGATTCAAGTTGCAGATATAATATACTTATAAAATTCCCCACTGCTCTGAATACAACCATGTAATGTAACTTTTATCCGTTGAGCGACGGCCCTTCCACTTGGAACCGTCGGATCACTAAGGCGATTGCTGATGATATTACTAGTAAATACGTTCCTCCACATGTGAATATTTTCTACTGTTTGGATTTGAGTTTATTTTCCTTTCTGAACAAAAAGCAATTCTTTTTATGTGTACTGCAAAAAAGGGGGGGGGGAATCATAGATTTTTTCACGATGATGAGTTCTTCTAGGTTAATGATTAGATTACATACATAGTCTCTCCCCCTCCTTGCCTTTCCCTTTCTCCCGAAAATAAAGTTGATATTACTGAAAAGCTGATTACAAATCATGATATGTGGTGCATATACAAGATCAAAGCCTCATGGGCTGAGTGCAAACCAAATTACTGCAGGTGTTTTGATGAGCGTAGTAAGAACTTCCTAGATGTCTAGTGCACAGTGCTCTGAATCATGTCACAGAAACAGTCATGGAAACCCCAAGTCATGAAGGAACTGATCTCTGCTTTCAATGGCTAAGTGCGTCAAACCCTTTGAGGTGTGCCATTGGCTCCAAAGATAATGTACACCTGCTCATGAATGATGAGAAACTAGATCTCTCCCTACTCCCCTCTCCAGTGGGGGCAGGGCCAGAGTGTAAGAGAGACTCTACAATTGGAGCGATGTAAGGAGTACAAATATGGTTGTGTCTTGTCCGCAGTTACCAACTAACTACTGGCTGTTCTTCATGAGCAATCATCAAAAGAAACTGATTCATCTACTGATATGCCGGTCCTAAACATGTTCCCAAATCTGATCAGCAATGCATGCGATGGTTCTGATTGTGTTCAATGTCTGTCTGGTATGCATGGGCATAGCTTTTCCCCACAAAAATTGTACAATGGATGCACACAGGCATGAGAGTGTTATAGAGTTACATGGAAGTATTCTGGAATGTCTTATGTAATATCATGCCTCTTGTAGAAAAACATTGCTAATATATAATGTTGCTGATTTTAAAGATATTTATGAATAATAGCTTGAAGTACATAGTTCTGTCCATAGCTGATTCGGATGGCAATATGATTTTGGACTCGGACGGCTTGGAAAGCCCGAAACAAGACAAAAAAATGTTTCTGACGCGACCTTTTTTTCAAAAAGATTTCGGAAAATTACTGCTGATACTCTAAATGAGATTAGAAACATAGACAATTAAGCATAAATTCAATAAACACAGAGAGTAAGAAGCTGAAATTAGACAGTGAACTCATGTATGATGTTGCAGAAGACCAAAACTATAAATATGAGTGCAAAGTCATGTGACCAAAATATGCACATAATCATGTATGATCAACCATCATCTTTTCTCCACATACTCCTCCTCCTCCTCATCATCATCATGTGTTTGGTTCTCTGTTCCAATACTAGAACCCTCTTCTTCATGTGTATGTGATGTGGAAGGCATTGTTCTTGCTCCCAAAGATTGTTCCTCAATGGAATCTTGCAATTTCAAGAGTCTATTATCATATTTCTCTTTTTCAATCATATCCAATGTAATTTTCATTTTTACAATTCCTCTTTCTTTAATTTTGAATGCAAGACATAGATTTGTATGTATGTAAACCAAATTTTCCATATTTTTTGGAAGCCGCTTATTTCTTCTTTTTGTGTGAATCAATGAAAATGTGCTCTAGTTTCTCTCACAAGGAGAAACACATATTCCTTACATAGTTGTTAGCAACGTTTTAGCAACGTCGAAGGCAACGTGTTGCTAACGCGTTAGCAACATAGCAACGTTTGGGCCTAGACGTTGCTAAAACGTTGCGAACGTGTTTTTTTTTTTTTTGGTTTTTTTGTTAATATTTTGGTAGTCTACGCATCCTATAGCTAAGATATGATGAAATGCATGCTTTTAAACATATAATTAAATATACACACATATATATATAATGAACTAAAAGTAGATATGCGACATGTAGTATGTATACTACACATGCATACATATATTCATACATATTACATATGTAGATGCATACATACATGCATGCATACATACATGGTTGCATGCATGCATACATAAATGCTTGCATGCATGCATACATACATACATATTACATACATACATACATACATACATACATACATACATACAAGTAGATACATACATACTTGCATATTACATACATACACATGCACATTTGTAATTATATACATACAAACATACCTACATAGTATAGTGTATGATAGACATGAACATTATAGTATAGATTATTGAGTCTAGATTAGTCCCTGCACAATTCAATATTCACAATTCAATATTCACAAGTGATGTCCGTGCTAAGTAGTGAGATCAATCATCATAGAAGACTACCCTTGGCTTTGAAGGGCCAAGGCCATGCATGAAAATTTAGTCTAAGCTCTATAATTGCATAAGGAGATCAAGAATATGGAAAATCCAAAATATTTGGCTAGCTCAAGGTGATAAGGTGATAAGGCCTATAAAGAAAATCATACATAAATAAATGTATGCACTTTTATAGCTTTTTATGTCTTCCTCATTATCCATGTTTTTTTATTTCATTTATCATACATTTTTGACCAAATTTTGAATAGTTTCTTATCCCTCCTAAGGACAATATAGTTTTGGATTACAAAAAAAATATGCATGCAAAGCAACGCGTTGCGAACGTCGCAACGTTGCGAAGTTGCGGTTGCGAAGTTGCGAACCGTTCGCAACGCGTTGCGATGCAACACTGATTCCTTATGAGAGCACACATATGGTAAGCTTTTGCAAATTGGGAGCGTTTGCCCCAAATGTTTCCCACCACTTGATTGGATGTTGCATTCTATGAGGATCTATTGTAACTAGATGAGAAAATGTATTTGAACATGATTTCTATATGTCCAACTCGTTAAAAAAAACACCTTGCTTCTTAAGATCCCCAATTGTATATCTCTCTAGAACATCCATCCACCCATCATTAACTTCTCCATCACCATCATGCCATTGCTCCCTCCAAATAGGATGAATACATATGCAATAGCATGGAGTGAGGAGTGCAACATGTTCCATCTTTTAATGCATAAAGCTTTTATCTCATCGAGCCTTTCAAGAATACTTACATTGAGCTTTGATACCTCTTCCACCATTCTATCCGTGAGCTCATAAATGAGGCCCATGATGACACGTCCTTGATCGACACTTTATTTCACTCCTTTTATTTACACTCTAATCGTGATTTCTATTACATACACTCTCCCAACTACCATAAGATGAATTGATCTGAAAAAGATTATTGCCTACTCTTTAGTAGCCTATATGAATTTTGTAACTATTGGTATGTTCAATCGGATGGTTGTATGGTCACCTATAGTAGTTAAGCTATAAACATACAAGGCCAAAACCTATATACCATTAGTTTTCTATTTGCCAAACGCAAGGCTTTCAATATTGGAGCTCAAATTACAACTTTTTCTTTCACTTCCTCCCGAAGAAAGCACTTAGAATAACATTGGGTATTTAATCTTCTTTGGGCAAAGATAATAGGTTTACAAGTCACAAATACAACAATTTTTTATATATATTCTAACATGGACTTTATCCATGCAATGTTCCGAAGGTCTTCAAAAAGCAAATCAAGACAATGACACATGCAACGAGTAAAAAATATATGAGGCCGTTTAGCCTCTACCAAACCACCCGCCTTTATGCAATTTGTGGCATTATCCATGCACACTTGCACGACAGTTTCAAGACCCACACCTAATATAGCATCTTTCAATATGCTAAGTATGTATTCTCCTGATTTATACTCACAAGACTTGTCTACAGATTTCAAGAACATGGCACCATAAATGCAATAAATCATGACATTGATGATTGGTCTATTTCTAGTGTTAGACCAACCATCACATACAATGGTACATCCATAGGCTTTCCATTTTTCTCGTAACCTTTTTCATTTTCAATGGATCCAACTTCAATATGTAATTGCTTTGTGCGCAAATGGGAATACGAAGGAACCTTGAAAGAAGGACCTTCCGTCCGATTGCATTGATCATCTCCAAAAAAATATGGACTCCTTACTTTCCAAAGGGGGATGTCCTCCGCAAAAAGAATTTATGCAATGCTTTCAAAACTTCATCTCTTGCTTAAGACTCCTATGTTTCTTGCAATACACCTTTTCCTTTTCTTTGTCTTTTAGGGGCAGATCCATGTTGCATACTCTCCTCAATCTCATCATATTGACAAGGTGATGCATAGGATACCATATTTTGTTGTACATCATACTCTTCTACCATTGAAGCAAACATGTTATGTTCATTAGTAGCGACCACACCACTACTTTCTCCACTCACTTTGGCATATAAATTTTTGCATGTATCCCTTGCACGAGTGGGTGTATTGGGGCACTTGTCAACGCCAAAGCCTTTGAGACCTAAGACATGGACCCTAATTCAATTTGGCCTCCATCAAATGTGTGTCCACAATGCTTGCATTTGCAAGTCCATTGACCTTTAGGTAGTTGCTTGACTTTTGAAATAAATTTCCACTCTTCTCCTGCATTCTGAGGCATCTACATGTGAAAATAGTTATTAATCCTTAAGAGTCAAGTCTCAAATTATCCCCTTACTTACAAATGAAACAAGACTTACCTTTTGGGGAAGATCCTTTGTGTGAAAGCCTTTGAATAGAGGGCTGCAAATAGATGGTAATGGTGTCCCCTTTCTTGGTAGCTCAAGAGCCTTGGCACTACACCTTGTGGCCTGGTAGCTCAAGGGTGTGATTTGTGAGCTCCCTTCGCTCCTCAAGGCTCAAATCTAATGCGCCCATCGTCTATCTAACAAGTGAATCGCGAGCCAAAGAATGTGCAGAATAACACTTTTTCAGGTGTTTTTCACCTAGGCATAATGTCCGAGAAAGTCTTGTTCGAAATCTATTCCTGACCCGTACATTCGAAACACAATTCTAGGCATCCGAAAAAAGGTTCCCGATGCGTCTAATTCCAACTATGGTTCCGACCTCAAACATGAAAAGAGATTCAAAACAAAGAAACAAAGAAACAACTTCATATCAAAAAGAGTGTGACAAAATCTTAAGGTCGAATAAAGAAAACTAAAAGTTTTGTGGCATGACACATTCTTGCATGATTAACTTTTTGGAGTCCAAACACAAGCATGCAATAATCATGTCATTTCCATGGGTTATAACTTATATGATATCTAAGAGGTTGTGCTTTTGAGTGCTTTGACTCAACAAATTGCGTCTTTCAACCTGAACAAGGTACTCGAAGAAAGGAGCTTTTGAGTCATTGCCATTTTGATATGACCGGGTCACTCTCCTTTGCTTCAAGTGAGTTCATGAAAAGGGAACATCTCTTATATCATTTTTTCCACTTAATGATCAATGAGGGCTCCACTGTAGGGTTAATCATGTAAATGCTGTCAATGGAGCTAAGTTCTCAGATATGAGCCAATGACTCATGCAACAAATGCTCTTGTGGTTGAAAAAAGCATATTAATAGTCTAGTGGTATGAATAGACACATTATACCACTTTGATATCTTCTCCATTGCAATCCTTGTTGTTTGAATTTGCCTACTATCAAAGATTTTCAGAAGAGCAAAGATCATGCCACTAGTGAAGGAGTGCTCCTCAATGCATTTTTGAATCTCATTCATCCATGTGGCTTTGACATTTGGATGGGCACCTATTGTTATTTCTGGCCAAGTATGAGGTGGATTAGCTCATCTTCATAAGTGAATCGTATAGATATGAGTCAATGCTATTTATTATTCATTGTGTGTGTGCAAAATATTGGTTCTTGGCCCTCAGTGGACTCAGTGGAGTCAACTACGCTCTTGTTTTGTAGTTGTAGGCTCCTAGGTTTGGGGGTAAGCCTTTACTCTATCTATGGTTGGAAAGTAAGTTGATGTCCATCCTTTTCATGTCTCTCACAAGAATATTTCTTGTGATTTCTCTTTTTCACAAGAAGGATCTTACCGCAGTGCTAGTACTAGGGTTTATCTTTAATGTAGAATAATAAAACATTGAATTTTACAAACCCTTATTTTTAAGAAACCTTTAGATTTGAAAACCTTATCTTTTTGAGAATTGGATTTCTCCAACATTCTCTTTAGAAACCCTAAATTGAGGAGAAATCTTCCACCTTTAACATACCTTTGTTGCTCGAATTCGCCATTTGGTAGCGTCTTAGTGAAAATGTAAGCAACATTAGCTTCAATTTGAACATACATCAAGCCCCTCTTGAATATAGTGATAATGCATTTCAGTCTGCATTGTCTTTGCACTAAGGATTGTTGGAGACAATGTCTAGTGGGTCCAAGATCTACAACTACAGTATATGATGAGTATTGTTTAGGATACTCCACAACAAAAAGGTGTGGGCACTTGGCTAAGGCAAACACTTTTCAAACCTCCCACCAAGGTTCAATTCATCATCGGTGCAAATTGCAATAGCGATAGAGGCAGATTTTGGAAAACAAAAATAATGTGGAGTTTTTAGAATAAAAAGCTAAAATTAGCGATAGAAGATATTTCGAATAACGCTCAGCTTTTCGTGGCAATGGAGTTTTTTGATCGTTGCTTTTGCTTTTTGATCATCATGGAGAGAATCTCAATCCTATATAAGAAGAGCTAAGATCATTGTTGAGCATCACTCAAGCTTGCACAAGCTCTAGCATTGGAGATCTTTGGTGATCTTGGAGGTGCTCTCTTGGAGGAAGAGTTGCTACACTCTTGGAGGAGTTGTGCTCTATATCAGGAGTTATTTGGAGGAGTTTGTGTGAGCCAACGTAGTGTGAGTAACAAGTCCACATCTGTCCTCACTTGTTCATTCGCTAGTTTCTGATTTAGGGATAATCAAAATTCGGGTTTGCTGTTAAACAGTTCTAAACTGCTCATATGCTCCATATTCTCACACACACACTCTTCATACCTCTTAGGCAGATAATCTCTTGCATCTAGTTCCTATTTCTGCCTAGATTCAGATATTGTCGGTTTGTATCATATTCACATATTGTAATTTGACATTTGAATATAAGATAGTGTAGGTGAGGATCCTAGCTTACCGTATACTTTGAAAGAGCTTGCCTATTCTCTCTCTATCTCTCACTTATCTATTTTTGAGTCTTAAGGTGTGTATGCTAAGGTTCATATGTTGGAAGATCCTGTAAACCCGGGATTTATTGTTATTGAGGCCCACCCCACTTCTAACATTTGGTATCAGAGCATAGTTGACATACACCCTTAATAAGATGAGTGACTATAGACTTGAGAATGAAGACAAGCTTGAAAGAATGTGCAACTATCCAATGTGGAGTTTTATGATGATGAATCTGTTAGTATCAAAGGACTTATGAAATATTGTCAATGGCACTTATCCAAGGCCAAGATAAGTCGGAGAAGAAACTACTTCATCTTCTAGAAGAAAGCGTGTTCCTATTTCTGCTCAACAGGAGGTTAGTGAAGAAGAAGAAAATGCTTCATCATTAGGATTCCATATTACTACTAGATTACTTCCTACTGAAGAGCAATCCAGATGGGATTCAAGGGATGCACAAGCACTTTCATATATTTGTATGGGAGTCAAGAGAGGCATATTATACCTCAAATGATGTCATGTAGAACCTCTCGTCAAGCTTGGTTGGAGTTGGAGAATCTCTATCGAAGCAGAAACCATGCTAGCAAAGCTCATCTAAGGAGACAACTAGCCAACAAAAGGATGAAAGTTGGTGAATTAGTTCATACACATATTTTGAAGCTCAAAGATTTATGAGATCAATTACTCAATGTAGGAGTAAATATTTCAAACGAAGAGATGGTAAACACATATCGAAACTCACTTCCATCTAGATATCATGCTTTTGTTACTTCTTTATTTCTCACAAGAGATAGAGAACTTTCATTTGAAGAGCTATAGTTCCTGTTACTTCAAGATGAAGATCAACAAAAGAGTATGGAAGAGAAAGATGAAGCCATCTTATCATCGTCGAAGGGAAAGAAGAAGAAGGAGACAAAGAAGGAGAAGAAGAGTCACCAATCTAAGAAGGAAAGTAAATCTTTTACTCCTAAAACTTCTAGTCCTTCCCCTAATGCTTCCTCTACACCCAAAGAAAAGTCTTTGACTTCATTTGATTCAATGAAAGGAGTATGCCATTATTGTAAGAAACGAGGTCATTTCATAGCAGAATGCAAAACAAGGATTTTCAATGAAAGGAAGAAAGCATCGGGTAATGGTGATGAAGATGATTCGAAACCTACATTTTCAAAGGTAGATTCATATACATGTGTTACTATTGAAGAGGTAGGTTTGATTAGGTAGCAATAAATGCAATTTGAGATAATCCTTGGATTTTTGATTCAGGAGCTACTAAGCATATGAAAGGTTGTAGAAAGGTTTTTTCTTCTCTTTCTAACTCTTCAAGTAGAAGAGTGACCATTGCAGATGGTCATGATTTAGATGTTGTAGGTGTTGGAGAATTGAAATTAAAGTCAAACTTAAAGTGAAGTCAGAGGTTTTTTCTACTTTTCAAAAATTCTTAGCTATGGTTGAAAATGAAAGTCAGTCAAAGATCCATATTTTAAGAAGTGATAGAGGAGGAGAATACATGTATAAAGACTTAAGTCTTTTCTTGAAGACAAAGGTATTTCTCATGAGCTCACTATTGCTTATATGCCAGAACAGAATGGTGTTGCATAGAGAAAGATTAGGACACTTGTTGAGATGATACATAGTATGATATCATCCAAAAATCTTTCTCCCTAGTTTCGGTTTGATGCAGTACATGCAACTAATCATATTTTGAATAGGGTCTTCCACAAAAGCTTTGAAGGTTATTAGACCTGATGAAGCTTATTATGGGAAGAAGACCAATGTGAGTTACTTCAAAATTTTTGGTTCCCCAACTTATGTTCACATTGAGAAGAAGGATTGTGGTAAGCTTGATGTAAAAGCCATTAAATCGATCTTTATTGGTTATGCAATTGAAAGCAAAGGATACAGATTCTATGTTCCAGATACAGGTGATATCCTACTCTCACGCAATGCATATATTGTAGAAAGTTAGATTTATGATAAGAAGGAAGAGATTCAAGATTTCATATAAGCATATGACTATGCATTTTTTAGAAGGAAATTGGATTCTTATATTCAATCATACAAAAGGGGTGATGAACCATCTCAAACCCTAAGAGATGCCTTGATAAAGGTGAAGAGAGAGTTTCATTGCCTACATCATTACATAGTCCATCATGAGTACCTCTTGATGTTCCAACTTATGAAGTTGAAGAAGGTTCCAGAGTTCCATAAGAAAGAGATACTGAAGAACTAGAAAGGATTCCACCACTTTTCAAGGATATGCCAAAGTAGTTATATCAAACCTGGAAAGATAGTGGTATAAAGAAATACATTGGAAGAACCAGAAGTCAAACAAGGAGACAACAAATAGATCAGATAAATTATGTACAACATTTTGAAATTCATAATATTTTAGCTCTTACTTGAGTTGAGAATGAACAAGCTAGTGTTCAAGATGCATTACATAGTCATGTATGAAAGAAAGCTATACAAGAAAAGATTGATTTTGTTCATAAGAATCAAATTTGAAAGCTTTGTGAGTTACCAAAAGGTAATAAAGTTATTGGTGTTGAATGGATCTTCAAAATCAAAAGAAAAGAAGATGGTACCATAGACAGGTATAAAGCAAGATTAGTTGTAAAAGTTTATGCCCAAAAGAAAGGTATTGACTATGATGCGACTTTTGCACCTACATCTAGAATGATAGTAGTCAGAATAATACTTTCTTTAGTTGCATTCTTTGGTTGGAAAGTAGACCGGTTAGATATTAAAACTACATTTTTTAATGGTGAACTTCATGAACATGTTTATCTTCAGCAACTAGAAGGTTTTGAAGAGACAGATAAAGAGCATTTAGTATGCAAGCTTATCAAAGCTTTGTATGGACTAAAGTATGCACCAAGAGCTTGGTATGAGAAGATACATCTATATCTTCTATGTATCGGTTTTGAAAACTAAGATGCAGCTCGCACTCTTTATGTTAAAGCTGAGAAAGATATTTTGATTATTATTATCATATATGTTGATGATATGATCATCACAGGTCCCAAGGATTCATACCTTTAGTATTTTAAACAAGAACTTAATCATACATTTGATGTAAATGATTTAGGTATTTTGCATTATTAACTTGGGATTGAGTTCAAGTACGAAGACGAGTGTATCTACATGACATAACAGAAATACATTGAGAAATTATTGGAAAGGTTTGAGATGATAGATTCCAGGCCTATACAGACACCTATGGATATCAATGTGTCATTACAATCGGAAACAAATTCAGAACCATTTGATGCTACATTATGTAGTCAAGCAATTGGTTGCGTGATATATCTATGTAATACATGTTCAGACATTCAGTTTGCAGTTTCTCAAGTATCCATGTTCAAGTCTACATTTGTCCTCACTTGTTCATTCACTAGTTTGTGATTTAGGAATAATCAAAATTCTGTTGTAAAACAGTGCTAAACTGCTCATACTCTCCATATTCTCACACATACTCTTCATACCTCTTAGGCACATAATCTCTTGTATGAGTTCCTAATATCCTATTTGTGCCGAGATTTAAATATTGTTAGTTTGTATCATATTGACACATTGTAATTTGACATTGGAATAGAAGATAGTGTAGGTGAGCATCCTAGCTTACCATATACTTTGAATTTTGAAAGATCTTGTCTATTCTCTCTCTATCTCTCACTCATCTATTTTTCAGTCTTAAGGTATGTATGCTAAGGTTCATGTGTTGGAAGATCCTATAAACCTATGATTTATTGTAACTTGTTATTGAGGCCCACCCCACTTCCAACAAGGATCACATTCTTTGCAACTAAAGTAGCATTTTTGACAATCTAGAAAAATTGGAGTTGATAGAGTGATTTGAAGATCTATGCGGTTAAGACCATAGTATTCTTTAAGAACAATGATTTTGTAGACAACTATGTTTAAGGGTTCTTCCATACCCTTATTTTCTCTTAAAAGAAAACATTATTATTATTATTATTATTATTATTTTTATTATTAGCATTTTTTAGGGTAATGAGTTGGATTTTTCTAAAAATGAAAAGCAAATGTGAAATTTATTTGAAAATTAAGTGCCTTTATTCAATTTTACTTTTGTATTCAAAAGAATCCTTGCAAATTTTATGATTAATGGCTAGATTGTAACAACTTGACATTCTTGCACATACACATTTACACATTTGACATGCACATTCACGTTGCAATATCAAATTCCAAATGCACAATGCACATGTTCATGGAAGATCATGCACATGAAGAGGCAAAAAAATTGAATGGATGGTGGGCATTGCATGTGCAAAAGTGAATGGACATTCACAAGTGAAAGTGAATGCACATTCACAAGTGAAAGTGAATACACATTGCAAGCACAAAGGTAAATGTATTTTACACTTTCACATTCGAATACAAACTTCAAAGTCAATTGTAGAATGGATACCAACATTGTTTGGTAATTGATGTGCTTTGATTTCATGTATCCATCTAGAATTGATGTTGGCAAAATAAGTTTACCTAAAGAAGAATTATGTTGGGCTGGAAGCAAATAACTTGGCTGGAGAGGAATACTTATAAATAAAAGTACATCAAGATTGAAGTGTACTTTCAGGAGTTCTCTTACTATGATGTTCCTCACAATGCACATGTTCATGGAAGATCATAGATAGATAGATAGTACACTTTCATGTACATGTGGACACACAAATGCACTTTCATGTGCATGTGGTGACACGTGTACACTTTCACGCGCGTATGCACACACATGCACACAAAGGTGCACACACATGCAGACAAAGGTGCACACGCATGCGCACGTGTTTGTGCATGCACGTGCGCACACATGCACACACTCAGACACACACGCAGACACACACACACACACACACACACACACACACACACACACACACACACACACACACACACACACACACACACACACACACACACACACACACACACACCCCCCCCCCCCCCCCACACACACACACACACACACACACACACACACACGCACACACACACACACACACACACACACACACACACACACACACACACACACACACACACACACACACACACACACACACACACACACACACACACACACACACACACACACACACACACACACACACACACACACACACACACACACACACACACACACACACACACACACACACACACACAAAGTAATATAACAACCCCCCCGCCCCCTCGCCTCCCCAAGGGGGTCCCCTCCCCCTTCCCTTTCCCCCCCTTTCTTTTTTCTCCTGTTCCCGTTCCTTCACTCCCTCCACTGCATTTATGCCTTGTGTTCAAAGTGTCTTTTTAAAATCAATTTTAGAATTGTTTGTAGGACTTTGGCCAATGCGATATCAAACGTTGCACTGGTCGTAAGCTGTCCCGACTTGGATTTTTGAGGGTAAAATCAACTTAATCCTCATATTTCTGAAGACCTAGAGTTTTATGGGATGTTATACCAGTGATTATTTTTCCTGGGATTTGATTACAGGAATTGCATTTTCATCAGCGCTTTGGTGGGATAGTTCTCAGGTAGAAGGTCATCTTTATGCCTTACAATGCTGTGTTATGTTTCTTTTCTATTTCTAATCATTCTGCCATTCTATAAGCTAAATTTGTGGTATTTTTGTTTTTCCTTTATGGGGATGATGTTCTGAATTCGACATTTCCTTTAAGATGTTTTTTCATTTTTGATCAATGTTCTTGTATAGTATATAAATCAAAGCCTTCTTATTGATATATCTATATTGCAGTCCTATGGGGAAAAGATGCATCTCGAAGGAGGATCAGGTATTATTGAGAGAGAAAGGTTTAGCTGTTATAGACTGCTCATGGGCTCGACTAGATGATGTTCCTTTCAGAACTCTCAGATGTGGTGCACCTCGTTTAAGTAATAACTAGCTTGTCTTTGATTTTGCTGTCCACTGTCTTAGAAATAGGCCTTTTTTCTTCTTTGGCTTATGTGTTCATTAACTTGTTAATGGTTTTGCAGTGCCTTGGTTGGTAGCAGCAAATCCTGTCAATTATGGTCGGCCTTGTGAATTGTCCTGTGTAGAAGCCTTAGCAGGGGCTTTGTATATATGGTATGATAATCAATTCTTCTGTTACTTACGAGCAAGGCTAATTATTATGCTGATGCTTTGCTATTTAAGGATCGCAGTGGTGAAATACAGGCTTCTGAAATTTTGCTGAGCAAATTCAAGTGGGGCCATGGATTTCTTTCTCTAAATAGGTACATCAATATGAATGTGAAGATGTACAGTGTACTTATTCATTGTTTGAAGTTTAGAACACAATAATCATTGGGATCTTGGTTATATCTTCAGTTTCTTACCCTCATCTCAGTCCCCCATTTCCTTTAAGCTTTTCAGTCTGATATCTCTTTTTTTCTTTCCCTACTTTCTCTAATACATTCTCTCTCTCTCTCTCTCTCTCTCTCTCTCTATCTATCTATCTCTCTCTCTCTCTCACACACACACTCTCACAATCAGTGTTTGAACTTGGGACTTGATTGATCAAGGCTAGATGATGGGCCACCCACCCACATGCATGCATGCATGAGCGTGTGCACGCGCACACGGGCACACACACACACACACACACACACACACACACACACACACACACACACACACACACACACACACACACACACACACACACACACACACACACACACACACACATACACTCTCTCTCTCTCTCTATTTTTTTACAAGTACATGTACACACATACATGTACACATACACATGTACTTACAAGTACACATACACATGTATGTACAAATACACATACACATGTATATACACATATGCATATCCATATGCATGCACCTGCATGTGCACATGAGCATGCACTTGCACTTGCACTTGCACATGGCCTCGCCCTCGCCCTCGCCCTCGCCCCCGCCCCCGCCCCCGCCCCCACCCCCGCCCCCGCCCCCCGCCCCCGCCCTCGCCCTCGCCCTCGCCATGTTGTATGTATATACACACCTTATATTGCATACTAACTATTTTGGTTTATTATTTGTTGAAAAAATTCTTTGTCTAGTGTCAAGCCCGTATTGAAAGGTGCTTAGCTAGTGAATGCCTTTCTATATGAGAGGCCAATACTTGCTTCTACAGAGTGGAGTGTGGAGTGCCTAATTTTGTTCGCTGTTTTGGAGTTATCCAGCTGGATTTCTTTTTATCTTCAAGTGCATAGATCCTTTTGTCTTTATACTCTAGAGATCCTTGAATAAGGAGGGAGTTTGATCTTTACATCTTTTTTCCTCGAAATTTTCTACGATTAATTGAGGGGGATTGTTGGCCAAATTTTTATTTCTATTGGGCTCCTTTGCTTTGGGGAAACAAAGTCTTTAAACCTTCTACATTAAGAAAGAAATTGAGCGAATTATGTTAGCTGGTATAGTCTCTAGTTTTCCTTCTTTTACACGACTGTTGAGACACTACTTGTGGTGCCAGAAATCTTCTTCTGGTTTGCTCATAACTGGTTTCCTTGATTGCCATATCAAGACACAGCTGCTGTTCACTTGTTAGATTCTCTCTTCCCCCAAAAAACCCAACCATCCACCTACAGGTTTTTCTTTTTCTGCATGAATATTTTTCCTTGTTGTTGAGTGAAAGAGGTTTTTCTTGCTACTGTGTAAAGAAAATATCTTCAACTTTTTGAACATGCCCTGTTGCTATATTTGTTTGTTGCTGCTACTGCTATGCCAGTATCTATTACCATAAAGCTTTTTTTATAAATTAACCTTCATCCTCTTTTGATCATGATTATATAGGATATCAATCATGAGCTTATCATGCATATGATTAATCCCAATAAGGCATGACACATGTCCATGTCTCTAGGGACCTCTTCTTTTTAGAATACTCATATCATGTATCATGCATTGGCAAACATGGCTGATTTTTGTTTCGGTACCACAAAAATGGATGTGCAAGTATTGTGATAAGATGTTTTACAATACCACCACTTATCTCATATCTCAAATATTAGGGTGGATAGTGTAGAAGCTGCACAAAGAGAGCATAATTTGATACATGTGTTTATTGCTTGTAGATGTGATCTTGCAACCTCCTGCATATATCTGTAATTGAGTATTTTTATGGCTTAATGTTTTCATTCTTAAAAAAAAGAAATAAAACGAGTGAATAAGAAAGGGGTATATAAAAGAGGGATTGGAATGTTTGGAAGAGCCATTGCAAAGGATGAAACTAGAATGCAAGGTGGTGTGAAATGGTGGGAAACATTTGAAGCCTCCACTACGATGTTGCAATCTCTTGCTTTGAACATACTCTCACAAGGTTCATTAAATTCAGCCTTCACATACATGTTTAGAAGGTGCCTCAAGTTTGGGTAGAGAGGACACTATTTTACATTTCTGTAGGCGAAGCAAACTAGCAAAATTCAAATGAACAAAGTGTGCATGCCAAAGCTTTGCATCTGATATAGGCTGAGAATCATGAAGTGCACATGTTAAATCATTCACAGATTTCACATAATCTATGAGCATATATACTCTTGAGACAAAATGCCGGAAAGAATGGTGACATCATCATTTGAGAAATCATGAACTTTACATCTATTATCAACAAATTTCTGAGCCACGCCAATCTTGGCTAGTGCTGAAAGTGATAATAGATTTTTCTTGATCCTTGGCACATATAACACTTGTGACAATGTGAAAGAACTACCATTAACAATGGTTAGAATGATCTTTCCAACTCCCATGACATGATAAGAGGAGTGAATCATGAAGTGCACATGTTAAATCATTCACAGATTTCACATAATCTATGAGCATATATACTCTTGAGACAAAATGCCGGAAAGAATGGTGACATCATCATTTGAGAAATCATGAACTTTACATCTATTATCAACAAATTTCTGAGCCACGCCAATCTTGGCTAGTGCTGAAAGTGATAATAGATTTTTCTTGATCCTTGGCACATATAACACTTGTGACAATGTGAAAGAACTACCATTAACAATGGTTAGAATGATCTTTCCAACTCCCATGACATGATAAGAGGAGTTGTTAGCACATGTGACAATATTCCCCATAGGAGTAAGCTAAGATAATATGCTTGGTTGCACCATTATCAAAGTACATAACATCCGAGTCTACTAGAGACATACACTAATGAGAAGATGCATCATAGCCGCAATGAGTAGTAAATGCCTATTCTTCATTCTGAACAAGATTCAAAAACTCTCTTTTAGGTGTAAAGGTCTCTGCAACAATCATTGCAACCTCTTTCTTCTTTGCCTCTTTTTTTTTCTTAAAGGAAGTTCTACTATAGCCTACTCTCCCGAGCTTAACTTAATTAAAATAACAACTGTACAAGTGAATGGGCCTAATACTCATGGGACTCTCCGAATCCCACAAAGTAGGGGTTGCTTATAAAATTTGCTAGAACTAGAGAACATTGAAAAGAAGGTTAATAACCCTTTTGTCCCCCTTATGGAGAGCCCACTTGAATTTAATCTCGTTGCTCTCTAGGAAGAACACTCTATAATGTCTAAATGGCGGGGATTTCTTACAATTGGAAATTTTTTTGCCCGAAAAGAAAAGAGATTTTTCGATCGACCATGCTTTAGGAGGGTTGTCAAAGTTGGCAGCGCACCTCTCTTTCTAGATCTTCCATAGGGCTTCGCCTCTTTTAACATTCCATAAGGCTGAGGAACAATCAATCGCTTCACCCAGTAACGCTTTCTTTCACTTGATTTATCCTTGTAGCACCTGGCTTCTCTCAAGGGCCCTTGAGACCGACATTGACTTTGGGCATGAAAAGAAGAGGTGTCCAAAGTCTTCATTTGCCATGTAGGCAACGTTTACACCGAGGAGGAGAACCACAATTTTTGTTAGCTTTTAGATTGGTCCAAATTTTTCAGTGGAGGATTTGCCACATAAGAACTTCTTTTTTTATCTCGATGAGGGGATGCCAAAGGGATTGGAATTTAAAATCCCACCTTAAACTAGACCAATTTAGACACCATCTCCTATTGAGGGTGATATGAAAGTCCACATTCTTCTTGAATCTTGGAATATTATTAAGTCTTGTTGGAAGTGAGGTGGGGGCTCTAATAATAATATTCACAGGTTTACAGGATCTTCTAAGAGATGAGCTCATGACTTGAGGAAGCATAATATGCAAAAAAACTTTTTGAGCAGTATTAGGGTTAGGGTTTTTTTTTTGGCATTTTTGGACCTCTAATGACATAATGTTATATAGCAAATAAAAGCTCTCCTCAAGTACTATATGATGAGCTAATAAAATTTTTTGATCTTCTGTGATCAAAATTTGGCTAAGTACCAAAAATTAGGGTTGTTGGAAATTAAGGTTTTGTGCTATTTTGACATTGTTTCCAACAAGTATGTTGCTGTTGTGCCATCTTAGACCCTCCAGGCAAGGGGGATTGTGCCCAATAAGGAGGGGAGTCTTCAAGCAATCCCAAGCATTGAATCTTCTCCGCAACAAGCATCAATCTTCATAGTCCACTCTTCTAGCCGAGTCAATGTCCTCAAATCTAATCCATTGGCTTGTGTCTTGATTCCAGAGGTGCTTCCATGAACGGAACCCTTTGTTCCAAAACTTCCTAGCTTTTTGGAGGCTCCAAGAATCAATCCCTATGATGCCTTTGATAGGGAACGAGCTCGAATCATTTTGCCTAATACCTTCCGCCCATTTTCAATCTTCATTGATCTTGACATATTGTTTGATCTTGTTCCAACTCTTCCATAGAGAGCAAACTAAGCTCGAGCCTCGAGGAGTCACCGGATAGGGGGAGAACAAAAAGAGTGAAAAAATCAAGTCCCTCCATTCCACCATGGAAGGCCAACCGAGAAGTTGCACCACACTTTAATAAGCTATTTGGCCGCCAACTGATTGGCCATTTCTTCAATGTCAAGGATGCCTAGACTACCTTGGTTTTTTTGGCTTATGCAAGTAGTCCATTTAATTTTGGGCACACGCCTCTTGCTAGGGTCTTCCGTCTAGGGAAAGTATCTCCAAAGTCTTTCCAATTTGGTAATCACTTTGCCCTTTGGTCTCTAGCAAGATAAAAAGTAAATAATCAAAGAAAGAAGGAACGTGTTAACCACCATAGTTCGCCCAACCAAGTTGATTTGCATACCTTTCAAGTATGCCAACTTGTTATCGAGTTTAGAAAGAGCCCGGCTCCATTGTTGACCTATCAAAACATCGAATCCCATCAAAATACCTAACAGGTGGAAGATTTGACCCTTGGGAATCAACTGATAGCCATGATCAATCAAAATTTGAGGTGGATGCCCAATAATAGCCTTGAAAGCAGTTTTAGAGTGGTTAATTAGCCCGATGCCTCTTAAAAAGTATGTAGGCAACACCAAAAGGTATCAATATTTGCCGGATCGTTATGCACAAAAGCATTCGTGTCATCCACAAAGAATCTCATGATCATCTGGCCTTGATTGAGAAGGAGAACGAGTGCTTGAATAAGATCTAAGCGAGCATGATGTTTAACTAGGAAGACGAGCCCATCGGAAGCAATTGCAAAAAGAAGAGGAGCCAAGGGGCATCCTTGTTTGATAGAACATTTTAAATGAATAGCTTGAGAAAGCTTCCATTGATGTTTATATGAGCTAAAGCATTTCCCTGCAACATTCAGATCATCTTCATAAATTTCTGGCCGAAGCCAAGGTATTTCAGAGATTGGAGAATGAAGTCCCACTCGAGTCTATCATAAGGTTTGTCGAAGTCAATCTTAAGGAAGAGGACATCTTGAGTTGACTCTTCAGCAAAAGCCAAGCCTTCCCAAACATCAATGATAGCCTTAAGGACCTCCCCTTGATAAACCCCTTTTGATCCTCACTGATCCAATTCTGTAGGTGACAAACAATGCGATTAGTAATAACCTTGGCAAGGATTTTGTTATTGATTTGTAACATCGTAGTTGAGCACCAATTTTCAATCCTTGTTTTGTTTCCTTTTTTATGAATAAGCCTGATAATGCCTTCATTGAGGTAGTGGGGAAGCGTGATGAAAGATATTGCCTCTTGCCATACCAAACGTGACGGAATAGTCACCATGTACTTGAAGGTCTTGAAAAACTCATTGATAAGGCCATCGAGGTGGAGGCTTTTGCCATTAGGAAGCGCATCAATAGCTTCAAAAATCTCATTATCCGAAATGGGAGCTCCAAGAAGAGGATTCATATTTTGCAGAATTCTTTTGGTTTTGACTCTAGAGATGGCCGCCATGCTATCACATCTATGAGGGGAAAGAGGCATGGAAACCCCCAAGAGCTAGGCAAAGTGATTGACAATCAATATACTATTTTCTTCATCTGTCTTGTACTCAACACCATCGATATCAATCATGAAAGGGAACGCTTCTTTCAACTCCTCCTTCTTAAGGAGTCAGCATATCTCTTTAGTAGGTTTGTTTGCTTTTCTTGCCCACCGATCTTTAAAGTAAATATGGAGATTTTTTCTTTAAATTCCCTCTTCATATTTTAGCATGCTCTTGATTTTCCGGAGCCCTATCGGGTATTGAGTGGCTTTTATTGACTTCTTCCTCAAGATGCCTAAGCCTTCAATAAAGATTTTCCCTTCTAGCTCGATGAATGTTTTGAAGATTCTTTTGAGTCCTGATCAAGAAAATCCTGATCAAGATGTTATGTGTCTTCATGGTCGTTGTCCTAAAACACTTGATCGAAGAGGAGTGGGTGGCAAAGGCTGAGTTCTAGGCAACAACAATCTCTTGCTTGACTGAGAGGAATGAGAAGGTTGTCAAATAGGTGTGAAACTAGGAGGCTTTCTTGAGATTGATTTATGGTTTGAAGATAAGCACGATTGGGTATTGAGCAGAGACAACAAGATCCATACATTGGAACAGGAAAGGAGGGCCCACTTATTGATGATATTTTGCGTAATATAGCTCCTGTCAAGTCTAGCTTTCCTCATGGAAACTCTAGACTGGAGGTTCAACCAAGAGAAACCAACCTCATCTTTGATCTCTACCAGATCAAGGTGGAGCTTGACTTGGTCTAGACATTATGCTCACAACTCTCAATAACTCGCCCTCTTTTCCTTCATCTGTCACAACGAACCTCCACCATATTAAAGTCCTCACAAAGAACGATGTTAATGGGAAAAGAGTCCAATGATTGCCAAGTGGAAAGTCTTTCAAAATCGATATTGGGAGCATAAACAAAAACTATGGTGAACTGCATAGAACCCCCAAAGAAAGCACAAATCCATTGACGGTTTCATTAGTCTAGAGTACAAAATGCTTTTAATGTCGATAGCAGAGCCACTGTTTAACATGGGGCATGGTGGAAAGAGAGACATGGGACCATGAAATACATTTCAGTCTCTTTTGAAGGTTCTCATCGTCAGTTTTGATCTCTTGAAGACAGATGAAGGTGTTAAAGCATTTATCGTGGATCCATTGGCCAATAACAACTGCTCTTGAGGGGTCAGAAAACCCTCAACATTGAAAGAAACAATGATCATTATCAGAGATTAAGTTCTTTGGGGGGAGGGGTCTTATCCCTCTTTTTTTTTTTCCTTGTCATCTTTTTCCCTCGAGGTGGAGGGGTCTTGCCAAAGGGGTTTACCCTTAAGGGGGCTCATCCACGGTATCTTAGTTGGTTGTTTTCCTTTATGAGAAGTCTTCTTTGAAAACGAATCCGATATCCTATCGAGAATTGTGGATCCAATGATCAAGCTTTCATTGTTGTGGTTATCATCATTGTCGGTGGTGAATCCGTCCTCTTTTGCTAGTAGTGTATCCTTCTTGGTTGTCATTCCATATCAGTTGTGGTTGTTGCGATAGGCTTTACAGATAGTGGTAGGGCTCCTTTGGTCCAGTCTATCGGTCTATCGTGCAATGTAGTCTTTCGTGTCACTTCACTCATGGCTCTCATGATAGGCTCTTCCTTTGTGGCAATTGTTTTTCTTGGGATGCGGTTCTGTTGTGTGTGATGTTCCTCTCATCCTTTTAAATCCATTTTCTTTCTGAGTGTCTTTTTAAATGTGTTTCTTTTTGTTTTCCAGTTGAAAGCATTGTGTCCTCTTAGGTTTGCTTTCTCTTTTCTCCCCTTCCGTTAGAGGTCGTTAGTTCCTTAGGAGCTTTTTCTTTAAAGAACTTCAATTAAGAAGCAAAGCTTTTTAACAAGAGAAATTCGACACTAAATATTTTCAATCAGTGTGCACCTCCTTCACTAAGAACTTGAAGCAATTGTTGAAGTTTAGTATTTGTGAAATTTTTTGGGAAGGGCACATGTGTCCACCAAGGAATTTCTTTGTTCGTCAATCGCTACTCGTTGATGGTGAGTAATGTGGGTCCGCCTCTGAAGGACAAAACCTCAAGAGCCTCTCTAGAGTTTTTTGGAGTTAAGCCCCAAGTTGTCTCCCTTTGAAGGGAGGATATTTTGGCGAAGCAAGAAGAGCTAAAGAAAACCTTTGGTCCTAAACCGCCTCTTCAGTCCTCGCAACAATGGTTCCGTAAGGAGTGGTTCCCTCACAACTTGTTTGTCTGCAAGTGTGAGTTCTTGCCAGCTAATCACGCGCTTTTGATTTTCGAAAAATGACGATATGGTCTTCCAAGCTTTAGAAATTGGCACTTGGCAGGTATGGAGAACAACCCTATGTCTTTTTAAATGGTTTCCTGAATTCATTTCAAATAGGTCAAAGCCATTGTGCTATCCACTTTGGATAGAACTCCCAAGCCTTCTCTTTTTCATGTATGGTTTCATTAGGAAAATTGTATCACCCATCCGTCGACCTCTCACCTCTAGAGAAGACGTCGGATGTTTCATCTATGAAGGTGCGAAATACTCGTTCAGCACAAGATGGTACCTACAGATTTGTGTCCAAGCATATCTAAACAAAGGTCTCCCATCCAAAATTTCCATAGACATTGGAGAAAAGAAAACCATTGGGCAAGAGATTTTATTCAAGAACTTGCCAAATGCATGCTTTCACTGTGGTTTGCAGGGCCATAGAATTAAAGATTTCCCTGTGAGACAGAAATCCATTAAGAACAAACAAAATCTGGAAAGGCTAATGTGACGAGGATCAAAGAAGCTTCAATGGCCCAAAGCAGTGCCCCATGCATGCCATGCATGTTAGAAGATCATCCTATGGATAGTGAGAAAGTGAAGGAAATAGAAGCATGGAGACAAACCAAGAAGGATTCACATAAGTGAGACCAAGAAGGAGAACAATGATTTTTTTCACATCTGCAAGAGGGACAGGCACTAGCTATTGTGACCTTCCAAGAGCTCGTGGACATGAAGATCACCACATTCCAAGCATGACTTCAAAGGCTTGGTTTTGCGGAAAGGAATTTTCCATTTCTTGTAGTTGATTTGTTTTTGCTAGTATGTATTTCAATTTACGAGCACAACATGGAACATGTGTACAACTAGTTTAGGACAACTCTTAATGACATGATCATTTGCCTTACAATACTTGCAAAACTATTTTTGCTTTTTTTGTCTTCTTGTCATCTTTGTCTTCCTTCTTTGATTGTGTAACATTAGCAGATTTTTGCTCACTAGTATCCGATCTCCATTTACCTTTGCCCTTGTGACTAGCTAAGAAAGCTTGATTAGCAATACATATAATTGGCCTGCTGACATGTTGTGCTTTGACTGATCTTCTTGCGACAAAACAGAGATTAACTCGTCAATGTGAAGGCATTTGGATTGCCTTCCATCATCAACCGAAGAGTATAAGCAAAACTTTGATACGAATTTGGAAGACCGTTAAGAACAATATGCACAAGTGAACTATCTAGCAGGATTTCATCACCAAAAATCAATTGCTTCTTCAAATCTTTGATCTTTGTAAACTGTCCATTGATCTCCTTCATTCATATGCTCACTCTCCAATTGTTTTCGGAGGTAAGCAACACGAGCCTAATTTCTTGCTTGGTATAATGTTACAAGAGTATCCCAAGCATCTTTTGTTGACTTGAAAGAGAAAATTTGAGGGATAATGGCATGTTTGAGAGACAAAGCTATCAATGCATCTGCTTGTGCACCTTTGTCATACCAATGAACTTGCTCTGCAGTAGGTTCAACAGGAACTGCAACATGACCAAGAAATTGAAGATCATTATCTTCGACACCATTTGCATCACCTTCAATAACTGCATTTGAAGGTGTAGTACGATGTTTTTCAACACCCTGCACAAAGGATATATGGGATAGTGGAGTGCCACCTCAGTATTTTCTTGTTCAAGGACTACATAGTATACCTGAAGTGCAACCAACCCCATCTGCGAAAAGTACGGTTAATGGAGTAGTCGCTGATTCTGGTGATAGTTTGTTGAATTCCGGTGATAGTCTGTTGAATTCTGGTGACAGTTTGTTGAATTCCGGTGATAGCTTGTTGAATTCTGATGGAAGTTTGTAGAATTTCGGTGACAGCTCCACTTCGGGTTTTGATTTTGGAGACACTAGTGTATTGGTGGATGAAAGTTCTGGTGAAAAGTCCATCTTAGAAGCGAAATGCGAGGAATGGAAGTTGAATTTAGACGTGTATGATCGACTCAATGATATCATACTACCAAAGAATGTGCAAAGTGGCGCTACGACACAACAACAATAAGGATCAACTTATTCAAATCGTTTTGAAGTGATATTTTCTCCCGATTTAAACAACATGAGTGGTACGCAACAACAGCATCAGCAGCAACACCTACAACAACAGCATCAGCAGCAACACCTACAACAGCAACAGAAGCAACAGATTATACCCCCACGGCCGGTACTTGCCGGAGTTACTTATACGAAATTTGGTGGGTTTTCAGGTGATGATCCTGATGTCATGTGCGTACTTTTGAAATTAATTTATGCTGTACTCAACTATCCAGCGGATCTGGCATATAAAGCTATAGTGTTCCAATCTACTCTTGTTAATGAAGCTTCTCGCTAGTTAACCGAATATGATATTAATCATTTCGGTCAATATGACGAGGTTAAGAATGCCTTTTTACAACGTTTCCGATTAAAGAAAAATGTGGCTGAAACCTTTGATTATTTACAAAACAATAGACAGAAACCACATCAGAGTGTGCAAGAGTATGCAACTTTAATACCCACTCATCTACGGAAGCTGCCGCAGGTTCATGCTAATCTACCGGATGATGTAATTACCCAGTGGTTCATTAATGGATTAAACCCTAAACTCAAACAAGTTATGATTATACGATGTGTGGGCGGCATGACCTTGGATGCAGTCATAGCCATGGCATTACAGTTGGAGCATAAAGTTGGTGGTTTTACTAAAGATTTGGATTGGTTAAAGGCGTCCAAGAGCACGAACGAGGATCCACTGAAACAGGTGTATTACATCAAATGCAAGAACCTGAGACATACCACTTCAGCATGTGCATTAAATCAAATGTACTGTGCTATTTGTAATACGGAGAGTCACTCCACCGAAATGTGTCCATATAATGCAAAAGTGCAGTCTAGACCGACCGTAAATGCCATAATACAGGAGGGACAACAGGCTACCCACTATGTACCACCGCATTTGAGAAATACCTCTTACCAAAGTTACAAAACCTACGGGGGACCACGACCAAACAATTTCGGATAGACCCGGTGGAACTCGGGCCAATCGGGTGAAGGTGCGACTTTTCCATCACCAAGATGCTATTTTTGTGGCGAAATTGGACATATCCGCAGATATTGCAAAGAAGCGACCGAATATGATAAGCGAAGAAAGGAACGACAACATCCAATGGCCAATATGGTATATATTTCAGCGGTAGATACCTAGGCAGCCACAGTTCAAACACGGTCCGGTAAGAAGTTGCAACTAGCTTCTGAAGTTTTTGCACTAGGTATTTGAGAACAACAGAGAATGTTTACTAAAGGTAGTACGTGGGCACGTAAAGAACCAACTTTTTTCCCCGTTCTGGTACTGGTGGTCCAGCAAACAGTACCGAATACACCACCGGAAGATATGAATCCAGTCAAATTGTCGTCGGAGGGCACACCGGGCTCACTATTGGGTACGTCGAATCTTGATTCTATGTGGAATGTTTTATCGAAAGCATCTATTATGATACCGTTGGGGAAACTGTTAGCCTTGGTCCTTGGTATATGACAACAATTCCAGCAACAAATCAATCCAGGATCTTCGTGTACGCCTGCTACAATAACTATTAGTCCGGAACTTGATTCTACAGTGGACCATGCTTTCCTGTTAATTACGGTATGGTATAAAAACCACAAAATTACACAAGTATTAATTGACGGAGGCTCAGGTCTGAATATTGCTACAACTGCACTTTGTAAAAGGTTAGGATGGACTCAGATTGAACCTGTCCAGTTTTTTGTAAGAATGGATGATCAATCTAGGGTACATCCAGTGGGTTCGGTGCATGATATACCCATTACTCTCCAAGGAGCGATGTTCAAAATGACTTTTGGTGTTTTGGAATTACTTGAATCAAGTCTCGATTACAACTTTCTATTCAGGAGGCCCTGGTTCAAACAAGCAAAAGTGTTATAGGATTGGTCTGCACATGAACTTATTTTCAAAAGCAATCATCGGAAATATGTGGTACCCTTGGATGATATGAAGCCTTGTGACCTTCATGCTCGACCTTACGTGGCCGAACGCATGCATATGTTGGATGGACTTTCATATGATGAAGAAGAAGTTTTCCTAAATGCTAACTAGGATTTGCTAGCATTGGGTACCATTGATTTACAAGCCATTGTGGATAAGTGGACTCCAACCTCTTATACGGTAGTTCCGCTTATCAAAGGAGGGGATCCAGTTACGGATCAGGTCTTGGATGCCACGAATCTCCAACAATTATTCCATCCATCAGAGGATATCTCCATGCCCTGACAGTTTTATGTACTGGAAGATCAACCAATCACTTGTAATTTGGGAGATGAGGCTAATCCGCGGCCGGTTAAGCTTAAGGTTGGGTTACCGGAAACTTTTCAAGATGATTTACTACAGTTGCTGAAGGAATTTGATGATGTATTTGCATGGGATTATCGCGATATGAGAGGATTGGATCCTCACATCTACCAACATCGTGTGATGCTGAAACCGGATGCGCGGCCCATTAAACAACCCAGTATTACCGAATGAATCCCAACTATGCTGCTCAAGTGAAGGCTGAATTGGATTGGCTATTGAAAGTAGGCTTCATTGTTCCCATTGAGCATGCTGAATGGATCTCTCCTATTGTCATTGTCCCAAAGAAAAATAAGCAATTACGCATTTGCGTGGATGACCGAAAGTTGAATGGAGCTATGGTGCCGGATCCCTTTCCACTTCCCTTTTTGGATACGATGCTAGATGATGTTGTTGGACGCGAAATGTATTCCTTTTTGGATGGTTATAGTGGCTATAATCAAATGCGCATAGCTGAAATGGATATTCCAAAGACTGTGTTTATTACGAATTGGGGCGTATATGCTTGTAAAGTGATGTGGTTCGGTCTCCGCAATGCTCCTAGTATCTTTCACGATGCATTTTGGAAATCTTTTCTCCCTACTCAACTAGGTTTATGCGGGTGTATTTGGATGATTTTTTGTTATCTGGTGATGCATCGGCTCACCTCTATCACCTACGTTGCTTCTTTTCTAAGTGTCGAGAGTTCTGTTTGGGCTTAAATCCCAACAAATCGGTCTTTTCAGTTTCTTGTGGCAAATTGCTCGATCATATTATTTCACAACACGGCATTCAAGTGGATCCTGATAAAGTGAACGTAGTGTTGAATGCACCTTCCCCTACGACACCAAAGGAAGTTATGAGATTTCTTGGACAAATACGTTGGCATGGATGACATCTTCGGTGGCTCGCGCACGTGGCTATACCACTTAATCGACTGAGTACTAGTAATCCTTGACAGTTTGCGTGGACAAAGGAATGTCAACTTGCATTTGATCGTTTGAAGACTCTCTTAACACAAGCTCCTATTTTGCAAGCATCGAATTTGCAACTCCTGTTCCATGTTTTTGTGGATGCGTCTGACATAGCAATTGGGAGTGTGTTAATGCAGCAACAGGAGAAGTGGTTTTGCCCTATTTATTATGCTAGTCGACGATTAGCAGCTACTGAACGGAATTATTCTGTAACCGAATGCGAATGTCTTGGTTTAGTTTATACGGTGAAAAAATTCCAGCACTATTTACTGGGACTCCCATTTACCTTTCATGTGGATCATGCAGCTCTGGTTTATCTTGTACGAAAGCAAGATTTAGGGGGCAGATTAGCAAGGTGGGTGTTGCTGCAAGAATTTGATTATGAGGTGGTACATCACCCAGGGTTAGCGCATGCTCTTGCTGATCTTCTGTCTCGGTTGGATTCCGATGAGGTCCCCGGTGGCATTGATGATACCGCTCCAGCTATTTATGCGACTGATTCGGTTCAGGATGATTCCCAGGTGCTCCCTGTGGCACCGTCGTACTATGATACCTTTATGATTTTTCTAACCAGTGGCTGATCCCAGAGTAATACTTCCACGTCTTCTCATCGTAAATTGGCCATGTACAGTCGTCGATTTCGGATAATTGTGGGACAATTGTATTATATGGACCCATTTGGCGTGCTTTTACGATGTATCCCACCACATGAAGTTTCTTCTGTCATTCTAATGGCTCATTCTGCACCGTCCGGTGGCCATTTTTCGGTCTACTTTACATACCGGAAAATTTTGCAGAGTGGATTATGGTTGCCCACTAAACTTCGTGATATTGCTACTTATGTCCAACACTGTGATGCTACTTATTGCTACTTATGTCCAACAGTGTGATGCTTGCCAATGATTTTGGCAACCTTTACAACGACATCATTTTTCGCTTCAGCGTGTTTTTCTTATTGAGCCTTTTCAAAAGTTGGGATTGGATTTCATTGGCCCCATTACGCCTCCGGCTACGACTACCAATCATCGGTATATTCTTACCTGTACTGACTATGCTACTTGGTGGGCCGAAGCTTGGGCTTTACGGTCAGCAACTGCTTCGGTGGTCGCCAAATATTTGATGAGTGATGTTTTTCCTCGTTACGGGCTTCCCTTGGAGATTGTTTCTGATCAAGGTACGCATTTTGCTAACACCTTAATGCAAGTGCTCACTCGCACCTTTAAGATTGTCCATAAATTTAGTTCCCCTTACTATCCTCGTGCAAACCAACTAGTCGAAAGTACCAATAAAACCCTTCTTAACATGCAAAAGAAACTTGTGCCAGAATGTCTGGAGCATTGGGATCAATTCCTTCCTTCGGTCCTCCGGGCTTACCGCACTACTTATAAAGTTGCTACCGGAAGTACACCTTTTAAATTGGCATATGGTCTGGAGGCAATTGCGCCTTTGGAATTGGTGGTTCCTAGTTTACGGGTGGCATTGGACTATAAGTTATTACCTGAAGAGTCCTTTCCTTTCCGATTGGATGTGTTGCGGTCTTTGGACGAACAACGGCTTGAAAGTTTTTTGGTGCTTCAAGAAGTGCAACTGCGACTATGTAAGACCCATTATCGATTCCTGAGGACTCCCGTCTTTACCAAAGGACAATTAGTTCTTTTTTACAATGCTAAGTTTAATCGTTGGGCTGGCAAGTTCAAGCTTCGTTGGTTCGGTCCCTATCCTATTGCAGATGAGGTCAGTCTAGCTACTTTCGGGTTACTCACTTTAACTGGTACTCTTCTCTCTAAACCCATCAATGGGTCGAAACTTCGTCCGTATTGTAGACCGTCTACTTCGTCATAGCATTGTGTTGGTTTTATATTCATCCGGATCATGTTCGTTTTGTCTCTTGACCACGGTTTACTTTACGCGCGTTTTGGTTGACCATTTGACTGTAATCGTTTGATTACTTATCCATGATTCGTCGCCACAGTCAACGCTTGGGAATTTCTTAATGATCTTATGTCGTCATTATGCATGCATGCTTCCCTCCTCTGGGGATGATTGTGTTTTCTACCCGTGCTTCCACCATGCGTTTTACTTAATCGGGTCTTCGTCCTCTTTTCTGTTATTGTGTTCTTGTGCGCTGTGTATTCTGCTTATCTTGTTGCGTATTCGACTTTTGTCCATCGCCATGGAAGCTTTTGCCAATATCACCACTTTTCGTGCTTGTCTATCCTCATACCTCAGTGTGATTTTCTGCATATTTGCGGGTTGTTGGCATTCGCCAAGTTGCCTTGGCATTCGGCTGAATGTCATCCCTACTTCGCCCAAGTCATTACAGCCATTGCCGATAACCCCAAGACGGAGACCTAGACTTGGACGCGTTGGCCTATTACCTGCCTAAATCCATGCACCGTTGTTACTCTTAACACTGTTGCTGAAGGATTCCATCTGCTCCAAGACGGATCTCCCCCTACTTCCTATGGCAACGATGAAGCAGTTATTTATTCGACAGTCTTCTAACGAGTTCACTATCCTCTGCGGACCTGAACCGGAATGCTCTGCACTCCAATTTTTGGTAGCTGCACTCAACCTACAAAAACGTACGTATGACATATCTCGTCCCTTTTATTTCATGATTGATGCAGCTTCCCGAGAATCACTTAACTTGGCGTTATTCTTCTTTCGGCGAATCCACCGTGAATGTCAAGCGATCTTGCGACAGATAGCCAAAGGTGATATTCCTCGGACCTGTCTTCCTCAAATTCTCTTCTTTCTCCTCCCTGTTGTTCAACCTGTACAGCCTCCTCCGATGAATATCCTCCTCTTCCGCGAAGAGTCAGAGCAAGTCATGGGAGTCGATGACGATAATGAAGATCTTCTTCAATTCTTTCGGGAGAAACGTAGGAAAATCAGTCCCTCTTAAAGTGAAGCAAAAACCTCTTCCGCCAAAGCACTCCTGCAGGACACAGCCTCATTCGTGTAGGTATCTTCCACCCCCCTCCCCCCCCCCCCCCCCAACCTAAAGACCAAACTGATAAAGACACCGTCATGGAAGACGTTCAACCTCTCGATACGGTCGATCAGCAACAGCAAGCGGTTCCTGATAAAGCACTGGACACAGTTGTGGAAACTCTTCACCAAACTGAGCAAACGCAGATTGAAGAGTCTTTTGTTCATCTGCACGCTCAACCAAATACCGTGGACTCCATTGTGCCTCCCTCCTCATCGAAGGATACGATTAAAGGTACTCATACTGCACATATAATAACACCTTAGGCAATGATGGATAAGGAGGATGCCATGAAAGCTTTAGGTTCTGCGTTAGACACCACTCGCATCATATTCATTGCGGTAGAATAGGTCAAGTGCTTGCTGACAGAGCGTTACAAGCTGAAACAAAACTAAAGAAGATTACAGAGGAGCTATTTCATAAAGGTCAAGTTTTGGATGAAGAAATTAGACGAACCGCAAAGTTAAAGAAGGAAATTGAAGCTATACAGAAAGAACATCAGGATTTTTTCAAGACTATGCAATTTCAGCAACAAGAGTTGGAACACAGGGAGAAGCAACTTTGCATTCAGGAGGATAGGTTTTCACGTATTGATGTAGAAATAACTGAAGCTAAGTTATGCAGAGATACAGCGGCGAACGAGTTTTATTTGCAAGAAACATTTTTGCAGAATCAGAGTGAAATTTTGTTGTCGCAAGTTATTGCTTCTAGCTCTGTGTGGAGTCTGGACTAACGCTCATTTAGTAGAACCCCATATTCTACAAGAAATGCTAGAATCTTTGAAGCAGAAGATATCCCGTACATTTAAACTAGCTCGCACCATATATTTTCAATGCATCATTGATGACTCTTAGCTTTTTTGTAATACAAACTTCTGGGTTCGAGTCCACCGTGCGTGCCAGTGTTAGGCTGCCGGAAAGGAATGTAATTATATTTAGTGGGAAATGTAATTGGGAAAAGACGCACATCGAAAGGATGTAGCGCAGTCGTTGTAACCTTTTCATAATGAAAAAAGCGTGTGGAAGAGAGAGAGAGGCATAGCATCGTCGTGATGCTCGGATTGATAGTCTGGGCGGTGTGCGTGTGGATCGATTCCAGCGTAGTTTATTCATATTGGTGTATTGTTCTTTTAAGGTTTGGTATTGAGTAACTGTGGTGATTTTGTTGATATTCTGTGATTCATTGGTGAAGTATAAGGTTAATGGTGATAGCGCGCTAATTATCATTAAGGAATCTGCGTAACTCGGTTGCGGCGAATACTGTATTACTGTTGAGTACTTGTTGAGGAAACTAATGGTTAAGTCTGTTGGAATAGTCCGTGTAAGATGATGCAGAATACATTACAGTAACTATTTGAATTGGGAAAATACATATAGGGCCTTTGTATTACAGTCTCCTGAGCATCCCAAGAACCCATTGGCAGTTTTATTCCAGTAATAGTTAATATGGTGGTAACACTTTTACAATAAATACCCAATCGAGCTTTGAGTATGCTCACCAATTTTGGTGCGATTCTAAGGCTCTGACCCGAGGAGTGTTGATGATGCCCTAGAGAAAACAACGACATGCTCTGATACCAATTGTTGGAGTAGCACAAGGAGGAAGAAGGAGCTTGAAGAACAACACAATATTGAATTTCTTACCAAGTGAATGTACAAAAATAAGTGACCCGTTAGGGTTACAGACGTATATACAAGGGGGGAGGGGGGGAGCTAATGAGAGAAAAAAGTGTCCCGATAGTCCTAAGTGTGTTCACACATATCACTACTGAAATATATCAATACTTTTTTGTGTAATAATGAATTGCATGAATATGGTGATCCAAACAAGCATTATATATATTGGTGATCATGTAATTCTAATATAAAGCATTTACCAGCTGTGTTGTAATTGCAGGCAGCAGGACCCATATGTTTATTCTACTGCAACTTAATGCATGCTAGAATGTATTGCATCTTGTCATTTGTCTTGGGATTTTGCTATAACTCATCAGTGATTCATGAAATGGTTCTTCATCCTCATTGATGAGGTGACATTTTAAATGTATATGGATGTAAGTTTTTCTCTTTTCTTCTTTTGTGTAAAAGCTATGCTGAGTGCGAGGCAAATCACGCTTAAACCAACAGTGGAAAACATTATTTTAATGCATTCTAGACATTTATGTACACAAAGACAATGCATCTTATGAAATGACGTCAACAATAGATTCATTAGGTGCCCATCTGTTTGAAGTCTTCTCCAAGCATTCGCTGCAAGCTGACCCTCATATCTTCCTGTCTTTTGGCTCTCCATAATACTTCTACAGATTCAGAAATCCCTTACGGAATCTCAGAAAATCTGTGACAA
>CM035406.1:172993019-173010519 GCA_020310875.1 Ceratopteris richardii
ATTATAATCATCATGCTTTAATAGAATTGCATATTAATGGTGAGCATTGAGCAATGAGTTGTTAGAAGATTCAAAATAGTGCTTATCAGAAAGAGATAAACATATACAATGTACATTGTACACCTAACACATTACACCAGTTACCAGTAACACCACATTAGAGAGAGAACCAAAACCACTAAATGGATTATATACATGATACATCATGATGTAAAATCAAAATACAACAATACAATAAGACTCGTCACTCGAGACTCAAGCCTCAATCCATAATGTGATATGCTCATTATGGCATTGCCGCATAATACATGGAATATAAGTGATGAATCAATGATCATGTCACATCATACATGAAATCATAAAACTACTACTTCGACTCTGACAAGCACTTTCATATATTGCTATGAGAGTCAAGAGGCATATTATACCCCAAATCAAGTCATGCAGAGCCTCTCGTCAGGCTTGGTTGGAGTTAGAGAATCTCTATCAAAGCAAGAACTCTACTAGGAAAGCTCATCTAAAGTGTCAGTTAACCAACACAAGGATGAAAGTTGGTGAGTTTGTTTAGTTGCACATTTTGAATCTCAAAGTTCAGTTACACATTTTGAAGTTCAAAGTTCAGTTGCACATTTTGAAGTTCAAAGTTCAGTCGCACATTTCGAAGTTCAGAAATTTATGTATTTAGTTTTCAGTTCAGCTCAGATTTATGCACACTCAGCTCAAAATTCAGTGGAAATTCAGTGTTGCCTCTTTGTGGGAAGAGGCTCCCGTGGTGCTATCCATGTCTCCCTGACGTGTATCTGTAGTAGGTCCTGACGAATGATCCTATTCCTCTCCGAACGAGAGAGGTTAATGTGGGGGGAAGAGAGGTCATACTGAAAAGGGGGGAGATCCGTAATGCTCATGCCATGGTGTGCTAACCATCGGTAAGTCTGTGCATACCATACTCTCTCATGCCCTGTCTGTGCCAAATGTCTAGAGCTTTCAAATGCAAGCCTTGTGAGTCTGCTGGTGGGGAGCTCTCTGACCCTCAGAATAAAGGTCACCAACTGGAAGAGGGCCTCCACTAGCATCGATGGTGTGCCAAGCTGAGCTCGTATAATGTCATGTGGAACAGAGGGCTTGCTGCGCAGCAAGCATGAGATCATGGTGACCTGGGGCCTCTCAATCCGCACCCACATCGCCTCTGTGATCCCTGGTGCCCATACTGCTGCTGCGTACATCAATGCGGGTGTCACTAGAGTGTCAAAGAGCCACCCCTTAGTCCGGGGCTCCCGAAAATGTGTTTGAAAGTAGCGTCTCTCCAAACCTGCAAGTGCCGCATAGCCTCGCGTCAATCTATCTCTCGCAGCCTATGCCATGGAGAATACCCCTGTGCTGCCCGAGAAGGTGACACCTAGGTAGACGTAGGAGTCCACTACCTCTATTTGTCCTCCAGCTGCTGTGAAAGAGGCACGATGGCGTACTGTCCTGGAGGTATGGAAGATCATGACCTTGGTCTTGCCAAGGTTCACTGTGAGTCCTCTCTCCATGCAAAAGGTATCGAGCGCTTGTAAATGTGACTGCAACCCCTCCTGTGACTCTGAAAGCAGGACAATGTCATCAGCATATAATAGGATGTGTACTGGCGTACCTCCGAGGTCTCCTCCTCGCCCTCCTGCTCGCTGTATATACTCCGTGATCTCGTCGATGTAGAGACCGAAGAGAGTGGGTGAGAGAGGGCAACCTTGTTTCACACCAATGGTGCTAACAAGGCTGTCTGATAGACCGCCGGGGCAGCATACCCTGCCTGTGACTCGTGCATACAAAGCATGGATGGCCCATAGCATGTCTGATGGTAGTTGTAACTCGTGGAGCCTTCGTAGTAGTCTCTCTCGAGGGACCATGTCGAAGGCTTTGCGGAAATCCACAAAGCAACAGTATAGTCTCTGCTTCCTCGCCTTCGTGCTCTCAATCAAGCAATGAAGCATGAAGATGTGGTCGATGGTGGAGAAAGTGCGACGGAAGACTGCCTGGCCGGGTGCTCTGATCCGAGCTCCCTTAGCGTGTGTACTGAGCTCTGCCTCTAGTACTGCCCCATAGATCTTGGCCAGGATATGGCCTATCATAATAGTCCTGTAGTTCCGTGGGTCCATCATATCACCGGACTTATGGATAGGCATAATGGTATGCATAGTCCATGAGTCAGGTAATCCCTCAACCAGAGAGAGAGAGAGAGAGAGAGAGAGAGAGAGAGAGAGAGAGAGAGAGAGAGAGAGAGAGAGAGAGAGAGAGAGAGAGAGAGAGAGAGAGAGAGAGAGAGAGAGAGAGAGAGAGAGAGAGAGAGAGAGAGAGAGAGAGACTTTTTAACGTCTATTAGAGGCCAAAATCGGCCTATGAGACAAAACATATACATCAGTATGATCGAATCCACTGAGATCCCAAAAGGAAAATAAAGTGTGAGTACAGAAACAGGATATAAAAGGAGTGGATAATAACTGGCATCAAGGGTGTGGGGTGCTATGGGTATGCATTCTATATGCTCAATGGGTGAGATACAAATATGATATGCATAGGGAGGGGAGGCTCGATGGTATCACAACCCTCTAGATGCCTGGAGTGGGTGTAGGATATAATGCATCGGTGGGTAAGGCATCATGGAGATCCGCAAAATGCTATGAAGGTCCAAATCGACAGGGGTGCGTTGTTGATGTCTCCGTATCTCCATGTCATGGTGTGCGTGAATCACCAAATCTCTCTCTCGTGTGGGCTCTCCGGAGTGGGGGTCTCCGTCGTCGACGCTGTCGTCTAAGCTCCTCTACTCTGTGTAATGTGACACCCCGCATCGAGCTGGGTCCTTGAGTGGTTGTGGGTCTGAAAAAGTCTGAAGTATAAGTCTAAGGGGGGGGGGGGCCAGGTGTATCTCCATCTTGTGCTGGAGAAGTGAGGCACGGCGGTGCTCGAGCTCTACTAGGAAATGACCTAGAGGGCGCGGTTCCTCTGTCCCCAATAAAGCCCTGATCTCTCTGGGCCCCCTGAAGAGCTGTGGGTAGCGGTCTCTGATGTCCTCATATGCCTGGAATCTACATGTGTAGTGCTCCTCGTCCTCCACCTCCTCTCGGCATATCCTGCATAATCTCTCGTCCCTCAGGGTATGTGTCCCTCGCCCAACCTTAATCTCGAGATGGTGTGATGATACTCTGAGCTGCCCAATGGCCACTCTCTCAGTTGGTGCCATGTATGTATCCATGTATCGTGGTCTCTGAATGAAACCATCCGCTGTCACAGTCAGGAAGTGCTCTCTGTAGTGTTGCCTCTTTGTGGGAAGAGGCTCCCGTGGTGCTATCCATGTCTCCCTAACGTGTATCTGTAGTAGGTCATGACGGATGATCCTATTCCTCTCCGAACGAGATAGGGTAATGTGGGAGGAAGAGAGGTCATACTGAAAAGGGGGGAGATCGGTAATGCTCATGCCATGGTCTGCTAACCATTGGTAGGTCTGTGCATACCATACTCTCTCATGCCCTGTCTCTGCCAAATGTCTAGAGCTCTCAAATGCAAGCCTGGTGAGTCGGCTGGTGGGGAGCTCTCTTACTCTCAGAATAAAGGTCACCAACTGGAAGAGGGCCTCCACTAGCATCGGTGGTGTGCGAAGCTCCGCTCTTATAATGTCATGTGGAATGGAGGGCTTGCTGCATAGCAAGCATGAGATCATGGTGACCTGGGGCCTCTCAATCCGCGTCCACATCGCCTCCGTGATCCCTGGTGCCCATACTGCTGCTGCGTACATCAATACGGGTGTCACTAGAGTGTCAAAGAGCCACCCCTTAGTCCAGGGCTCTTGAAAATGTCTCTGAAAGCAGCATCTCTCCAATCCTGCAAGTGCCGCATAGCCTCGCGTCAATCTATCTCTCGCTGCCTGCGCCATTTAGAATACCCCTCTGCTGCCCGAGAAGGTGACACCTAGGTAGACGTAGGAGTCCACTACCTCTATCTATCCTCCAGCTGCAGTTAAGAGGCGCGATGGCGTATTGTCCCGGAGGTATGGAAGATCATGACCTTGGTCTTGCCAAGGTTCACTGTGAGTCCTCTATCCATGCAGAAGGTATCGAACGCCTGTAAATGTGACTGCAACCCCTCCTGTGACTCTGAAAGCAAGACAATGTCATCAGCATATAATAGGATGTGTACTGGCGTACCTCCGAGGTGCCCTCCTAGCCCTCCTTCTCGCTGTATATACTCCGTGATCTTGTCGATGTGGAGACCGAAGAGAGTGGGTGAGAGAGGGCAATCTTGTTTCACACCAATGGTGCTAACAAGGCTGTCTGATAGGCCGCCGGGGCAGCGTACCCTGCCTGTTACTCGTGCATACAAAGCATGGATGGCCCATAGCATGTGTGACGGTAGCTGTAACTCATAGAGCCTCCGTAGTAGTCTCTTTCGAGGGACCATGTCGAAGGCTTTGCGGAAATCCACAAAGCAACAGTATAGTCTCTGCTTCCTCGCCTTCGCACTCTCAATCAAGCAACGCACGAAGATGTGGTCGATGGTGGAGAAAGTGCGGCGGAAGCCTGCCTGGCCGGGTGCTCTGATCCCAGCTGCCTCAGCGTGTGTACTGAGCTCTGCCTCTAGTACTGCCCCATAGATCTTGGCCAGGATATGGCCTATCATAATAGTCCTGTATATATGTATATATATATATATATATATATATATATATATATATATATATATATATATATATATATATATATATATATATATATATATATATATATATATACACACATAGAGAGAGAGAGAGAGAGAGAGAGAGAGAGAGAGAGAGAGAGAGAGAGAGAGAGAGAGAGAGAGAGAGAGAGAGAGAGAGAGAGAGAGAGAGAGAGAGAGAGAGAGAGAGAGAGAGAGAGAGAGAGAGAGAGAGAGAGAGAGAGAGAGAGAGAGAGAGAGAGAGAGAGAGAGAGAGAGAGAGAGAGACTTTTTAACGTCTATTAGAGGCCAAAATTGGCCTATGAGACAAGACATATACATCAGTATGATCCAATCCACTGTGATCCCAAAAGGAAAATAAAGTGTGAGTACAAAAAACGGGTATAAAAGAAGTGGATAATAACTGGCATCAAGGGTGTGGGGTGCTATGGGTATGCACTCTATATGCTCAATGAGTGAGATACAAATATGATATGCATAGGGAGGGGAGGCTCGATGGTATCACAACCCTCTAGGTGCCTGGAGTGGGTGTAGGATATAATGCATTGGTGGGTAAGGCATCATGGCGATCCTCAAAATGCTCTGAACGTCCAAATTGACAGGGTCCGCTGCTGATGTCTCCGTATCTCCATGTCATGGCGTGCGTGAATCGCCTGAATCTCTCTCTGATGTGGACGGGCTCTCCGGAGTGGGGGTCTTGGTCGTCGACGCTGTCGTCTGAGCTCCTCTGCTCTGTGTAATGTGACACCCCGTATCGAGGTGGGTCCTCGAGTGGCGGTGGGTCTGAAACAATCTGTAATATAAGTCTGAGGGGGGGGGGGGGGGGGGCAGGTGTATCTCCATCTGCTGCTGGAGAAGTGATGCACGGCGGTGCTGGAGCTCTACTAGGAAACGACCTAGAGCGCGCTGGTCCTCTATCCCCAATAGAGCCCTGATCTCTCTGGGCCCCCTGAAGAGCTGTGGGTAGTGGTCTCTGATGTCCTCATATGCCCGGCATCTACATGTGTAGTGCTCCTCGTCCTCCACCTCCTCTCGGCATATCCTGCATAATCTCTCCTCCCTCGGGGTATGTGTCGCTCTCCCAACCTCAATCTCGAGCTGGTGTGATGATACTCTGAGCTGCCCGATGGCGACTCTCTCAGCTGGTGCCATGTATGTATCCATGTATCGTGGTCTCTGAATGAACCCATCGGCTGTCACAGTCAGGAAGTGCTCTCTGTAGTGTTGCCTCTTTGTGGGAAGAGGCTCCCGTGGTGCTATCCATGTCTCCCTGACGTGTATCTGTAGTAGGTCCTGACGGATGATCCTGTTCCTCTCCGAACGAGAGAGGGTAATGTGGGGGGAAGAGAGGTCATACTGAAAAGGGGGGAGATCGGTAATGCTCATGCCATGATCTGCTAACCATCGGTATGTCTCTGCATACCATACTCTCTCATGCCCTGTCTCTGCCAAATGCCTAGAGCTCTCAAATGCAAGTCTAGTGAGTCGGCTGGTGGGGAGCTCTCGGACTCTCAGAATAAAGGTCACCAACTGGAAGAGGGCCTCCAACTGGGGGGGGGGGGGGGGGGGGAGAGAGAGAGAGAGAGAGAGAGAGAGAGAGAGAGAGAGAGAGAGAGAGAGAGAGAGAGAGAGAGAGAGAGAGAGAGAGAGAGAGAGGGAGGGAGGGAGGGAGGGAGGGAGGGAGGGAGGGAGGGAGGGAGGGAGGGAGGGAGAGAGAGAGAGAGAGAGAGAGAGAGAGAGAGAGAGAGAGAGAGAGAGAGAGAGATTCGTTAATGGTTAATGGTTTTAATTGTATAGATGGAAGCAGCTCAACCGATAATAGCTTTTTACCTGCAAGAATGAAGGACATGACTATAAGAGATGGTATGTATGACATTATTATCACGATAACTATTTTTTGAATGTTTGTCATCGTTTATTCTTGGCAGGGAGGATATTTTACTTTCTACCCTACACGTGAAGTTTTTGTTTGTTGTTTCTGCTAATATGTGCAGATTTGTTGTTTATGAATATTGCAGTTGCTTCAATTATTCGTGGTTTTTCATCTGCATCTTTTGTTGCAGATATTACAGACGATGAGGATGATGATTTACCACCCTTGGAACGAAATCCTAATCATCGTTACCAAAACTTTAGAGAAGAAAATGACCTTTTTGATGATGATGAAGATGAAGATAAGAACGATGATGAAGATGATGATTTATGTTAAGCTTTCATCTAGTTGGACTGATCGTTAATGTGGAGAATAAAAGAAGGTTTTGTCACTCACGTCCTACTGTATCAATTTTTATGTTCACATTCTACATCAGTCTTTTGCTGTTCACTGGCTTTAACAATCTTTCTCTATCTGTTGTTGAGGTTCAGTAGAAGAGATGATGACAGGCAGTAACACAGATTGTCTTATTCGTATATGTCATCACTTTGATATCTACAGCAGGTACAGTATCAAACCGCTTCTGACTATATTCCTGGATTAGCAAGTTAGGGCATTGCATTACCTTGCCTTTTCACTCTCATCAAGATAGAAGGACCCTGCGTGCCTCCTTGTTTGTTGGGGCTCATTGGGGTGGTATGAGATTGTATAGTCCTTTGAAAGACTGGTTAGTGACATCACAACCATGTGAATTATTGTGAAGATTCTCGTGACATCTACAAAGTTGCCTCTTTCACACTAGTGTAACTTGTTTTAATGAAATTACAGTTCTAATTTTTCTGTTGTGGTTACGGCATAATTATCATGGCGCCTGTTTTATCTCTTAAATATGTGTCCTGAGTGATAAAAGACAAAGTGAAGTGTTTTTACAAACCGCTACGTGTTTTATGGCATTTAATTGCTCAACAAGTCCCCGGGTACATAATCTTGTACAAGATCGCGCCGTCTTTAAATACAGATTTATCATGGATATTCAGAAGTCGTTATGTCTTCGTTTGATAGGCTTGCATATTTTTGCGCATGCATTTACCATTTGTATTTGAATGTGTTTGCACGACTGCATGCATATTTGTATCTTCTCATTTTGATTAAGAGGCATTTCATGTGTGAGCAAGAGGTGCTTTAAGATTGTGCCTCTTGGCAATCTTTGACTTCAAAAGTATCACAAAGTTTTGGACTAGCCTCAATGTGCATGTTATTTAAGGCATGCTTGGTTCCACCACAAGAAAAATCACCTATTTATGGATTATTTTATTCATACAATGCCATTTGTACTTAATGGTATACTCCATGTGATCGAGGCTTTTGTTCCCTTTGTGATAAATTATAGAGTAATTGTGACTTGAGGCAACAAATATGAAGCATTGTCTCATGATCTGGTTGTCTTTGTCACATGTCTTTATGTGCCATGGTATCTATAGGCCTCGTCTTGATTATGGCTGGAATATTAAAAACAACTTTGATTTATGAGTAGCTGAATTTGTGGGTGTCGTTTCATCGAATTTACTGAATGGATTTTCATTATCTTGGTAGTCTATATTAGGCAAAAAGTTTGGACTTATGATAAGTCCTATCTCCCAAAAACTGTAAAGCCTTAATCAAAAGCAAGAAGATGAGATAGCTAGGAAGATTTACACCCTCAAGGATAAAGGTTTTATGGAGCCTTAGAAATCCCTTGGGGACACTTTTATTTTTCTGGTAAAAAAGATAAGAGAGAGGGCACTTTTGTGTTGACTATAAGGATGTCAATAAGCTTACCATCAAGAACAAATAACAATGATCTAGGATGGATGATGTCATAGATACCATAATTAGATGGATATACATGAGGGATGCCCCAAAGATAATTTGTAGTCATGCCTTTCGGTTTGACTATTGTTCTCTCCAGTTTGGCTAATGAATTATCTATCTTGTTTATCTTTGGGAAAGTGAATGGTGTTCCTTGACATCATATTGGTGTATGAAAAGACTCTCAAGAATCACTTTTAGTATCTTTAATCTATTGCTTACATCCTAGGTAAAACAAGTATGAAAAATAACATGATTTTTGTTGCATCAAATTGCTCCATTAAGGTCATGTTATTTTGGTAGATGGCATCCATATAGGATCAGAGGTCATATTGTGCTTGATCGGTGCATCTTTCACTTGTATTTTGGAGCATATTATACATTTCTTGAATGGACTTTGTAGCAGAGCCTTAGTTCGCAAATTTAGTGGAATAAGCAGCTTTATTAGTGTTTTCAAACACAAAAATGGTTTCTGATTTCTTCATCAATTACATATTTTGGATCCAAATAGATCCTTTATGGTGGAAAGGGATGCCAATGATTTGAGTATAGGTGTCGCTCTTTTATAGAACGACCAAGTTACAAGCTTTTTGATGTGCAAATATAGTACATTGCATGGGACAAGGATTCCCTAGTGGTCATTCATGCCTTGAAAGATTTAGTCCCATTACTTGTATGATTCACACTTTAGGGTACAAATTGATTATCACTTTGTGAAATATTTTTGTGATATCCCTTTTTTTTGGACAAGCGCTTTAGATTAATAAAAAGGAAGGAGATACAAGAAGATTAGGGAGAAGTACAGAATGCCGATGATCTTTTCATTCCCTTCATGAGGCATCCGCCTACTCTTTATCTTATTGTTTTAACAATCAACACCTTGTGGTATTTGAAGAGGGGCAAGCTTTTACACTTTGTAATCCTTCTAGAGACCATTCTCTGGGGGGGTTGTTGAAGTTGATTGCACGTCTTTCCGTTCTAGTTTTCCAGAGCTTTGCTTATGATGGCATTCCATAGAGCTATGAAGCGATTGATAGCTTTTCTGATCAAATCTTTCTTCCAATTGATTTGATGAGCCGAGAAAAGGAACTTGTTGACACATTGCCAGATTGAGGTGCTCTTAGGACAAGAAAAAAAAGATGACCTAAGTTGTGCATGCCATTTAAACATCTTATACACCATGAAGAGACACCACAAAATTTACTAGCTTTGACATTGGTCTAGATTCCTCTATGAAGAATTTGCCACAAGGATCGCTTTCTTGTTCTCCGTAAGTGGGTGCCACATGCTCTTCAACTTGAAAGCCTATGTAATCCCATACCAATTTGTTCACCTGTTGAAGAATTGTTGAATAATGGGAATTCTTTCACTTCTTGGATTATCCTTCATCATGTTTTGATTGTCCTCATTAGATCCTTGAAAAGGGGGGATCTTGATCAAGAAAGAGTTGAATTTTTGAAGAGTCCAAAGCATTGATTAATGCCTTAAAAGGAAGGAGTATTTGTAATCCACTAAGCCCTATCTTTTTGGTTGTAGCAATTATTCATGATTTTAAAATATAATTGCATTAATTCTTCATACTTCATGATACCAGTTGATCATAAATTTGAGGTGGTCCAAGCTCATGCAAGAGTTTGATTTTAAGATAAATCATTGTAGAGATGCTACCATTGTGGTTGTGTTATGCCCCTAAATCTCTTGGACATCTAGTTGAGGCACAAGTAGCTATGTAACATTAAAGGAGAATGGATCAATGTGAATTAACCCACTTTATTGAATGATCCTTATAACAGGACACATGGCTCATTTTTCATGTATCCTTGTCACATTTGGATGCATGCATCTTTAATGGATTCTCCTACACACTCGTCTAGTTGGGAGTTGGCAACTGAGCTTGATGTTTGTTCGTTTCATTTTTGTGAGTACGAATTGCACTTAACTTTTTAGTAGGAAGGATCCCAGAGAGGCATTAGCATTTATATCAATCTGGCCTCTTATATAGGGTGGCAGGGAATGCTAGTAGATAATTGAGGAAGCAAGAAGCATGTGTGTGACTATACTTGGTGGAGATGGGAAGGAGACCTATGATGGAATCTCACTTGGTTTAGCAAAAGGAAGGGGATTATGGTGAGAGGAGGACATCATAGCCCATGGGTGCATGCCTTGCCATCTGATGGATGTTTTGTTTTTGGATATGAAAAGAGAGTTATAATGGTCCTTATTAGAGATGTTTTTTGGGAATCTAGGGTGGTAGCTAAGGGCACAAAAAGAGTATAGTTCTTCTAAGTGGAAGCCCAAGGCAATAATCTAGAAGCTAGTTCTCAAGGGGGTTGTCCTAAGGTGGATAGATGAAGGGCAATGCTTAAGGGCGACTTCCCTTAAGATAGAAGTTCGACAAGAATGTATTTCTCTTCACTATTCATAGGAAAATTATCCTTCATTGGCATGGGGGATTTCATATCCATTCCACTTTTTGGCCACTTAAGTAGAACAATATTTCCTAGAAGGAAACTTTTTGAATAGTGAAGAGTAATAAAACGAATCATTATATCTTTAAAGGGAGAAGGAAAGTGGGAAAAGTTCCATCCATACCCTCTTCTTAGAAAGAGATGGACGATAGTTTTTGCTTTTATAAAAATTAATTTAATCCTAGAGTTAGGTTTTTGAGCTTCTCTATAAGGAGAAGATATATTTGAATCCATCTGCATAAAATAAGTTTTTGGATTTGTCTCTATTGTAAGTAAATCTAGTCTACTTTTAAAGGGGAAAACTAGAGGTGGAAACAACACTATCCTACTTTGTGATAGAAAACATATAACAATGGTTAGATGAGACATTGACTCTATTTCTATTGATGTTCTATAACTAGGTTAAGATGCATTGTAGTAGAGATTTATATTGTTAGATATAGAACTATGAATATCCATATAGTAGCAAACATTTGGGACATCCTAATTGGTCTAACACTTAGGGTTCTCATTATTTTGTATAATGATTAACAGGTTCATTATTCTTTGCATTCTTTTCAAACTGTTAAACATTGAATTTCTAGATGCATTGAAATCAGATGTTCAAGACCATGCTAGGATTGTCAATGGAGAATTCCTTGTTGCACCATTTTGTTACCAAGCGCGCGCACACACACACACACACACACACACACACACACACACACACACATATATATATATATATATATATATATATATATATATATATATATATATATATATATATATATATATATATATATATATATATATATATATATATATATATATATATATATATAGGGGAATATGAACATAGAATTGTTGAAACATACACACATATTTACTAACTCACAAGTCTTTGAGAGGCATGATGGAGTTACTACAACACTTTCGGTAACACACTTCTCTCACCAATAAGACGTTTGGAAGGTCTTTTTCACATATGTAATAAATAAACTAGCATATCATTAATTGACCTCATTGAAGCACTTACATAAACATTATATAAATTGTATTGGGTACATTTTCTATTAATCAAGATGTTGAACTCCCTTTGGGATAAACATAGTGTAAGCATGGTCTCACTTTTGGTCTTTTTACGATGAAATATACTCATTCTTCAAATGCAAAAACTTAGGAAAATATTTTTTCCATGAATTCATTTGATTATGATAGTGAAACCCATGAAATTATTGTATGCATAGGATTTTTGGGTGATCATAGATAGTTAATCTCTAGGGCATCCAATCAAGTAGTAAGAATCCCTTTTAAAATGCATTGAGTGTATTTGATGTTTTTTTAATATCTTCCCCAATGCCAAACACTTGAAGTAGATTCTTTCAATGTTAACTCGAGCATACTAGCAAGTTGTGAATCAGCTACATCTCGAATACTTACAAAGATTTATCATATTCCAAACATTTAAGGAATGAATTCCAATAAAACTTTCAAAAGGGGCATTAATAATTTTTTTATTCATTTACATTTTTTTTTGTTTTTTTTGAGCATTCATTCATGTTCACGTGTGAATGGGATAACAATCATGCATATTCATTGTACATGTTCACCCATATCATGCCATTGGTCCTCATTAAATGATGCACATCAAGACAGTGCACCCTGCCTAATATGGTCTAAGGGCTCAATCAAGAAAACATTCAAAATGCTCCATCTCCTTTGTTATCCCCTTTGAGATAAGCTTCCGATCTTTGTAAGTTTATATTACATACAAGATTAACATAATATAGATTTTGTATTAGTGATGTGTAAATGGCTGTTCATACACACATATATGTGATGTGTGATGGCGAATGCACACAGATGAGAGGGTCTTGGCAAAAACCTGATCTAGACCAGCTTAAGTCAAGATAACTTTAATAGACTCTCTAAGATTTAATTTACGCATTTAGATCACCGTAGTACTATGGAACATCATTTTGAAAACTCTAAGTAAAGATACATAAATTATGTATACACTTCAACTTGAGAAAACCTTCTATGTATGGAAGAAGGTACTCAAAGTTTTAATCAGACCTCATAGCTTGGTTGAAATTGACCCACTAAATTTTGCACACTTTAAAATGAAGTTTTTATTGAGATATACCAAGCTATTTCATGAATTTAGGATGACTATATTAAGATAAATATGCATAAGAAGATAGGGGGTGATGTTGACTTTTTAGGAAGAGGAATATATACAGAAATAGTCACATTCATTTATTAATAACTCAAGATTTACACATCCAATGGCTATAAAACTCCGTAGGCATGCGCATCACAATCTTAGATTCATATTCTTATCAATAGATTAGATGATGAGACCATACATGGAGAGAAATGACTTAGAGAATTTGATAGAATTCACTCAATGTATTGAAATAGTAGACAAAGACAAATGTAGTTATGGAAGTGTGTTGTAAATGTATTCCCTATTGAGATATGATACAATGAGGGAGTGAAGGACTCCTCAAGCTTTGAGGCAAGATCATCACTCAAATTGAGTGTGATGATGAGCTTATATCCCATGATTGAATTTTATAGTGTATAAATACATTTTTGCTCATGATTATTGGTTTGATTCTACCTATAAGTAACCCATAACTTGTTTAGTTTCAACTCTAATATGATCGTGACATTTGTATTTCAACATGAACAAGAGATTATCTCCAAATATCCTCTTTAATTTTGACCAAGATAATTTTGGCATAACCTTAGAGCTCATTCAATGTATACATGCATATGTACAAGATTATGCATGAAATAACATGTGAAGTCCTCGTGGATAAAAAAAACACTTAGGCTTGCTACATGCACCAATAACTCCCCCTCAAGCTTAATATGCTTTATTCTTCTATCCATTGATACCTCCTTCTGTCCAATCATAACTTTGAACCTACTTAGCTTCACTCCATCCAATGCTTTTGTCATCATATCTACACATTGTTGTTGAGTAGATACATGTGAGAGCTCAATTTCCTTGCTTATGATTTGTTTTCCTAACATAATGATAATGGACCTCAACGTGTTTGGTCCTAGCATGGTATAGGGATCTTATGTTGTCCCCAAAGATATTAGGAGTGGAAGACTTTACACCCAAATTTGAGTATAAAGTCTTAAACCACATGGCTTCCTAAGTTACATTTGCTAAACCTCTATATTCAGCTTCAGTAAATGAAAGACAAATAGTGGGTTGGTTCTTGGATGACCATGATATAAGCTTTGTGCTTGCGAATGTAAGGTAACTTGAAGTACTCCTATCATCTTTTGATCTTGTCCAATCTACATCAGAGAATAGATTTATATGGACATTAGAGGTATATGAATAGACTAAACCTTAATTTATGGTTCCATTTAGATACTTGAGTATCCATTTAGCAACTTCCATGTTTGGTTTCTTGGGATGCATGAATTGGCTCAAAACACTAACACTATAACAAATTTCTACCCTACTAAGTGTTTCATAATTCAAACTACCCACCAAGCTTTGATGGCTTGTTATATGTTCAATGAGCTCACCTTCATGGGCACTTAGCTTTGAATTTACCTCCATGGGTGTACCTACAATCTTAGCATTCTCCATTTTGAACTTGGCTATCATGTCCTTGATATATTTCCTTTGAGAGAGATACATACCCTTCTCTGTACACAACTTCCCATCCAAGGAAGTAAGTGAGTTCTCCTAGATCAATAACCTTGAAATCCTACTTCATCTATAACTTAATCCTCTTGATACCTTTAGCATCATTTCATGTGAGTATGGTATCATCTACATATACACAAAGGTATATGACTTCTGCATGTGTCCTCTTTATAAAAAGTGAAGGATCTACTTTCCTAACAATGAAACCCTTATTTAGTTCAAATAGGTTACAAGTCTATGATTCCACGCTCCTAGAGCTTTCTTTAGAACACATAAGGCTTTCCTTAACCTGCATACATCTTAAAGTAAATGTGAGTCTTCAAACCCAAGGGGTTGAGCCATATATACCTCTTCATATATCCATCAATTTAGAAATGCATTCTTCACATCCATTTGAAAGATCTTCCAATTGTTGGTAGTTGCAATGCTCATAAGCACTTTGATTGTTGGCATCTTTGCCATAGATGAGGTCTCCTCATAATAAACACCTTGAGTTTGGGCACACCCTTTAGCCACAATTCTATCTTTGTACTTATTAATAGTACCATCACAATTCTTCTTCACTTCGTATATCCACTACGACCCAATGATCTTCATGGTTGGAGTCTTGGGTACCGATTCCTAAGTATGGTTTTCCTACAAGGCTTCAATTTGTTTTTCCATAGAGCTTATCAACTCTATTTTCTTCTTGGCCTTCTCATAAGATTAGGGCACTTCAGAGTTTAAGGTATATGCTAAATAGATAAAATGTTTAGTCATCAGTGATGTATTATATCCATACCTCTCTGGCCCCTTCTTCACCCTCGTAGAATTTGTGCTTGTTTGTTGAGAGGATTCTACAACATCCCTCAAATCTTGTATCTTTTCCTTGCATTCAGAGTTCCATGAATCGATTTCCTTCTTAGGAGTCTCCAGATCATCTTCAAACTCACTTGATGCTTCAAGTGTATGTGTACCGTTCCTTGAGATTTGCTGGAAAATCTTCTTCTAGGTCATATGATAGCTTGATCTTTTTGCAATAATCTTGAACCCATTATTTTTTCTCATCAAACACAACATCTCAACTAATTTTAAAACCCTTGTTACTAGGATTGTATAGTGTATAACTTTTAATTTACATGCACCCAAATAGCCTAGAATGGTCCAATCTTTGTCTCTTTCCATTCCAAGCTTCACAAGGTTTCATAACATCCAAGGTTTTAATCTTTGTCTTTATTAAGGTCATAGCCTATAAAGATGCATTTCTCTACCTTAGGATCTAATTTACATGTGATTTGAGATGGTATGTGTGCATATGCAATGCACCCAAATATCCTAGAATGGTCCAATCTTTGTCTCTTTCCATTCCAAGCTTCACAAGGTTTCATAATATCCAAGGGTTTTGATACCAATCTTATTATCAAATATGTGGTAGTGGATAGAGCCTCTGCCCAAAAGATGGGAACACACTTCATCCTTATGCTTCATAAATTACAAAATAGTCTATGTGCTATAATCATCTATAAATGAAACATAATACCTTGATCCTGAGATCGATTATTCTTTACTTGGTCCCCAAATATATGTTTGGACAAGCTCCAGAAGGTCTCCATGTGTGTACCCTTTCTTGGTAAATGGTTGCCTGTGAGATTTTCCAAATTGACATGCACTAAACTTGTATATTATGTGTTGCTTTGAGATATTGGGTAGTCCAAGCACACATTGATCTCTACTTACTTGTTTGAGGGCCAACTCTCCAATGTGAGCCAACATTTTATGCCAAACCTCTAGCTCTAATAGGATGTGGGTACCATAATTGATCAAAGCAATGTTCTTGATGTCTTGGAGTTGGAATGTGAACAATCTAGCTGAATTTTCTCCCTTTTCTTCCTCTTGAAACCTTGATATGGATCCTCTACATAGGTGCCATTCTTGGTGAATCTCAACTACAAAGATTTCTCCACAATTTGACCTACACTTATTAGGTTTTAAGTAATGCTTGGCACATAAAGAACTCTACTCAATAGATTCATATTACTATTGGAAGTATTCACATTCCCTATCTTCTCCACATGATGCCTTGTGTAATCACCTATCAAAACCTTGTGCTTACTCTTTGGAACTTCCAAGTATAAGAGCAAGGGTACATTCTCTAATACATGATTAGGCCATCCAGAACCAATGTAGAACACATGCTCATCAGAATTATCTTCCTTCAGTGTCGTGTTCATAAGTAGAAGTGAATCCTCTTTAGCTTGATCATTTGTGTAATTGCTATAGTCTCTCGTTCCTTTATATCCTCCTTGACAGTTGTTGTTTTCGTTGTAGGTGTTGTTTTTGTATCCATATGAATTGTTGTATCTACATCTAGAAGCTCCATAACCACCTTTTTTGTATCCTATTCCTCTCTGGTTCCTTGGGTTCTTGAAAAAATGCTCTATGATGTGATTTGATATGCTACATATGGCATAGGGTGAGGATATTTGAGCTCTGCCCTACCTTGTCTACCTCCACTCCCTCTTTCTCTTGAACTTCTACCTCTACCTACAAAGTTAGCTTGGGAGGTGCATCCTTCATCATTATATTTTTTACCCTTTCCTTTGTTATCTTTGCCTTTGCTTTTATCTATGCACATGGTAAAGGATTGCTTACCTTTCTAGTTCTCACCGTTCTTCATAATTTTGGCCTCATGAGTGAAGAGTTGTCCCATGAGAGTGTTGAAGTCTAGCACTTTCATATCCATGTATAGATCCACGACAAAGGTAAAAGCCTCCCACTTGTCATGGGCCTTGATTCTATTGATGACTTGCCTCACAATCTTCTCTTCATCAATGATTTCTCCAATGCACCGAGGTTTTTTTGCAAAGTCCATCTTATTGACAAAATCAATCACACTTTGCTTGCACATCTTTTTGAGTGTTGTGAACTCCATACACAATTGGTTCTTCCTAATTTTGGTACTTGAAGAGAAGAATTCTT
>CM035406.1:173020519-173110519 GCA_020310875.1 Ceratopteris richardii
CATATGCATATACGTATGCGTATGTGTACACGTACACGTACATGTATGTGTACACATACATGTACGCGTACACATACACGTACGCGTACGTGTACACGCAGACACACATGTACATGCACATACACACACATGTACATGTACACGCAGACATGCACCTGCAGATACACATGCACACACACATGCACAGACATAGATACAACCACAAACACAGACAGAGACACACACACATACACACACACAGACACATAGACACATGCATATGCACACACATATGCACACACATATGCACACGCATACGTACAAGCATTTGCACATGCATATGAAAACACAGACACACACGCAGATGCACATGCAGACGCACACGTAGACACACACACAAACGCAGACGCATATGCACATGCAGATGCACACGCATACGCATACGCATACGCATATGCATACGCATACGCATACGCATACGCATACGCATACGCATACGCATACGCATACGCATACGCATACGCATACGCATACGCATACGCATACGCATACGCATACGCATACGCATACGCATACGCATACGCATATGCATACGTAGATGCATTCACAGATGCACACACATATGCATGCGTACATGCACGCGCACGAGCATGCGCACGTGCACACGCATGCACATGTGCACATGCATGCGCATGTGCACACGCATGCGCACGTGCACTCACAACCACACACACACGCACACGCACACGTACATGTACACATACACATACACATACACATACACACATAGATGCAGATGTAGAAATAGACACAGCCCTAGGCACAAACACAGACACAGACACATACACATACACCTACACATACGCCTACACATACACATACACATACACATACACATACACATACACATACACATACACATACACATACACATACACATACACATACACATACACATACACATACACATACACATACACATACACATACACATACACATACACATACACATACACATACACATACACATACACATACACATACACATACACATACACATACACATACACATACACATACACATACACATACACATACACATACACATACACATACACATACACATACACATACACATACACATACACATACACATACACATACACATACACATACACATACACATACACATACACATACACATACACATACACATACACATACACATACACATACACATACACATACACATACACATACACATACACATACACATACACATACACATACACATACACATACACATACACATACACATACACATACACATACACATACACATACACATACACATACACATACACATACACATACACATACACATACACATACACATACACATACACATACACATACACATACACATACACATACACATACACATACACATACACATACACATACACATACACATACACATACACATACACATACACATACACATACACATACACATACACATACACATACACATACACATACACATACACATACACATACACATACACATACACATACACATACACATACACATACACATACACATACACATACACATACACATACACATACCATACACATACACATACACATACACATACACATACACATACACATACACATACACATACACATACACATACACATACACATACACATACACATACACATACACATACACATACACATACACATACACATACACATACACATACACATACACATACACATACACATACACATACACATACACATACACATACACATACACATACACATACACATACACATACACATACACATACACATACACATACACATACACATACACATACACATACACATACACATACACATACACATACACATACACATACACATACACATACACATACACATACACATACACATACACATACACATACACACACATAGAGTCAGAATAAAAAAAGCATGCAAATATGGAGGTAGTGATCCCCTTGGGATAAAACAACCCAAGTAGCCGTGTACCACTCAAGTAGTGAAGGATGCGCTTAACTACCTACCAATGCTTGACACTTGGGCAATGCATAAATGTGCTCATCTGTGAGATAGCAAATTGAATATGCAACGGAGTAATGCATAAGTAAATCAAGCATCCAATAGCATGCTGATAGAGAATAGCATCAAATGCATCTCCAACATCATGAAGACTCAATCGTAAACTTGTCTCCATAGGAGTGGCAATAGATTTACAGTCTTCAAGACCAAAATGCTGCAATAATGTGTCAATATATTTCATTTGACACAAAGCTATTCCACCATCAACTTACATGAAATGAATGACCAAATTATGATGCAAATGCCCCAAATGAGACATATCAAATGAGGTATGCAAATCAGCTTTAAAATTAGCAATATGCCTCTCATGAGGACTTATGAGCAGCATGTCATCAACATACACAACAAGGATCAGAAGTACATCATTGACATACTTAACATATAAGGTGCTTTTAGTTGGAATGTTCTCAAAACCATGTGCAATCAGATAGGCATGTATCTTTTCATACCAAGCATGTGGTGCTTGCTTTAAAACATATAATGCCTTCTTTAACCTGCACACCTGGTTTTCATGCCCTTTCTATACAAAGCCATGGGGATGAAAAACATACACTTTGTTGGGGGATTCTTTGACAAGAAGGAGTTTGAGGGTTTGTAGGAGAAAATGGAAGGACCAAAAGAGAAAATACACCTTGGAAGTCTCTGCCTTCGATTGATTACAGTAAGAAAATTACAATGTTTGAAATACAAGATACACCAATACCTCTGTGCACAATCCGCAGAGTGCCCAATTACAAAATATCCAATATCCCAATGTCCTATTGCTGCCGACCTCCTCTGCAACAAACCTCCACCTGCTTCAAGCTTCTCCTTGTGCACACCTTGCACCAAGCTTCCACAAGGGGGGAGGAGTGAATACCTGCTGTCGGCAAGCGTACACTGCCAAAGGACCTTGAGATATTTGGGGGAACTATAGCTTAGCACTTCTCTGCACCACAATCCTTGGTCACTCTCTATGCACCTTGCACTTCCACTTCTGTGCGACGTACTCTGGTGTCTCTTGCACTTCCCTCTCTTGCTCCACTTAGCCTATGCTCTCTTGCTTACTCCCACCTTGGTCCAAGAATGGTTCTTCCTTGATTTGAGTGTGCCGATCACGTACGCTCCTAACTGCAAGTGAATCTTGGTGCTCACTTTGATGTCCCAAGATGGCTCTCACAAGTGGCAGCCAACTACTCACTGTTTTGTCCTGTAGTGACTTTAGTCTAAAACCAAAAATTTTAATGGGGGCCATACTTTCACCTGTGCGTACACTTTGCCGCTTCACATGCCTTCACATTTCCTTTTAATTCTTCACTTTTGCACATAAGGGGGGGTTCACCTGAACCTTCCAAAACACTTTAAAACACACTTTGAACCTTAGGGAAATTAGAGAAAGTACCTCTGCAACCTGCAACCTATTTTCTCCAATTTACCCTTTGTGGACAATTCATTGTGCACTACCTGTGCACTTTGACACCTGCACTTACGCACTTTGACTTTGCACCTGTTGACTTTGACCTTGACCTTGTTGACTTTGACCTGTTGACTTTGACCTGTTGACTTTGACTTCAGTTGACTTTGACCAACATGACATTTATGGGCTCAACACACTTCTTCATGCAAATCACCATTCAGAAATGCTGTTTTAATGCTCAACTGATGTACATTCCAACCATGATGAGCTGCAAGTACACAAATGCTATGAAGAGTAGTCATTCAGCATGTAGGTGCAAAGGTTTCATCAAAATCAATGCCTCTTTCCTGTGCATAACCCTTTGCAACAAGCCTAGCCTTATACCTGTCAATTGTTCCTTCAGGTTTACGCTTCAACTTGTATACCCACTTAGTGCCAATGGCCTTCTTGCCAAGAGGCAAGTCACATAAAGAACAGGTACCATTTTTCATGATAGCATCAAATTCAGATTGCATTGCGGCCATTGAATGTTTAGAGTTTTGTGCTTCATCAAACAAAACAATCTCAGTCTCATCACAGAGACTAGAGGCAGCCATAGCATAGCAATCTGATGCAAAAGAGGCACTACGAGAGCCTGAACAAGTAAGGTATGATAGAGGTGCATTTAATTTGCTGCAAAATCTACACTAGCCATTTTGGCATAGTTTTTGCCTCCTCAATATTAGCTCTCTCATCAAAAAGTGCATCATGCAAATCTACATAAAAAATGGAATGATCTGCATCATCACATGAAACCTGCAATGGCTGAGAAGTTGCCTCATTAGGACCAAGACTAGACTGTCCACTTGTAAAAAGAGGCAGCAAAGTATCATACATATCTTTGGAGCTAACAGATGTCTCCTTCGTACATGAAAGTATAGGCTGAATAGAGTCTTCCACAAAAACAATAGCACGGCTAACCACAATGCGTTTAGTCTATGGATGGTACAGACGATAGCCTTTGCTTTGAGACTGTACCCAACAAAAATACATTTTCCTACTTTATCATCCAATTTCCTGTGATGTTGTTTAGGCACTAATGCATATGCCAGACAAAAAAAACACACAAATGAGCAATAGATGGATTACGACCATGCCAAGCCTCATATGGAGTGATAGACTGCAGTGCTTTAGTGGGACATGTGTTAAGTACATATGTTGCACACATGACTGTTGGCATACAAAGCAACAAAGGAGTCATGCACAATACGGCAACAAGGCCAGATCATTTTTTCCCATAGATTATGTACAACCCAAGTGATTTTAATCACTACACAAACATTGTAAATCCCGTTTTTGGTAGATTAGACTCCATTTTGTGCAAGCCGAGGAGTCCTCGAGCTTGAGGAGTATTAGAAGTACCATCGTACCAAATTTCATAATTTTTAGACTTCGTTTGAGCCCTCAAATAAGCCCTGGAACCTAATTTTTAACTAGGCCGGACACTAGGTCTGGACAGGGCCAAAAGCTAGTCAAAAACTATAAAAAGAGCTAGAGAGCTCATTTTTGAGGGTAGATTGTAATTGAAACGAACTTGTAAGAGCATTTTGAAAGTAATCTAAAAGCTCCATCGATTCTCACTCTTTGTCTTGCCGTGTGTGCGCGTGTGTGTGTATGTGTGTGCATGCTAGTGTGCTTCTCACTCACGCACTTGTGCCGCCACTTGCTCGAGGTCTTCATACCATCCTCACGTCTTCCCGGATTGACATTAAAGGAGGTGCTACTCATCATTGAGCTACACCAAATTTTGGCGCCGTTGCCGGGGATCGAGCTTTGAGGACGAGCGTGTGATGGTAAGACGTAGAGTTGACGCGTTGGAGTTGTAGGTATTTTCTTCACTCTCATCGGTTTTCTTTTACTTTCTTCACCATCTTCATCATCATCATCACCATCTCCCACGTCCATCTCCATCATCGCGAAAATTTCAGTTTTGACTATATCCCCATCTCCACCTCATTTCCCTCATTTCACTTGTGAGAGAGAGCGAACTTGCATGTGCTGTTTTTGCTTGTTTTCTGAGCTATTTTGCAGGTTTTTGCTGTACCATCATCCCCAGCAGTGTGCGCAGGTACGACAGGCTCTGCACAGGTCCCGGGACGACAATCTCTGTCTATCACGACAGACAGAAAATCTTAACATTTTGTGAATGCATGATTACCACTGTAACCTACACCTTGTGGGCACTCTAGATCACTAGAAGTTTTTCAAAAATTTGCATTTTTTCAGTCTATCGCGACAGACACCGTCTATCGCGACAGACACCGTCTATCGCGACAGACAGAAATCCACGATAGACACCGTCTATCGCGACAGACACCGTCTATCGCGACAGACAGAAATCCACGATAGACACCGTCTATCGCGACAGACACCGTCTATCGCGACAGACAGAAATCCACGATAGACACCGTCTATCGCGACAGACAGAAATCCACGATAGACACCGTCTATCGCGACAGACAGAAATCCACGATAGACACCGTCTATCGCGACAGACACCGTCTATCGCGACAGACAAAAATCCACGATAGACACCGTCTATCGCGACAGACACCGTCTATCGCGACAGACAGAAATCCGCGACAGATACCGTCTATCGCGACAGACACCGTCTATCGCGACAGACAGAATTTCACGATAGACACCGTCTATCGCGACAGACACCGTCTATCGCGACAGACACCGTCTATCGCGACAGACAGCCCCCACGATAGATTGTGTCTATCGCGACAGACACCGTCTATCGCGATAGACAGGCATTTTCGGCAAAAAATTAAGGAGTGAATTTTTGGAAATTTAGGCTAAATTTTGGGCATATTTGCACTTTCATGTACTCATCTACTTACAAAGGCCTTAGAAAATGCATTAAAACCCCCGAAAGGTTCTGTTTGTCTAGTTAACCCCCTAAACCCTGAACGGTCATAACTTTTTCATACGAAATCCATTTTCTGAGCTCTAGGGCTTGTCGGAAAGCTCGTGATATATACTACACGCCCTCAACTGTTTTTTATAAGAATAACGCGTTGATTTTCAGATAGGATATTTGGAAGTTGACACACTGAGGGGTAGGAACACCAAGGGAGCTCTAGAGTAAATTTCTAACAATGCAAAAGGGGGAACAAGGGTCATTAAAAAAGTGTCCGAAATAAATTGTCTATCAATTGAAAGGTCTACTTGGAGCTAATCTTGGGATTTATGCAGGCCTACTGAGAAGCAATTGAGAGTATCCAAGCAAGGGTGTGGCACACGCTTGAGAATCAACTTCTCGAGCACTAAAGAGCAAGGTTCGGCAAGAAAGGTCGGAATATTCTCAACTCCTCTTCGTCAATTCCTAGCCTAGGCTAAGAACGATTAGAAGTAGGAGTAAGTCAGGGCGACGATAGGCCACTATCAAGTTGAAGACTACCTAAAAACTCAAGTTCAAGCTAAAAACTTAATCTCTGTACTGTCGACAACATAAAGGAAAGAACCTAACGTGGAACGATCAACCTGAAAGTACGAAGAACATTCAAGTATTCCTGACGACGTAATAGCAGACAAGACTTTAAACACGAGGAATAACTAAAAAGAATCAAGTGACTGGTACCAATTGATCGGCAACGAGGTTGTACTCTGGGCAAAAATTTGGGCTAATCAGTTAGGCATATGAACCTTAGATCAGGACGACACCTAGTAAGAGAGAAACAAAGCCTTAGGTCTTCAGAGGCTAGTGTCAACCACACTGCTAGGTCCTGGGCCCAGCAGTTGAGCCACCACTCGAACTACCCTCGCTCTGAGACCAGTGAGTCAGAGATGTCTCAAGGCATGGACAAACCTACGGGAAGTTCAGGAGTGCCCTACTTGTACAGGGTAGAAGGCCCTTACAAAACACAGTTGGAGTACCTGAGGACCAACCGATTAGGTGCTAGCATCTATGAGGACGGCTTAGGAAGATCTGTGGTCCAGATTAAAAACCCTGATCAATCCATTGGACTAGAACACCCAGCTGTCAAGTTTGAAAATGGTGCATACCTGGACAAAGAAGGAACTATATATGTAGTCACTAGTCATCCTGATAGGACAGATGACTTTGGGAATGTAATCTCAGAAGCCGACTTAGGTGACCTGGAACAAGGGAACATGGGTGCGGAACCTAGAACCCCTCGAGGTAAATCAGTTCTCACTAGGATTATCACGCCTGAGTGGATCCCCCAAGATAACAAGTGCATAGATTTGCTTCTCAATCGAGAAACGGACGAAGCCTTCTGGAGGTATAAACCGGATCACCCAACTGACATAGGAACAATCATGATCTATGAGTTTAAGGATCCAGATAGCCCAGGTAGAGTGACCTACTTAGACCACACGTCAGAGAGGATTTTTGTGGTGACAGAAAATGATAGGCATGCTTACACTTGGAAGGGCGAATTCATTTTCCCCCAACCAAGATCAAATGTAGCCTATGGTCACCCTGGAGCTGGAACATCCCAGGCTCATGGTATGCAAAGAGACAGAAGTAAAGATAGACCAGAGGTAAGTTTTGCCAATCCAGTGGGCAGAGAAAGAACGAGAACGGAGACGAATAGGGTAGAACCTGAGATGCATAGAGCCCACAGGAACCAAAGAAATGTAGATGGATTCCCTCTGCCGAGGCCTAGAGAGCACACAAGAACTTTGAGACCCACCCAGCTAGTTAAGTCCATGAAGAATTACTTTGACGGCACAGGAGATCCCTATGATCATGTGGGAGAGTTCAAGCAAGTCTTGAGAGCTGAACAAGTGGAGGATCTGTTCACGCAGTACAATGCCTTCGGTCTAACCCTTAGGAACACAGCACTTACGTGGTTTCAGCCATTAGATGAACGCCAGTTCAGGAGCATAGATCAACTCCTAGAGGCATTCATTATAGAGTTCTCTAAGAGCGGCATAAGACACAACACCTCCTCACTGATTCACAGCTTCAAGCAAACCCCTCAAGAGACTGTGAGACTTGCAGGAAGAAGATTTAGACAATATCTTGAAAGGTGCCCTATTTCGGAGCTACCCACATCTGCTAAACAAGTAGCCTTATTTCTTGACGGATTGCTGAGCCCAAAATTGAGATCCTATGTGTATCTGAAAGACCCTAGGACTATAGAAGAATGTGTACGTATGTGCATTGACATTGAAGATAACCTAGGAGAAGAGCTAGAGTTGTCCAAAATTTACAAAGATTCAGATAGTGCATCTAGTCAATCTTCCACACAAGCCACATCAATTGAAGAACTTGCCGAAAAAGTAGCTCAGAAACTAGGTGTAACTAGCAAACAAATCCCAAGGTTTGCCCCTGTGAAAAGGTGCTATACATGCGGTGGTGACCATATGGCGAACGTCTGTCCCATTATGGCTCAACCCCAAGTAAACCCTAGTAGCCAGTACTGCACCATAGAACGGAGATACACCAATCACACCGCACAAGACTGCCCATACAACAAGCAGGCAGTTAGGCAACCCTATCCGCAACCCTACCAACAAGGCAGATACCAGAACCAAAATCCACCACCACAATATGCTAGACCCCAACAAACCTACCAACCACAGTATCAGGCCCAACAAAGGCCTCAGCCTGTGCTAGCACAACAACCCCCTGCCCCAGCTAATGTGATTCCGGTAAAGTATACTGCTGCAGAAGAGAACCTGAATAGAGCTATAGTCCCTGTAACATCCTTGATCTCTGAAAATGACCCAAGTGAGCATAGCTTTGATTCTACCCATGTGGATAGCCCCCAGGCTTACTACATGCAGTCCCCAGAACATGGAGAGTCCTACTATGGTGAAGAGTCGAACGAACCTAGTTGGGAGTCAGATTACACGAACATCATGTATATAAACCCCAACCCTAGACCTCAACCTAGGCAAGTACGACCACCATTTCCTAGAGGACCGTGCTACAGATGCCAAGGAGATCACCTCATTCGTGATTGTCCCTTGCCTCCACCTACGCAAACCCAGTCGGTGACGATCCAAGGCTTCTGCCAAGATTGCGGAAAAGAGCATCTCTTACGAGATTGCCCAAAGAACCCCAATAGCATGCCAAAAATCACCCCTATCAACGTTGTTGGGTTAGTGGTAGACTCCTCAGGAAGCGTCACTTCCACTGCACCAGTACAGGTAGTCACTAGGGCTCAGGCATTGCAACAAAACCAAGGGGTAGGCCAGGAAAAGAGCCTAGATGCTAGCGATACTGAGAGCCAAAATAAAAAGAGAACAAGAGCTTGGAGAGATAGCCGCGAACGCATGAAAAGGCAATGGGCAAAGAAGATGAGTGAACTTGAGGAAAGTCTACGAGAAACCAAGGCTAAAATCATAGAGATCACATCTCAACCGCACTCTCACACATTCCCACAGCTACCATCCCCATCACCCTCCACCCCTTCACCCTCTAAGACAGCCCATGTAACCCACCCACCACCCCAAACAGGATCGGTATTAGCTGATCCCACTCCCGAAGACATAGACATGATGCTTAAAGCATATCAGGCCAGAATCCAAGAAGGGCCAAATGTCACGGATCATGACAAGTGCTATCCTAGAGCTGACCTAGAGATAGAAAGAACCAAACTATGCGCGAAAATGGTCGCATTGGCTCAGACTATGTTTGAAGCCAGTCGCCTTTTCAATTACTCAGGCTCAGCCAAAACGCAATTACACTTGGATGGATTCCTAGAGAAGTTAGAGAGGATAATTGCAAGATCTGACAAGGAAGAAAAAAATCAAGACCAAGAAAAAGCAAGCAAAAACAGGAATCATTCCCAATCAGAAGTGTATGTGGCCAATGCCCCTAAACCGGACAACTTCCCCTCCTTAGAAAGAATAGAGAGGCCAATAGCACAGCCAGAAAAGGAACCTACCCCTCAAAGAAAGGAAAGGGCAAGAGAACGGGTAAGCCAGCCTCTTCAGGAAGCCCGTGGGCCTCCTCAAGAAGCTTATCTGCCCCCCCAAAAGGCAGATGAGCCTCCCTCGAGAGCTCAAGTACCTCCACAGGTTGCCTACATTCCTTCTCAGGGAATGTGTGAGCCTGTTCGGAAAAGTAATAGAATAAGTAATCCTCCCCAAGAAGCTTGTGCTCCAGCCATTTGCGAGAACAAGGAGAGAGTCAACAATAGAATCAGCCCTCCTTCACAGGTTGCTTATGCGCCCAATTCTACGGAGCCAGACACTTCTTCTTCTATGAATCGGTTTGCACCAGACTTCCTACGAGAGATTCAAGAAGACAAATGGGATAACGAAAGCGAGGTCGCCCCTCCTTTTGAACTTGTGGACGATGCACACGACCAATTCCCACAAGACATCCCATCTATTTATGGGGAGCATGAGAGTGTTCAGTCTCACGAGAGATTAGACTTTGAGTCTAATTCCATACAAGAGCTACCCCACTTCACAGGCCCATGGGAAGCAAAGTCCACATGTATGAGAGCACCCACAGTCATGGTAAGGAACGACGACTCAGTCATACCGAGGAACACGGAGGTAGTAACGAACACCAAGGTGCAACGCGATCTCACTTTGGAAGAGCTGTCTGAGGATAGACCAAACGCGCGGAAATATGTAGCTAGTCAAGTAACTGAAACTGCAGAACCTCGTTCCCGGGTAGGATCCCATAGGACAGTACCGGAAATTCCCTTGGATAAGATAGGAGATATGTGTGAAGGTGAAGAAGGGAACACCTACCTTCCCATCACCTATCAGGACTACACCACGAAGGCAATTTTGGACTCAGGTGCAGGAGTTGCAATTGCCACCACCTCCTTATGGAAGCGTTGGGGCAAGCCAGCACTCAGGCCAACAAGAATGAAATTGCAGATGGCCGATGGTCATATTGAGAGACCCTTAGGATTGCTGGAAGGGATAACTCTCACCACTTGTGGTGTTGAGTTTGAGCATAGCTTTGCTATATGTGACTTCAGCAAAAATCATGCTTATGAGATGATTTTAGGAAGACCATTTATGCGACAGTTGCAAGTGGTACAGGATTGGGGAACCAACTCCTTGTATTTGCAACACTTGGGCGTTACAACCAAAGTCAATCTCAAGGACTATTCTCATAGAGATGTCCCTCCTATCCAGTGGAATCCCATCCATAGAGCCAAAGACGATACAGAATCGGTGCGCTCCATAGGGTCAGGATCCTCATGGATGCATGAAGACACTCACCTATGGATGTGCAAGGTAGCAGTAGAAGAAGAGAAGAGAGAGAAAGCCAGAGAGGTAGGTGCGAAAGAAACCCATAGATCAATCCAAGACCCAGCCTATGCACCTGTAGTTTTTCCAGACGAAGAATTTGAACCTCACGGTTGGGCAGAAATCTTAGCAACAATGGACGTAGCCATCAACGAAGAACAATGGACACCTCACTGTGATGAGGATGGCTATGATATTTCAGTCTTCTCCATAGAGCCAATCATGGGAGAGGCAGTCCTAGAAGAATGCGAACCTCGCCCTGATGCATTTGAGGATGCAAGTGACTCCGATCTAGAGTCAATCATTATGGACCCTCCATTTGCATCAGATGAAGAATACTTCTATGAAGTAGAATTTCAACCCCAGAGGCATGGAGAAGTTACAAATGACGTAAGATTAGCAACACATGTGAGTCCGAAGGAAGAAGGGAAGAAACGAAAAAAGAAAGAAGCCTCACCAGAAGAGGAAGAATCTTTGTTTGAGGTCCCCGAAAATTTTAAGAAGTATGAGATAGATGACAGGAGAGTCATGATAAGAATGCCTAAACGAGAGGCACAATCAGGAGAGGCTTATGATAACAAAGAAACCACCAAGAAAATAGTAGTGGCCCTAGAAGAAGGAGAGGAGAGATGCACGTATATAGGCCATGACCTGACAGAAGAAGAAGAGCACGAATTGATTGCCTTGCTAAGAGAATATAGAGATGTATTCGCTTGGAGTTACAAGGATTTGAAAGGGGTTGACCCGGACATATGCTCGCACACCATCCCCATGACCTCAGATGCCAAACCCTCTAAGCAAAAGCCTTATACATATAACGATAATTACGCTGCTAAGATCAAAGAAGAGATAGATAGATTGGTCGAAGCTGGATTTATCTATGAAATTGAGCACACCGAATGGCTATCCCCCATCGTAGTGGTGCCCAAGAAGAATGGCAAGCTGCGTGTGTGCATTAACTTGAAAAAGGTTAATGCCGCCACGATTCGAGATAACTATCCGCTTCCCATCACAGAACATCTCTTAGAAAGAGTGGCAGGCAAGGAAGTGTACAGCTTCCTTGATGGATTTTCGGGCTACAATCAAGTAGCCATAGCTCCAGAGGATCAGCATAAGACAGCCTTTGCCACAGAATGGGGCATTTTTGCTTTTAGAGTAATGCCATTTGGGCTTACCAATGCACCAGCGACCTTCCAAAGGCTGATGTGCCATGTGTTTAAGGAGTTCCTGAGGAAGAGTTTAGAAGTCTACGTTGACGATCTCTGTGCTCATTCCAATGTTAGACAAACTCATATTCCTGAACTCAGACAAATCTTTGACAAATGTAGAGAATATCAAGTCTGCCTGAACCCCGAAAAGTGTGTTTTTATGGTCAGGCAAGGCAAGATCCTAGGACATATAGTGTCAAAGAATGGCATATCTACTGACGAAGAAAAAGTGAGAGCCATAGCAGAGCTACCTAGGCCAAAGAATGTCAAGGAAGTACAAGCTTTCATGGGGCATTGTGGTTATTATCGACGATTTATACACATGTATGCTGTCATTGCAAAGCCCATGTACGGACTTCTGACAAACTTTGAGTGGACGGATGAATGCGAAAATTCCTTCCAAGAGCTTAAACGAAGATTATGTTCAGCACCAATCTTGACCACACCAGATTGGAGTAAGCCATTCCATGTTCATGTGGATGCATCCAATTATGCCATTGGATGTGTGCTCGCACAACCTACTGGTGAAGGTAATATGGATCTTCCAATTGCCTATGCCAGTAGACAATTGAATGCGGCTGAACGGAATTACACCACTACAGAGCGCGAAGGATTAGGCATGGTATATGCAGTTAAAAAATTTAGACACTATTTGCTTGCAAATAAGTTTAAATTTTTTACTGATCATCAGGCGTTGTTATATCTTGTAAACAAGCCATGCAATACAGGAAGATTAGTGAGATGGTTTCTCTTGCTAATGGAATACGATTTTGAGGTTGTGGTAAGGAAAGGTAGGACTCATTTGAGAGCCGATCATCTCTCTAGGCTCACATCGGGAGAAGCCCCACAAGGAGTGTCAGATGACCTTCCGGATGCTTACTTGTTTAATTTGGAAGTGGTGCCGCAGTGGGCCAAGCCATTGGTACCAGTATTGACATACGGGCCTAACCATCCTGTGGTAAACACACGGAACAGAGAGGTTGTAAAAGCCCAAAAATACCACATCATGGCAGGAAGCATGTACAAGCACACAGATCAAGGGATCTTGGCTTGTTGCGTAGAAGAGGATGAGTACGCTAAATGGTTGCAATTAGCACATGTAGGTGCGTTAGAGCAACACCATTCAAAGCAAAGAACTTTGCAGACTCTAAAGAGATTCGGAGTGCATTGGCCAACTATGGAAGCTGATGTCCAAAAGTTGTGCAAGGAATGCCCAATCTGTTGCACTAAACCACCAGTGGAACATGCCACTCTTTATCAAGTATCCATTGTGCCAGATTGGAGTGAACCTCTAGTATCATTCTTGAGAACAAACACATTCCCTCCAGACATGACTCTAGCTAGGAAAAGGAGTTTAGAGCAAGAAGCCCAGGATTACTCACTCATCGGTAATAATCTATATAAGCGCGGTAAAGATGGTTACCTGAGACTATGTGTCCACGAAAGTGAATATCTGAAGATCTTGGAAGCTGCTCACCAAGGTGTAGCAGGAGGACACTTTGGACCAGATCGGGTAATCAAGGCGATACTATTTGCGGGCTTCTGGTGGCCTACCCTTCACATGGATGCACATACCTATGTGAAACGGTGTGATGTCTGTCAAAGGACTCAGTATCCTATACGCAAAGATGAGATGCCACTGAAACCTATGATGGGTGGACGTGCATTCTCTAAGTGGGGAATAGACTTCGTAGGTCCTATTAATCCCCCAGCTAAGGGTTCTCATGCGGAATACATCATTGTGGCAATAGATTATCTCACCAAGTGGGTAGAGGTAAAAGCTACAACCAAGAACGATGCTCAAACAACTGCCAAATTCTTGTTTGAGAATGTATTCACGAGATATGGACTACCTATAGAGCTTGTAAGTGATAGAGGCACTCACTTCTTGAATGAAGTTATTGAAAATCTACTCCAAGAATTTTTGGTAATACACAAGAAGTCTGCCCCATATCACCCTCAAGCTAATGGTCAAGCTGAGAGCACTAATAAGATTTTATGCAATGTACTGACGAAATTAGTGAACACTAAACGCTCTGATTGGGACAAACAGCTACACCATGCTGTTTGGGCATACCGAGTGGCCTACAAAACGGTACTCCAAGCCACTCCCTTTCAGATGGTATTCGGTCAAAACGCTGTGTTACCCTTGGACTTCTTGATCCCTACATTGAGAGTAGCACGAGAGCACGAATGGACAGGTCATGAGCTCTCCTCTAGGATCTTTGACCTTGAACGATTAGGAGAAACAAGACTGAGAGCCGCTGCAGGGATATATGCAGCCAAGAAGAGACAGAAGGCATACTTTGATGCCCACGTGAGGGATAAAGGCTTGAAAGCAGGAGATCTAGTCTTAGTCTATACACTAAAACAACACGCGAGGAAGCTAGAAAAGAGAGGCTACGGACCTATGATCATCAATAGGATCTCCACGAGCGGAGCAGTACAATTGGCCACATTAGAGGGTGATGTTCTCCCAAATTATATTAGCGGTTGCAGAGTCAAGTTGTATCAGGAACCCCTCACGGAGGAAATGCTCAGTCGACTCAACACTGCTAAGAAACGCAAAGAGGAAGAAAAGCGAGTTCGAGAAGAAGCTCAAGCTGAAGCTTTAGAACGCATCAGAAGGATGAAATTACGAAGGCAAGGTAGAGATCAGCCTGGAGCGAATGACTATGCAGACCAAGGATTTCCTATGGCCATGTGTGAAGTCGCAGGAACAAGCTCGCATAGGATAATTGATAGACGTCCTTTCGTAACCTTAGATATAGGACAAGGAAAGAGTGCAAGGACCGTAAGAGCCTTGATTGACTCAGGTGCAGCCACTAGTGCTGTTAAATTGTCTTACTGCCAAGAATTACAATTGACTGTCAATCCTGTGGAAGCATATCTTATAGGATTGGGAGGAGTGGAAACCCCTTGCCTGGGCGAGGCGGAACTTCCCCTTTACATTCATGATGAGGCAATGACAGTTAAAGTACTGGTGTGTCAAGATGAGGATCTCACTGAACCTCTAGTCTTGGGTCAAGATTGGATCTATGACCAAGCAATTAACTTAAACCTAAGAAGTGGACTTCTCCAGGTTTGGGTCAATCATAGTCGAGTTACAGTAGAATTAGACAATGGAGCACTCAAGGAACTAGGAAAGGCACAGACTCCTGGTCCTTCCAGGGGTACACATGAAGATGACCATGCTGTTCTTGTTCAAAACCCTGTGTTGCAGAGGAATGATATTTGCAAAAAAGGAGTCAGGGATGCAACGGAACTCCCTTCTTTTCCAAAGGCCAGAAGGAGGCAACAACCAAAGGCGGATCACAAGCAGAAGAAGCCGAGTACTACCTATGTCCGAGATCAAAAGTACCTGCGCAGCAGAATGTCCCAGAAAATAAACCAGGTGTGGGTGCGGAAAGGCGAACGACCGGGTGCACCACCGTCAACTACACGGGCAAAGCCTCTTATTAGTAACCAACAACACGACGCTAATAAGAAGTCTGTCAGAAATTCTTCTGCTAAAGTAAAATCTATTTGGGTGCCCAAGAAGTCGATGAAGGCAAGCCCACAATCTAGACAAATTTGGGTGCCTAAGGCTTGCTTGAGGGCACAAGTAGTTACACCAAGGCCACAACCTATGCAGCATAACCCATCTACGAGTACAACCAGTATTCCCTCGTGCTCAACACTTAGGAACACACCAAGACCCATGAGCATGCATGTAATCACTTATAAGTGGGTCCCTAAAAGGCCCCACTCCCAAACAGCGACACCGACACAGCTCTCTGGAGTCTCTACGAAACCGAAAGCAAAGCCCATCCACTGCATTTGGCAGTCTAAGATCTGTAATAAACCCCCCGACCCCGATTTGTAAATTCACCCCACTTACTAACGACATTAGTCTCCTAGGAATACACAAACGTTAACTACACTCACTGTCTTCGTGCACTTACTAACCACTAACTCACCATCTACCTCATGTTAATGTTGTAACGGGGACAACAACGGATTTATTTTGTCCATTACGATGTTAACACCTGATTCTATATTCTCACAGAATCAGAAAGCAAGAAGAAAAATGGCAGAAGCGACAAGTTCGGGCTCACAAGTAGGGATACTCACTGCAGGGATTGATGTGGATAGCCTACCTGTGGATGTGCCCCCGACTGAACGACCAGTGGAGATGCAACACCTCCAGCAACTCCCGGTGCCAGATCCCCCTACAGGAATCACGGAAAGAGTTCATGCGAATTCTCATTGGTTCAATGGCATGCCCGGTCCATTAGGTGAGGCCAAGTATATCTGGGAGTCTAAATGCGAGTATGACAGATCATGGGTGCGATTCCAATTTTTCTCCAAGGAGTTCGAGACTTTACAGAACACCGAAGATCTACAGACCATATGGCAACGAGCAGGGTTGGCGGAATATTTTGAAGCCCCACTACCTAAACCCGACCTCCTCCGGTGTTACTATCTGGTCTCTACATTACAAGCTCATGAAGATAAGGACCAACCCGGATCATTTGTTCTCCCCTCATTGCTGGGCAACAACGAGTTGAAGAGGTTTGAACTTACTGTGGAGCTAGTGAGTGATGCTTTAAAGATGCATGGCACGCATGTACCCTCAGAAAAGGATGCTCTCGTTCCCAACAACATGAAGGACAGGAAAGTAGTGAAGCTGAAAGACATGGCAGCCCTCACCCCAAATGTGTCCATCCCTCTCCGCATGTGCATGCAACATTTCGCCTTCCCCGGTCAAGACCGATTCACGCAACCACACAAGAAGATCTGGTTTGCTCTCTACTTGGCGGAAGCAGGTGCGCTACCTATTAAGCTACCAGTGTGGATTATAGATCAGTTGTATGAAGCGAACAAACGGGCTTCTAGGAAATTAGTGGTGAACGGATGCTGTGCACTCACACGCATCATTTACCGATGCTTGGCATATGATATCCCCATTGAGCGTGCCTTAACTTGGGCACAATTACAAATGTTTAAAAGGCTCAAGACATCCACACATCAGTCCAAGCGCATGAGGGGCGCGATTCCGTGTGTCCAGACAAGGGAAGTCCTGACTACTCCTGAGGCATCACCATTAAGAGAGGGCACTGTACCTCCTTTTACCATTAGGATACCCAGGTCGGAATCTGACACTACGACACAACCCACCCCATCGGCTCCTCCGGTTACACCTGAATTCGAGTTTGCTGCCACTGGAGAGGCTGAAGGACTGGACCCCCAGGATTTCGAAGCATTCCTACAAAGCACACAATTCTCTGATGTGGAGTTTTATTCAGAGGCAGAGGAGCAGGGCACATCCTCACGGAGAAGAAGAAAGTCTACAGACGGTAGACATGTCCATTGGAGTGACGCTCAGCAAAGCCAACAACACGGACACCCGGAAGAAGAAGAAGCATATGAAGAAGAGACCACTGAAGCCCCAGCATATACAGCAGAACTCCGAAGGCTGTATCAGATTATGGAAAGAGTGCGATCGCAGCAGTTACTCACTGAACAGAGCAGCAGAGTACTTATGACTCAGTTGTTGGAAGAAGCGGGAGTTGACTCAGAGTACAGGGAAGGTCTCTTATTGATGGCAGAAACATATGGAGTTGTAGAAGCTGTGCGCAGTGCCATTCAGAGGCCTTCAGTTCAATATGACCCACGAAGGTTCCAGACACGACCTCGCTCAGGTAAAAATATCCAAATTCCCGTTACAGTTGGAGAAGAGCCCACTACTACACCAACCTCCCAAACAGCTAGTCAACAGCACCCCGCCACCCATGAGGAGTCCACCGAACCACTACCATCCACTCCCCCACCATCACCTCCTAGAAGAGAAACAGTGGAAACCACATCGACTGCTCAACCCACCGACCCCACCTTCACCTTCCGTACTCCGATCTCCAGTGCCACCCTATTCTCTACCACTGATAACCCGGTCTTTGACGCAAACCCCATCACTACACCACCCACCGAAACCATTCCCGAGCCTGCCCAAGGACAACCATCCCCAATGCCTTCAGCCACCGGTCATCCTGACCCCAGATCCACATTCATGGGCTTCCCTGCTACCACGCAACCCTTTCAGCCCTCCTCAAATTTACGACCCCAACCCCCGATATCCCTCTCTCCATTTCTACAATCCCTCCAGGACATCTTTGCTAGGGCTTTTCAACCAGGCCCTCAACCATTCCCTGTCTTTTCAGCTCCCCACCCCACGTCACATCTATTCACCACTTCCACACACACACCACCTACCATACCAATGTATATGGCAGGCCCCACACTAACACCCACTCCTGAAGGTATGGACATTTCACCACCCACGGCACCTCCACCCACGGTTTCACCTCCTCCCATTCCCCCTCCACCAATTTCACCCACACACACAACTTTCGTAGACACATCATTCACTGTCTCCCTTCCCCAATTCCCTTCCCATGCATCTTCCACAGTAAACACCCCCCACTCATCTATAGGTAATGCATTGGACACCATGTTGGCTTGTATATCAAATTTAAGAACAGATTACATTCAGCTCCAGCAACAAAACGCACGCCTGCAAGAGCACTCAGCGACACTACAGCTCCGCCTTGCGGTACTAGAAGAGGAGAATGCTCGCCTCCACACACAGTTCCAAACCCTCCAAGACGCCCATAATATATTGGAAGTACAGCTACAGAACGTAGATCAGGAAGCAGTGCAGGTGGTAGAAAGTCACCTACGGACACAACTGGAACGCAACTCAAAACTTCAGCGAAATATGGCGCTACTTAAACGCCATCTTGCGGCTGCTCAGGAAGAGAACAGACGTCTGCAAATACAAAATCAAGAGAACCTGGAGGAAGCTATTGAGAGCACACCGGGGGCACCCATCAGCCCATCCAAGTTTCAAGCAGTGACCCCCGATAATATCAAGATTATATTGGAAGATTATGCCATGCTACTCGAAGCACATGATAAGCTATCGGAGGAGCTAGGACAACTGAAGCAGGAACACCAACAAGGCCCAACAGCTTGCCCTCCAACCACCCCCTCTGCAGCTTCGCTTCCCTCCGACACAGAGGCCATAAAAGATCTCCAGCAACAGGTAACTGAATTGCAGACACGCCTACTACAATATGAGAGGCCATCTTCCCCTCCGGAGGCTCCCACGGACGAAGAAGTTGTGCAAATTCCTGTGGAACAAACGTTTGATGAAGAATATGATCCGCAACCATTCCCAGGAGGCCAACAAACAGAAGAAGCGAAGGACACGTTCGAGGCACCACGGCCGCCATGGTTACGACAAGTGGAGGAAATAGGGACCTCGCATGAAGAGCGCACCGTAGTGCAAAATCAAGCTATGAGGGTCATAGAGGAGACTGTTTTACAATCAGATTACTTCAAGAACTTGTCATCGAGACGCCTGATCCTCTCATCGGAACTCCAGTACAGGCCATATTATATTATCTTGGCTGATTATAATGCAGAAATACAAAGAGTCACGGGTCAGATTCCTACTTTTGCGACCCAATTTCAACCTGAAGACCTTCCTCCAGAGGTGCGAAAAGGCAAGATTCGTCAACCAATATGGCGGCAGAAACTTTTAGAGACTTATCCAGAAATGCTACGCACATGGAACAACGCGCCGTTGCACCTCCTGTACAACCCATGCTACGGTCCAGTCCCCCGCCGCAGGTCGTGGAAGGCATTTAATATCAAGGTACAGAACAATGCGCAATGCAAGGAATGGCTGAACTACCCGTACATCGCGCCACCACAAGGACCACCATCGGTAGCATATATGATGGGGACCATTCGCCACTGGATGCCGCGCTTGAAGCCCATGCAAGATGTAGCAGCGCAAATGATGCTTAAAATCTTAGATATGATGCAAGTAGTGCTGAAGACCTTTAGAAATGCAGCCGCACCACAGGTACGTCTTCCGGGGTTTAGCAATGGAAATTACGACTTGGTGTATGACATGAGCACCACCCCCAGTATCCGTGTGGCTTACGCTTGGCATGCACGCATCAAGTACCTCCCCGCCTGCTACAAACAGACCTTCGAAGAAATGTTCAGATCAGGTTTCTGGGAGTACCACTCGGAGATTTTCGCACCAAAGCCGACACATCTACTTCAACTGTTTGCTTGTGAACAAGCAATGTATTCAGAGTACTACACCACCCCGCAACCAGAAACCCCCGGTGCAATAAATTGGGAGGCATTGGAAGCCGATCTAGCCAGAGGCTTAAGGATAGGAGAACATGAACTGGCCACCAATGTCATCCAATATTACATCGACCACCCGCGCGAACAAAGGTCTGTCAGGGGCGACAGACGCTAGGAAGGGGGGAGTGTTGGCATACAAAGCAACAAAGGAGTCATGCACAATACGGCAACAAGGCCAGATCATTTTTTCCCATAGATTATGTACAACCCAAGTGATTTTAATCACTACACAAACATTGTAAATCCCGTTTTTGGTAGATTAGACTCCATTTTGTGCAAGCCGAGGAGTCCTCGAGCTTGAGGAGTATTAGAAGTACCATCGTACCAAATTTCATAATTTTTAGACTTCGTTTGAGCCCTCAAATAAGCCCTGGAACCTAATTTTTAACTAGGCCGGACACTAGGTCTGGACAGGGCCAAAAGCTAGTCAAAAACTATAAAAAGAGCTAGAGAGCTCATTTTTGAGGGTAGATTGTAATTGAAACGAACTTGTAAGAGCATTTTGAAAGTAATCTAAAAGCTCCATCGATTCTCACTCTTTGTCTTGCCGTGTGTGCGCGTGTGTGTGTATGTGTGTGCATGCTAGTGTGCTTCTCACTCACGCACTTGTGCCGCCACTTGCTCGAGGTCTTCATACCATCCTCACGTCTTCCCGGATTGACATTAAAGGAGGTGCTACTCATCATTGAGCTACAATGACATCCTCAAGCCAGAAACTATGTGGTAAAGCTTGACTCTTGACCATACACCTCACCATCACCATGAGTGACCTATTCTTCCATTCAACACCTCCATTCTGTTGAGGTGTATACGGCAATTTACACTAATGTTTTATCCCATGTTCAACTAGAAATGCATTAAAGTCAGAAGATGTATATTACCCCCCTCGATCAGAATAGAGGGTGCCCATTTTACATGCTAATATATTTTCAGCCATAACAAAAACAGTTTGAAGCACATAAACACTTCGGATTTTGCTTTGAGTGGATATACCCATGCATGCCTGGGAAAATCATCAATGAAAGTCAGGAAGTAAAGATAGTTTCCAAAAGAAGGTCTGCATAGGAACACAAACATCACTATGTACAAGCTGCAATTTCTAAGTAGCCTGAACTGAACCATCTTTTGGAAAGGAGGAATGCTACATTTTGCTCAAAATGCAGCCTTCACAGACATGTTTTTCGGGTGCCTCAAGTTTGGGAAAAGAGGATACCATTTTAGACTTCTGCATGCGTAACAAACTAGCAGAATTCAGATGACCAAAGCGTGCATGCCAAAGCTTTGCATCTGACATAGCATGAGAATAATGTACTGCACATGTTGAATCATTCATAGATTTTTCATAGTCTATGAGCTTATACAACCCACGAAATAAAATGCTAGAAGCAATAATCATGTCTCCATTTGACAGATCATGAATTGTACATCTGTCATCAACAAATTTCACAACCAAGCCAATCTTAGCTAATGCAGAAACTGATAACAGATTTTTCTTCCTCCCTGTCACAAATAAAGCATCCGACAAAGTGAAAGAACTACCATCAGAAGTAATGAGAATGATCTTACCAACTCCCATAATAGGAGAAGAGGAGTTATTGGTGCATGTGACAGTATTCCCTATAGGGACATGCTCAAATGAAGTGAAGAAACTGTGTTGCGAGGTAATATGTTTGGTTGCCCCTAAAAATACCAAACATCTGAGTCTACTACAAACATACACTGCTCATGAGAAGATGGGTCAAAACTGCAAGTAGTAGTAAACGCCCATTCTTCATTCTGCACAAGATTAACAGACTTTGTTTTCGGTCTAGAGGCCTCTGCAACAACCCTTTTGGCCTCTTTCTTCTTTGCCTCTTTAGCAGCCAATTTTGGACAACTCTTAATGACATGATCATTTGCTTTACAGTATTTGCAAAACAATTTTTGCTTTTCTGATTTCTTCTCATCTTTGTCTTCCTTCTTCAAATGTGAAGCATTTGCAGATTTTTGCTTACTAGTAGATGAACTCCATTTACCTTTGCCCTTGTGAATAGGCAGGAAAGCTTGATCTGCAACATGCATAATGGACCTGTTCTGCATAGATTGATCTTCTTGTAGTAGAATAGAAACTAACTCTTCAAATGATAGGGCATTTGGATTGTCTTTCATCATCAAATGAAGAGTAGAAGCAAAACTCTGATATGAATGAAGAAGATCATTCAAAATGGTCTGCACAAGTGAGCTATATGGTATAACTTCATCAATAGAAATCAACTGTTCCTTCAAATCCTTGATCTTTGTCAGAAAACTATCCATAGAATCACCTTCATTCGTGTGCTCACTCTCCAACTGTTGTCGGAGGTAAGCCACACGAGCCTCATTCCTAGCCTAGTACAATGTGGTATGTGTATCCCAAGCATCCTTTGCCATTTTGCAAGAGCAAATGTGAGGAATAATGGCACATTTGATAGAGAAAGCTATCAATGCATGTGCTTGAGGATCTCTGCCATCCCAACAAATTTTCTCTACAATAGGTGCAATAGAAATCATAGCACGAAGAGGAATCTAAAGAATATCAACATCTTCAATGCCATCTGCATTAGCTTGAATACCTATATCTGTAGGTGTAATCAGATGTTTTTCAAATCCTTGCACAATGTTCCATAGAACTTTTGCAACCAATACATGTCACATCATATAAGCTTACAATGGGTAATTCGTACCGTCCAACTTATCCTCAAAAGCCAACATACAGAATACATCACTACTTTCAGCAATGGCCACTGACTAAAATACCCTGATGCAAAAAAATGATTGTTTCTGAAAAGTTGAACAGAACTACCTTGATGAGTTTTGCTAGACCTCTAGCAGACTTGGAGATGCTTATTTCGGTGAAGTGAAACTTGTATTCTTCCTACACAAGCATTGTGATAGTGCATTCGGAGGCCAAAACAAGCTCAGATCGCGATTTTGGCACCACATAGGAAAACTATTTTGATCTCCTAATCACCCTAATTATGCTCACCAGATTTCATGCAAATCTGAGACTATGAGCGGAGGGGTGTCGACGATGACCTAGATAACATGGAAACCTGCTCTAATACCAATCGTTGGAGTTAGACATCTAGAGAAGCATGCAAACAACACAAGGAAGAAGAAGAAGAAGCTAGAAGCACAACACACAATACTGAATGCATTACCACTAGAATGTACAAAGATAAGTAACCCATTAGGGCAATAGGCATATATACAAGCCAAAGAAAAAAACCTTCTAAAGAGGGAAAAAAGTACCCCGGTGGTCCTAGTGTGTTCACACACACCATTACCTAAGTATATCAACACATATATTTGCTTCTCTAAGACCAAAGTAGTCTATGCTTATGTTCAAGCACTTAGGCCTTCCACATGTTCCAAAAGCTTACCCTCAAGCCTAAGATGCTCAAGTCTTCACTCCTTTTCAATTTCCTAAATTCCAATCATTGATTTGGATCTACCTAGCTTCACTCGATCTAAAACTTTAGTGATCATATCTGCACATTGTTGTTGAATTGAGATATATGAAAGAAAAGTATCCTTTCATGTAAAATTCTCCCTAACATAGTGATAATGGACCTCAATGTGTTTGGCCCTTGCATGATAAATAGGTTTGTTGCAAGATGCAAAGAACTCATGTTACCACCAAATATGTGAGGAGTAAATGACTTCATCCTGAAATCAACATATAGTGCCTCATTCCACATGGAATCTTGAGTAGCATTAACCAATCCTCTATACTGAGCTTCTATACATGAAAGATCAACAGAATGTTGCTTCTTTGATGAACAAGATATGAGTTTAGAACTTGCAAATGAAAGATAATAAGAGGTACTTGTCCTATCATCTCTTGATCCTACCCAATCTGCATCAAAAAATATTTTGATATCAATATCAAAGGTATATGAATATAATAAGCTTCATTGATTGTCCTTTTGAGATAATTGAATATGCTTTCGGCTACCTCCATGTGTGGCTTCCTAGGTGAGTGAAGAAACTGACTCAAAACACTTAAGAGTATAGCTTATGTCTACTCATGAGAGTAGCATAATTGAGAATCACAACTAGGCTTTGATATCATGTCACATCTTCAATAGGTTCTCCTTCATTAGCACTCAATTTGGAATTCAATTCCATGTGTACTGCAATTTTAACATTTTCCATTTTTAGTTTGTAAACATGTCTTTGATGTACTTTCTCTAAGTAAGGTACATATGATGCACTGTGCACAAGACTTCCAATCCAAAGAAGTATTTTAGTTGTCCTTAATCACTTATCTTGAACTCTTTCTTCATTTGATGTTTAATTCTTCCTTTTCCTTCAACATCATTACCTGTTATAATAATATCAACCACATATACACATAGATATATGAATTCTCCATGTCATCTTTTAATGAAGAAGGAAGGATCTAACTTTTTGACCAAAAATTCTTTTTCTTGTAGGTAAGTAACTAGTCTATGATTCCAAGCTCTTGCAGGTTGCTTTATCTCATATAGAGCTTTTCTTAATTTACAAAAATACTCAAGATCTTTTGAGTCTTCAAAACTGAAAGTGCTTGAGAGGAGAAGAATGGAAACAATGTACTGCTTAGAGTAATGAGGTTTGGCTCAACATTCCAATATAGAACCAACCTAAAATCACCTAAAGATTTTGATTCGCCTTATGAGCTTCTACCTAGTGCAATAAAACACCTTATGTCACAATCAACAAGTTAATGCAAAAAATGCTATATATTTGAGACATCATTATGAAGAACCTTCTATTTATGGATGGAAAGTCCAACTTCAATCACTCAGTTCTCTCAACCTGATTACAATTGATAATTGATTTTAGAGAATTTTTTCTATTAGTGTAAAGAATATATTGTGCACCCGAGTTAGAATTATAGACAAGACGTACTCTGATTACAAGCTTAGCATCAACAAGGGCTCACCCCGACTTTTTAGGGAGTAGTAGGAACAAAGCCCGAGGTTAAGATATTGCTCTAGCTCCCTGTAGAAGAATTAAAATGGTACACGATTTTGACAACTAAAAGTAGACACTTATTGCTTTCCAATGAGTCCTTAAGCATGAATATTGGACTCTTGATCTATGAGAAACAAGATCTACAAATCTACTACATTGAGCATGATGACATAGAGAAGAAGGGTAGTAAGCAAGTTGTAGATTCAACTTGAATGTATATTCATGTATCATATTTTACAAGTGCGTAAAGTGTTTAAATACACTCATAAATATTCCCTTGTGATTATCCATGAATCTTAATAGGAAAAAATATTCAAAATATCTCGGGGGATGAGTTAGTTATGACTCATTCCATTTTCCTACAATCTAGGAGAAGAAGAATCAATTTCAATTTGGCCTGATCTTTTTTGATTCATGGATTTAGACCCCATTTTACATCCTCAAGTAAAAGATAAAAATCATGAGTAATCATGCGAACATACAAGAGCATGTGATATGCCTTAAGATTGTCCATGACTAAGGTTCTTTTCAAGATATGAGTCTTAATTTACTCCACAAAAATATCCTTTCTTCAAACACGATGAACACTTGTTGTTCTAATAGCTCCCCCTCAAGTTAAATCATGCTTGAATCCTCAATTTTGAATATTTGGATACGTGCAATTGCTTTGAACCTACAAAGCTTTACTTGATCTAGAGCTTTGGTCATCATATCTGCCACTTGCTTATCTAATTGGAACAAATGACACATCAAGCTCCTTTGACAAGAATTTTTCTCTAAAAAAATGGTAATTGAACTCTATATGTGTGTTTCTTGCATGATACATAGGGTTTTTCGTTAGATTCATTGAGCTTATGTTGTCTCCAAAAATGTGAGGTTTAGAGTTCACAAGTCCCAAATTTGAATATAACTCCTTCAACCATATAGGTTCTGTGTTGCTATTGTCAAGCATATGAATTGTGATTTAGTTGAGGAAATGCTTCTGTGGGTTTCTTCTTGTAATTCCAAGAAACAAGTTTTTATCTTGAAAATGCTAGAAATCTTGATGTAATTCTCCTACTCTCCTTGGATTCTACCCAATCTACATCCTAATATAGTTTGAGATCCAAATTAGATATATAAGAGTAGAATATACCTTCATTGATTGTGCCCTTTAGATACTTGAGTACTCTTTTCGATGGTTCCATATGTGGCTTTCTTGGAGAGTGCATAAATTGGCTAAGCACTCCAACACATAAGATATGTATGCCCTTGTACCGGTAGCATAGATTAGAGTACCCATAAGACTTTGATATTCCTTAACATCTTCAATATGTTCTCCTTCATAACCACTAACTTTATGATTCATATCCATAGGTGGTCTTATAGGTTTAACATTATCCATTTTGAACTTCAAAAGTATGTCATGAATATACCTTCTTTGACTCAAGTACATCCCTTGATCTATATAGATAACATGCATCCCTATGAAGCATGTGAGTTCTTCAAGATCAATGATCTTGAATTCCACCTGCATGTGTTTCTTGATTCTTTCTACCCCAATCATATCATTGCCTATCATAATTATGTCATCTACATAAACACATAGATAGATAACTTCGTCATGAATCTTTTTTATGAACAATGATGGATCTACACTGCTTGATTTGAATCTCTTGATCGTTCAAGTATGTTACCAATCAATAGTTCCATGGTCTAGAGGCTTGTTTTCGACCATGCAATGTTTTCTTAAGCTTACATACATAATTAGGGTTTTCATACCTTGCGGGTTGTGGCATATGTACCTCCTCACTGATCCATCCATTGAGGAAAACATTCTTCACATCAAGTAGAAGTAGCTTCCAATTCTTTGCAGCTGCAACACTAAGAAAGGTTCTGATAGCGGTCATCTTGGCCATAGGTGAGAAAGTTTCTTCAAAGTCTATGCCATGTTTTTGAGAACATCCTTTAGCAACCAACCTAGCTTTGTACTTGCAAATAGAGCCATCTGAATTCGTTTTCAATTTGTGCACCCATATGAAGCCTATTACCTTTGTGTTGGTTTGCATATGAACCAACTCCCATCTCTCCATCTCTTTTAGAGCTTCAAATTCCTCTTCCATGGCTTTCTCCCAATTAGGGTTACCTTTGGCTTCTTCATAAGTTGAGGGTTCTTCAAAAATTGAATCTTTGGCCAAATAGATATTATGTTTAGTTACAAATGTAGAGTCATACCCTTCAGGTTGTCTTCTCTTCCTTTTTTATCTTCAAGGAGTATGTTTGGAGCATTCTCCAAATTCTTGCATTTGGCCTTCCCTTTAGATTTATGAAGTTTGTAATCTCTTTCATCTTGTTCTTCTTCTGATTCACTTCTTAAGTCCTATACTTGTGCATCATGCCTATTTTCTAATGGAAGAAAATCTCTATCAAGACCATAAAGTAGCTTTACCTTCAACTTGTCTTCTTCATACCATGCCATGTTTTCTTCAAATACAACATCCTTGCTTGTAGGGAATTGCTTTGTGGTTGGGTTATAAAATCTGTATCCCATTTCTATTGAGTCATATCCAATAAATATGACTTTGGTTGATCTCTCATCCAATTTCCCTTTGATTTGTGAAGGTATATGCACAAATGCTAAATAACCAAAGAATTTGCAATGAGCTAGAATTAGCTTCTTACCATTCCAAGCTTTGTAGAGAGTCATACCTTGAAGTGCTTTGGATGGTAGTCTATCGACATGGGATTTGGTAAGATCATTTTGACTACTGCTGATGGTAGTTCTTTTACATTTTCAGATGCTTTATTTGTGCCAAGGATCAAGAAAAATCTATGATCTATTTCAGCATTAGCCAAGAACGGCTTGGTTGTGAAATTTGTTGATGATAGATGTACAATTCATGATCTGTCAAATGGTGAAATCATTATTGCTTTTGGCATTTTATGTCGTGGGTTGTATAAGCTCATAGAATATGAAAAATCTATAAATGATTCAACATGTGTAGTACACAATTCTCAAGCTATATCAGATGCAAAGCTTTGGCATGCACGCTTTGATCATTTGAATTTTGCTAGTTTGTTATGCCTAAAGAAATCTGAAATGGTGTCCTCTTTGCCCAAACTTGAGGCACTTGGTGAACATGTTTGTGAAGGCTTTATTTTGGGCAAAATGCAACATTTCTCATTCCCAAAAGATGGTTCAGTTTGAGCTACTAAAAAATTGCAACTTGTTCATAGTGATGTCTATGGTCCTATGCATGCACCCTCGTTTAGGAACTACCTTTACTTCATGACTTTCATTGATGATTTTTCTAGGCATGCATGGGTATATCCATTGAAGGCAAAGTCTAAAGTGTTTATCTACTTCAAAAAGTTTCTAGTTTTGGCTAAAACTATGTCAGCATGTAAAACGGGCACCTCCATTCTGATCAAGGGATAAAACATTAGTGTATAGTGTCATATACACCTCAATAGAATGGAGTTTCTGAAAGGAAGAACATGTCATTCATGGAGATGGCAAGGCATATGGTGAAGAGTTAGACTTTACCACATAGTTTCTGGCTTGAGGCTACTATGTGTGCACCATATGTACTTAATAGATGTCCTACTACACTGAAATGTATTTTTGTTGGGTAGAATTCTGAAATGTATTTTTTGTTGGGTGTAATGCATTAGCGCCTAAAATTGGATGATAAGGCATTGAAATGTATTTTTGTTGGGTACAATTTTGAAAGCAAATGCTATCATCCATAGTCTAAACACATTTTGGTTAGCCATGAAGTTCCTTTTGTGGAAGATGCTATTCAACCATTACTTTCATGTACTAGGGAGACATCAATTAGCTCCAAAGACATGTATGACACTTCAATGCCTCTTTTTACAGGTGGAAAGTCTAGTGGTGGTCCAAATGAGGCAATTTTTCAACCTTTACAGGTTTCACATGATGATGTAGCTCATTCCATTTCTGATGCACATTTATATGATGCACTTGCTGATGAGAGAACTGATATAGAGGAGGTTAAGACTATGCCTAAATGGTTGGTGCAAACTTTGGGAGATAAAAAATTAGATGAACCTCTGTCATATCATACTCCTTCAGGCTCTCATAGTGCTTCTTTTGGATCAGATTGCTATCCTATGGCTGCCTCTAGTCTTTGTGATGAGAATGAGCCAATTTTGTTTCACGAAGCATAGAATTAAAAAAATTGGATGGTTTCTAGTATGCAATCAGAATATGATGCTATTAAGAAAAATGGTACCTAGTCGTTATGTGACTTGCCTCCTCACAAGAAGGCCATTGGCACTAAGTGGGTATACAAAGTGAAGCATAAGCCTGATGGAAGAATCAACAGGTGTAAGGCTAGGCTTGTTGCAAAGGGTTATGCTCAAGAAAGAGGCATTGATTTTGATGAGACCTCTACTCCTACATGCTGAATGAGTACTGTTCATAGCATCCATGCACTTGCATCTTATCATGGTTGGAATGTACATTAGTTGGACATTCAAATTGCATTTTTGAATGGTGATTTGCATGAAGAAGTGTATGTTTTTCAGCCCCATGGCTTTGTGCACAAAGGGCATGAGAACAAAGTGTGCAGGTTGAAGAAGGCATTATATGGTTTTAAGCAAGCACCACATGCTTTGTATGAAAAGATACATGCCTACTTGATTGCACATGGTTTTGTGAGCAGTCCAACTAAGAGAACATTATAAGTTAAGCATGCAAATGATGTGCTTCTGATCATTGTTGTCTATGTTGATGACACGCTGCTCATTACCAGTTCATGAGAGTCATATTGCTGATTTTAAGGTTGATTTGCATGCCTCATTTGAGATGTTAGATTTGGAGCATTTGCATCATTATTTGGGCATTCAACTTATGAAAGTTGATGATGGAATAGATTTGTGTCAAAGAAATTATATTGACACATTATTGTAGCATTTTGGCATTGAAGACTGCAAACCTATTGCCACTCCTATGGAAACAAGTTTATGGTTGAGTCTTCATGATGATGGAGATGCATTTGATGCTGTTCTCTATAAGCAGGCTATTGGATGCTTGATTTACTTATGCATGACTCAACCAAATATTCAGTTTGCTATCTCATAGATGAGCATGTTTATGCATTGCCTAGATGTCAATCATTGGCAGGTGATTAAGTGCATCTTTTGCTACTTGAATGATACCTGACTACTTGGATTGTTTTATCCCAAGGGGGATTACTATTGCCATATTTACATGCTTTTTCTGACTCTGACTGAGCTAGTTGCTATGACACTTATGTGTCCACCTGTGGTTCATGCTTGGTAGCTCACGCATATCCTGGTTGAGCAAGAAGCAACCTACTATGACCACGTCTAGTTGTGAGGTTGAGTATAGGGTAGCTTTCAGAACGACTATTGAGTGTGTCTGGCTTAGATGCCTTATGCTTGATTTGGGTGTTGGTCAGTCTTTTGCCGCCACCATCTTCAATGATAGTTAGAGCACATTGGTAGTTGTGAGGAACCCTGTGTTCCATGCTTGCACTAAGCACATTGAGGTGCACTATCATTATGTTAGGGAGAGGTTCTTTACTAGAGAGATCTGTTTGTCATATGTGCTTAGACACGAGAAGATTGTAGACCTTTTCACAAAGGCTCTGGATAGGGAGAAGTTTGAAGCTTTCCGCAAAGCTTTGGGATTACTTCCTTTTGTGGATTGATTCCAAATAGCTTGGCACTTCCTTATACATGAGTGCCAAGTCCTTGTTCACTACATCAATACCAAGGGGGATTTGTTGATGTATTTAGGTAGTGATGTGTGTGAACACACTAGGACCACCAGAGCACTTTTTTTCCCCCTTTAAGAGGTTTTTTTCCCCTGGTTTGTATATACACCTATAACCCTAACGGGTTACTTATCTTTGTACATTCTCTTGGTAATACATTCACTATTGTGTGTTGTGCTTCAAGCTTCTTCTTCGTCCTTGTGTTGTTCATGTGCTCTCGTAGACCTAAAACTCCAACATCTTCCTAACCTTGGTGCTAGCAGAGAAGAATGTCTCAAATGCATCCAAGGTCCTTTGTGATGTTTTGCAACGTCTAATGTGTGAAAGCAAGAAATCAGAGATAGATTTTAATATATAAGACGTGTCTTGAGCATCCCTTGTGCACCGTAATGCCAACTTCTCAGACTCTTCTTGTGTAGGTCCTCCTTTGGATCTTGGTGTAGGCATGACTTCATCACCCTTTACTAGTCCATAGAGATTTCTTCCTTTGAAATAAGCATCCATCTTGATTTTCCAAGTAGCATAGTTATTGCTATCAAGATTCTCGATTATGGAAGGAAATGCATCACCCATCATGAAGATGATTGCTCTGATACCATTGAAAGTGCTTGAGAGAAGAATGGAAACAATGTACTACTTAGAGCGATGAGGTTTGGTTCAACATTCCAATACATCACTAGTCACCTCAAGAGTTTGATTCATCTTATGAGCTTTTACTTACTGCAATAAAACACCTTATTTCCTTTGGAACATCACAATGAACAAGTCAATAAAAAACAGGCTATATACTTGAGACATCACTATGAAGAACCTTCTATTTATGGATGGAAAGTCCAACTTCCATAATTCATTGCTCTTAGTCTCATTAAAATTGATCTACTTCCTCTTAGAGGATGTTCCCTAATAGTATAAGGACACTATTATGCACAAGATTTAGGATTATAGACAAGACATAATTTGATAATAACCTTAGCATCAAAAGGGGGACATGTTGACTTTTTTGAGAGTAGTAGGAACAAATCCTGAGGCAAAGATATTTCTCTAGCACATAGTGGAAGATCCCAAATGGTATAAGATTTTGAAAAATGAAACTAGACTTTATACCTTTCCAATGAGTGCTTATTCATGATTGGGCACGTGAGCTATGAGAACTAAGCTCTAGAAATGTGCTAACTTGAGGAAGATGACACAAAGAAGAAGGAGACTGAGCAAGTTGTAGACTCAACTTTGATGGAGAGTGTTAATCTCCAAAAGAACAAGCTATCCTTGGTATTAGACCACCTCTAGACCAAGAATAACTTTAGACTCCACATAATTTTGGAAACATACTCACACATTACCAAGATTTGACTAACTGTGAAGAAATCACTTTCCTGAAAAAGTCTGCTGCAGATTAATCACTCATTGACTAATCTATTCTGTAAAGTTTTTGATAAAACTTTGCACAACACTTTGCCTTGAGATTGCGCAACTTTACGAAGTTAAATTTCTCAAAATGATTGAGTACACTCTGAGAAATATGTGAAACACTTTACCTATGTCTGAAACAACTTCTCTGTAATGGCGACTTTGACACCTGCAACTTCTTAACACTAGTTCTCCCAAAGTAAATCCTGTTTGATCAAGATCTTTTAGCCATAGATGGCTTACCTTCCAACTTAGATTTTAAGCCCTCAGTTGTCTAAAACTTTACACCACACACTGAGTAATGTTCATTTCACTGAACATGAAATCTGCGCCAGTTTTGTCGACTCTCAAAACATCTTCACATATGAATGTTCCTAAACTAAATTCTCTCAACCTGATCAAAATTAGCCTCTCAAATTCTAGCCATAGATAGATTAGCTATGGACTTAGATACGTGCAGAAGGATTTCTCAAAAGATTAAACATAGAAGGAGCAGACAGCAAAACATCGGGCGCAAGTTTTCTTGATTACTCAGAAAAATTACATCCGAGTGAAGTTGATGAATTCAACTCACTTCTCATGTGTCTAATGACACTCTCTACTATTCATTTCTTCCTTCCTATTCTCTATTCTTCTTCTGCTCTCTTTGCCCCGACATTTTCCAAAGTATTTATAGATGAATATATACAAGTTTATGACTAGACAAAAGTATAAGTCAGCTAATGTACATATGTGTACATATCTTTGAATTTCTGAATATGTCCTTCCTTCAACCTTCTGAATTTGTTCTCTTCTTGACTCCTTGACTTGATTTCTTCATAATCCTTCAATTGATGATTGTCATGCACCAACAGCTCCCCCTCAATCATTAATTGAGGTTCTTCTCTATCTTCTTGATTCCTGCCATATCCTTGAATCTTTGTAGCTTTGATCCATCTAGACTTTTTGTCATCATATCTGCAAGTTGATCTTTTGTAGGAGTGTGTATGACTTCAATCTCCTTATCAATGACCTTCTCTCTCAGAAAATGATACTATATTTCAATATGCTTAGTTCTAGCATGAAACACAGGATTAGCTGCCAAGTATAGAGAACTCATGTTGTCTCCACAAACAATAGGAGTACTTTGAACCACATCAAAAACCTTCATAAGTGTCTTTAGCCATATTACCTCCTTTGCAGCTTCCACCATACCTTTGTATTCTGCTTCTGTAGATGACAAAGCAACTGTATGTTGCTTCTTAGTACACCATGAAATCAATTTGTCTCCTACATAGCACAAGTATCCATGTGTTGATCTTCTATCATCCACATTACCTGCCCAATCTGCATCACTATATATCTTCACTCTTGTATCAGAAGTAAATCCATAGTACAACCCTTCTCTGAGTGTACCCTTGATGTACCTAAGTACTCTTTGTCCTGCAATCCAATGTTCCTTTCTAGGACAATGCATAAATTGTGAAAGCACACCAACTGCATATGACAAATCAGGCCTTGTCAATGTAGCATAAATCAAGCTACCAACCAAACTTTGATAGAGTTTCATATCTCTGAACTCTTCTCCTCCAAACCTAGACAATTTATGGTTCACTTCCAAAGGTGTAGATGCAACCTTGCAATCTTCCATTTTAAATTTGGTTAGCAAATTTTTAAGATACCTTTCTTGGGTCACATATACTCCATGTTGAGTATAAGAAATCTCCATTCCCAAAAAGAATGATAGGTTCCCCAAATCACTGATTTTGAACTCTTTCTCCATCTGCTTCTTGATCATTTGTATCCCTTTATCATATGTTCCTGTAAGTATTATGTCATCAACATAAATACAAACATAAATGAATCCATCTTCACTTGCTTTGACTAACAAGCTACTATCTGCCTTTGATGCTTGAAATCCAAGATCATTCAAGAATTTTACAAGCCTATAATTCCATGCCCTTGGGGCCTGCTTTAATCCATACAAAGCTCTCTTGAGCTTACACACATAATTTGGGTTCTCTTGATCTTTGAATCCATCTGGTTGCTCCATGTAAACTTCATCTGAAATATAACCATTCAAAAAAGCATTTTTAACATCTAATTGAGACAACTTCCAACCTTTGCAAGCAGCAATTGCTATGAGGGTTCTGATGGTTGTCATTTTTGCCACATGACTATAAGTCTCATCATAGTCCACTCCATATGTCTGTGCATACCCTTTCACAACAAGTCTAGCTTTGTATCTAGACACACTTCCATCTGCAAATCTTTTTGTTTTGTAAACCCACTTACATCCAATAATTTTCTGGCTATTAGGTTTAGGAACCAGATCCCAAGTCTGATTCTCTATCAATGCATCATACTCCTCTTGCATGGCTTCTTCCCAATTTCTCTTGCCTTTGGCTTCATCATATGTAGATGGATCTTCATCTGCTTTTACTAAATAAGCATAATCTTTAGTAGTCAAGAATGAAGTGTCATAGCTATACCTTGTAGGTTGCCATTTGTGCCTAGATGACCTCCTAACTTCTGCACTTCTTGAAGTCTCTGGTTCATCACATTCTGGATCAAACCTTGGCCTCTCTTCAACTTCAACCTGTACTTCATTATTCTTACTTTCATCAAGTAATTGAATCTTTGCTTTACCTTTTCTTTGATCCACTACTTCTTCATCATCTGCATGTACATTATATTTACCTGCATACCAAGTACCTTGCTCATCAAATGTAACATCCTTGGATACAAGGAATTGCTTTGTGGATGGACTCCACAACCTGTATCCCATTTGCTTATCATCATAACCAATGAATACATACTTTTCTGCCTCAGGCTCCAACTTATGCCTCAATTGACATGGCACATATGCATATGCCAAACATCCAAATATTCTGCAATGATCCAAGGTAGGTTTCTTACCCCACCAAGCTTCATATGGTGTCATACCTTGCAAAGCTTTACAAGGCAATCTATTGACCAAATAAGTAGCTGTGTTTACAGCCTCTACCCACAAATAATTTGGGCAATTCTTCTCTTTCATCATGGACCTTGCAAACTCAACAAGAGTCCTATTTCTTCTTTCTGCTACCCCATTTTGTTGAGGAGAGTACCTGCAAGTAACTTCTCTCTTTATTCCTGCATTCCACAAGTAATCATTGAATTCATTTGAAAAATACTCTCCCCCTCCATCTGACCTTAGTCTCTTCAATTTTTGACCTGTAATCCTTTTTGCATATGCATGATAGTGTTTAAATGTATTAAACACTTCTGACTTTTCTTTAATCACATAAATTGTGATCCATCTGGTAGCATCATCAACATAAATGACATAATATCTTGAACCATTTATACTAAAATCCTTTGAAGGACCCCACACATCTGTATGCACCAATTCAAGTCTTTCTGAATACATAAACCCATGCTTGGAATAGGATTGCTTATGAGCCTTACCTAATTGACATGCCTCACATCTGTATGTCATGTGTTGACCTGCAATGTTAGGCAACCCAAGCACTGAATCATTGTTAATCATTTCTTTAATACCTCTTTCATTGAAGTGTCCAAGTCTTTTGTGCCAAAGATCCAATTCTGACACCTTCTGCTCTCCATATGTGAACATAGCATGTCCAACATTTCCTTGTACCTTCAATGTGAAGAGCCTTCCTTCTTTCTTTCCTGTAACAACCTGTTTATACCCTTGACTAGGGTCTTCAACATAAACTCCATCATTGGTGAACCTTACCTCATATCCTTTTTCCACAATTTGACCTACACTGATCAAATTCTTTGGGATTGTCGGAACATAAAGTACCTTACTCAGAAGAGTGCTCCCATCCTTAGCTTTGACTGAACCAATTGACTTTACCTTATGCTTTGTATTATCACCTGTCTGAATTGTATGATTAATTGCATTATGATCTAGGTCAGTCATCAAAGCAATATTTCCACTTAAATGATTACTACATCCTGAATCAATGTAAAACACTCTCATGTCCTCATGTGAGGTTTCATATGTTGCATTCATAATGAGAGTCGAGTCCTCCTTCTGATCTGATGCATAGTTGTAGTAGGTGTTATTATAGGATTGATTTTGGAAGCTTCTTCCTCCACCTCTTCCAAAAGAATTCCTACCACCTCTACCTCTGAAGTTTCCTCTCTGAAATCTACCACCTCTTGCTCTTTGATTAAAATTCTGATAATTACTATTATTCTGATTATTGTGCCAACAATCATGAGATAGATGATTGGTCTTACCACATATCCAACAAGCTCTTGCATTATCTTTGTTGTTTCTGCCTCTTCCTCTACTTCTGCCATTTCCTTTTCCTCTTATGAAATTTGCTTGGTTTGAAGTACCTTCTTCTTCACCTGATTGTTGCTTCCCTTTGTTAGCTTTCTTCTTGTCTTTAGAGTACATTGCATGACCTGCACTCTTATCAACATCTCCTTTGATATCATTCTCAAAAGTTAGCATATGACCTAACAATTGATTCAAATCAGGAGTAAAGTGATCTAATGAAAGTTCTGTAGATAAAATGAAAGGCTTCCACTTCTCATCTCCTCTTAGCCCTGTGAGAATTTGTCTTACCAATTTGTCTTCTTCAATATCTTCATCCACTGCACCTAGAGAATCTGCAATGTCCTTCATCTTTGTCACATAATCAGAGATTGATTGTGAGGCCTTCTTCTTGAAGGTAGTAAATTCTGCCCATAGCGAAGCCTTCCTTGATTTGTTTGTGTTTTGGAAATGCTCCTCCAAAGCATTCCAAATGTCACATGCACTTTCAAGTCCTCTAATGTGAGGAAGCAAATAGTCATTGACTGCCATGTAGATTATGCTTCTTGCTTGAGCATCCTTCTTCATCCAATTCTTCAAGTCTGCAAGGTCCTCTCTAGTTGGAACACTAGGATCTCTAAATTCTGGCTTTTCTTCATCTCCTGTGATGTATCCTATCAGATCTTTGCTCATAAGATGAGCTTCCATCCTCATAGACCAAGCTGGATAGTTCTCTCTATCCAACTTTTCAATTTGGAGACTATCTCCCATTGTTTCTTTACCTGTATTGTCAACTCTTTAATCTTTATGAGAAATAAATGTACCTTGACTTTGAATCTCGCTCCTTCTGATCCTTTTGATAGCTTCAATGTGTCTACCTTCAAGTTTTCTTCAACCTTTATCCTTTTGCACCTTCAAGATGTAAAGATTTGTATTTTTGTAGTAGTCGGAGTCTTCTTCACTTCAATTTTGACACAACCTGCTCTAATACCACTGATGGAGAGTGTTAATCTCCAAAATAACAAGCTATCCTTGGTATTAGACCACCTCTAGACCAAGAATAACTTTAGACTCCACATAATTTTGGAAACATACTCACACATTACCAAGATTTGACTAACTGTGAAGAAATCACTTTCCTAAAAAAGTCTGCTGCAGATTAATCACTCATTGACTAATCTATTCTGTAAAGTTTTTGATAAAACTTTGCACAACACTTTGCCTTGAGATTGCGCAACTTTACCAAGTTAAATTTCTCAAAATGATTGAGTACACTCTGAGAAATATGTGAAACACTTTACCTATGTCTGAAACAGCTTCTCTGTAATGGCGACTTTGACACCTGCAACTTCTTAACACTAGTTCTCCCAAAGTAAATCCTGTTTGATCAAGATCTTTTAGCCATAGATGTCTTACCTTCCAACTTAGATTTTAAGCCCTCATTTGTGTAAAACTTTACACCACACACTGAGTAATGTTCGTTTCACTGAACATGAAATCTGCGCCAGTTTTGTCGACTCTCAGAACATCTTCACATATGAATGTTCCTAAACTAAATTCTCTCAACCTGATCAAAATTAGCCTCTCAAATTCTAGCCATAGATAGATTAGCTATGGACTTAGATACGTGCGGAAGGATTTCTCAAAAGATTAAACACAGAAGGAGCAGACAGCAAAACATCGGGCGCAAGTTTTCTTGATTACTCAGAAAAATTACATCTGAGTGAAGTTGATGAATTCAACTCACTTCTCATGTGTCTAATGACACTCTCTACTATTCATTTCTTCCTTCCTATTCTCTATTCTTCTTCTGCTCTCTTTGCCCCGACATTTTCCAAAGTATTTATAGATGAATATATACAAGTTTATGACTAGACAAAAGTATAAGTCAGCTAATGTACATATGTGTACATATCTTTGAATTTCTGAATATGTCCTTCCTTCAACCTTCTGAATTTGTTCTCTTCTTGACTCCTTGACTTGATTTCTTCATAATCCTTCAATTGATGATTGTCATGCACCAACAAACTTGAGTGCATATACATGTATCATATGTTACAAGTGTGTGAAGTGTGTAAATACACTCATAAATATTCCCTTGTGATTCTCCACGACTCTTAGCAACCAAAAACATTCAAAGTACCCCACGAGATGAGTTATTTGTGACTCATTCCCTTTTCCTACAATCTATCAGAAAAGGAATCAATTTCAATTTGGTTTGATCTTGGTAAGAGATTTCAACCACTTGATTCGTGGTTTTAGACCTCATATTATATCCTCAAGTAAAACATAAAAAATATGAGTAATCATGTGAATATACAGGAGCATGTGATAATTCTTAAGATTGTCCATAAGTCTAATGCTCTCTTCAAGATATATCTTAATTTGTTGATGAAAAAAACCTTGCTTCAAGCATGGTCTAACAAAAACCAAGGGCTTGAGCCATGTATACATTGTTTTAGATCAATCCATTTAGGAAAACACTCTTGACATCCATATGGTACATCTTCTAATTCCTGGGAGCTACAATACCCATGAGTATTCTGACCGTGGACATTTTTTTCTACAAAGGAGAAGATCCCCTCATGATCAATGATTTCAGTTTGAGCATATATCTTGGCTACTAACCTAGCCTTTTATCTCTTTATGGTTCCATTAGAGTTCTTTTTTACCTTGTAGATCCATTTGGATCCAATGACATTCATGGTTGATGTCTTAGGCACTAAGTCCCAAGTATTGTTCTCTTGCAATGCTTCAATCTCTTCATCCATGGAATGCTTCCACTCTAGCTTCTTCTTGGCTTCCTCATATGATGAGGTTTCTTCACATTTTATTTCCTGAGCCATGTATATAGAATGCTTAGTGGCCAATGAAGTATTATAGCCATACCCTTTTGGCTTCTTCTTTTCCCTTGTAGACCTTTTAATTGTTTGTTGAGATGATTTTGCTACATCTCTTAATTCTTTCACGTTGGCTTTGGCTTTGGAGTTCTAAGACTTTTTCTCCCCTCTAAGTGTGTTCTATTCATCCTTTGATTCACTTGTCTCTTGAAGTGTGTGCGGATTTTTTCTTGATAATGTTTGGAAATCATCCCTCAAGTCATAAGGCAAACTTATTTTCCTACACTTATCTTCAAACCAAGATGTAGTCTCATCAAATAATATCAATGGACTTACTATGAATCCTTTAGTGCTAGGATAATAAATTCTATAAAACTTTTGATTTAGGTCATTTTCTATGAGCACACATGTCTCTACCTTAGGATCAAGCTCCCTCTTATTTGCGATGGTATGTGTGCATAATCAATGCATCCAAATATCTTGCAACCATCCAAGATTTGTCTTCCTCCATTGCAAGATTCATAGGGTGTCATGCATTCCAAGGATTTTAAAATTAGAATATCGATAAGATAATTGGCAATGGATAATTCCTCTACTTATAGAGAATTTGACAGCTTCTTCTCATTAAGCATTCACATAATTGCTTCCACAACGGTTTCATTCCTTCTTTTTGCTACATTTCTTGTTTTGATACTCTCTTTTAATTCCTCTCTCATGTAAGGAAGATTAAAAATCATGGAAGAATTACTCTCCCCCTCCGTCATACCTTAGCCTTCAATGTTCTATTTGTTTGATTTTCTACAAGTACAAGATACTTCTTGTAACAAGAAAATAATTCATCTTTATGTTTCATGAAATAGAGTATAGTCCATTTGCTACAATCATCAATGAAAGAAACACAATAACTTTATCGTGAGATAGATGGTTCCTTGCTTAGTACCCAAACATCAATGTGGACAAGCTTCAAGATGTCTCCATGAATATATCACTTTTTTGTAAAAGGTTTTCTATGAGACTTGCCAAATTGTAATGCACTGCATTTGTAAATCATACATTGCATTGTGTATTAGGTAGTCCAAGTATACTTTTATCTCTACTAATTTGCTTCAAGGTTCTCTCTCCAATATGAGCCAATCATTTGTTCCAAAATTCTACTAGATTTTGTGTGCTATAATTGAACAATGCTATGTTCCTTGTGTCTTGGAGTTCAAAGGTGAATAGTCTACCTATATTTAAACCTTTCACAATCTTCTTGAATCCTTGGTATGGGGCTTTGACATAGGCTCCATACCTCGTAAATATCACCTACAATCCTTTCTCCTCAATCTATCCTACTCTTATCAAATTCTTGGTAATATTAGATCACAGAGAGCTCTACTCAATAAATTCATATTGGCATTTGATGTCTTCACATCTATAACCTTCTCCCACAGGGTGCCTTGTTTCATCTCCTATTTTTGCTTCATGTTTTTTCTTTGGGTTTTCCAAATATGAGAGTAGTGCTAAATTCCTTGCTAATAAGACCAAGCTTGGATTATTGCAAGATATTTGGATGCATTAAATATGCACACATACCATCACAAATTATATGGAAGCTTGATTCCAAGGTAGAGAAATGTGTGTTCATAAGATATTAAGTAAATCAAATGGCTATAGACTTTATAATCCTAGTGCAAAATGATTCATAATAAGTCAAGATGTAGTATTTGATGAAAATAAATCTTGGTTTGAAGATTATTGTAGGAAAAAACAATTTTCTTTATGTCTTGGAGCATGATTTCCCAACACTATCAAACAAAAATACGCAGACACTTGAAGTTTCAAGTTAATTAGAGGATGACCAGAATACATCTAGATGGGAGATCAAGTCTTGGGAATACAAAGGTAAAGTTAAAAAGAAAGAATTAAGAGATGTAGTAGAATCATCTCAACAAACAATTAGAGGGTCTACAAGGGAAAAAAAGAAGCCAAAAAAGTATGGATATGATACTTCATTGATCACTAGGCATTCTATATACATGGCTGATGAAATGAACTCTAAAGAATCTTGATCATATGAGGAAGCCAAGAAGAATCCAGAGAGGAAGCATGCCATGGAGGAATAGATTGAGGCATTGTAGGAGAACAACACTTGGGACTTAGTGCCTAAGACACTAACCACGAAGGTCATTGGATCTAGATGGATCTACAAGGTAAAAAAGAACTATGATGGAACCATAAACATGCACATAGTTAGGTTAGTAGCCAAATGATATGCTAAATGATTATGAGGAGACCTTCTCTCATGTAGAAAAGATATCTACAATCAGAATACTCATGAGTATTGAAGCTTCCAAGAATTGGAAGATACACTCGATGAATTTCAAGAATGCCCTCCTAAATGGATGGACCTCAAAAGAGGTTTACATGGCTCAACACCCTTTTATGAACACTCAAATATCCTCAGTATGTTTGTACATGAAAAATATATCGATATGGGCTAAAGAAAGCTCCAAGAGCTTGGACTCATAGACTAGTTACTTACCTACAAGATAAACTATTTGTGGTGAGCAAGGCAGACGCTTTCTTGTTCATTAAAAGATCACATGGAGAATTCATATATCTATATGTATGTGGATGATATTATTATAATGTTTAATGATGTCAAAGGCATAAGAAGAATTAAACACCAAATGAAGGAAGAGTTAAAGATAAGTGATTTAGGGTAGCTAACATACTTCCTTGGATTGGAAGTTGTGTATGTAGAGCATGACATGTACCTTAGAGAAAGTACATCAAAGTCATGCTTGAAAATCTTAAAATGGAAAATGCTAAGATTGCAAGTACACCTATTGAAGTGAGTTCCAAAGTGAGTGACCATGAAGGGGAACCTATTGAAGATGTAAGAGGATATCAAATCTTGGTTGGGATCTCAATTATGCTACTCTCACAAGAGTAGATATAAGTGATGTTGTGAGTGTTTTGATCCAATTTATGCACTCACCTAGGAAGGTAGCCAAAAGGATACTCAAATATCTCAAAAGGACAACAAATCAAGGCTTATTCTATTCATATACCTTTGATATAGATATCAAAATATTTTCTAATGCAAATTGGTTAGGATCAAGATATGATAGGAGAAGTATCTGTCGTTACCTTTCATTTGTAGGTTATAAACTCATTTATTCATCATGAAATAAACAACCTTATATTGCTCTTTCATCTATAGAAGTTTTTTGTAGAGGATTTGCTAATGCTATTGAAGAAGCCATGTGGATCAAGACACTATATGTTGATTTAGGGATGAAGTCATCTAGTCCTCACATATTTGGTGATAAAATGATTTCTTGATGTCTTGCAACAATGCAAGGACCAAACACTTCCATTATCACTATGTTATGAAGAAGATTACAAGGAAGGAGTTTTTTCTTTCATATATCTCAATTTAGTAATAATGTGTAGACATGATGACTAGAGCTTTGGGTCGAATGAAGCTAAATAGATTCAAATCAAAGATTGGACCTCTCAAAATTGCAAAGAAATGAAAACTCAAGCATCTTAGGATTGAGGGGGAGTTTTTGGAACATATGAAATGCCTAAGTGTTTGACCATAAGCATAGACTAATGTGGTCTTTGAGAAGCAAGTATATGTATGTGCATTTATCCTTAGTTCATACCTAAGGAGAACTTCCAAATGATCTTATCTATTGTAAAAGGTCCAAATACCTAAAGTCGAGAATTGAAGTAAGCCTAAGTGGAGTCAAAATCCATGAGCCATGTTTTGAATTCAAATTCACATAGGTAGCTCACAAAATGATTGGAATATTTGGTAGATCAATCAACATCTACCAACCACAAATCAAGGGGAGAGGCTTATATATACTTCACTTTGATAGTTGCAAAAAGTGACATCATTTCACTCACATCTTGGGTGGCCATTGTACTTATCTTTTAGTGATCAGAGTCTTCCAACATCTCCAAGAATTTTACTTTACATTTCAATACATATGCTTGAAGATTCACCATCATCTTGAGCTATTGTCCATTGTTATATATGTATTGTTCACGTCTATTAATTTCACAAAGTCATTGAAGTGAATCTATGATCTCATCATCTCATCCAATTCTTGGTGAGCATAGCTAACACCTTATGATATTTTGTATACAATCTTTTGAGCATTGGAGCTATGTGTGCAGAGATATGAATTGATCTCGATGACTCTATATATGTACTATATGTTTCCTGAAATGTCAAGGCCTATGAGTTCTAATGTACATTGCTCACTTTTTAGTCACTCTAAATTCATGAAAAAGCTTAGGCTAGCTCACTTACCTTCACATTTGACTCTATGAAGAATTATTTTTCTCAATTCCTAGAAGACTAAGAGCATTGATCATTTTTCTTCGTGCCTTCTTCCATAAATAGGAGGTTTTCTCTTCATGGTTAAAATCTGCAAGTAGTCTATCTTGCGTCAAACATTTCAGGCCAATGCTACACAGTACTATGGATATATTTATGTTTCATTTGGAATCAAAAGGAGTCTACAATAGTGTCGAAGCAAAAATAATTTGTTCTAGATCAGTGCAAATACCCTCTCATCTATGTACTATGCAATCACCTCCTAACAAATGAGACCATATGTGATTTCCTACTCTAGAACAACCTATTTTTTGGAGGTGATGGAAATTGGTGATGAAACCTCAAGCATATATATTGAAATGTAAAGTACAATGCTTTGATGTTTTGGAGGACTCCAATGGCTATGAGATAAGTACAATGGCCACTCAAGATGTGAGTGAGAGATCTATCACATTTCATGACTCTTACAATGAATTATATATAAGCCTTTTCTCTTGATTTAGTTGGTAAATGTTGATTGATCTACCAAAGATTCCAATCAATATTTGATCGATCTATTTGAATTTGAATTCAAAATATGGCTCATTATTTTTAGCTCCATGTAAACTTGCTTTAAATCCTTAATTCAAGTCTTTAGAACCTTACGTATGAACTAGAAATAAATATACATACATATATTGCTTCTCAAAGAACAAAAGAGTTCATGATTATGGACTAGCATTTAGGCTTGCCATATGTACAAAAAAAATATATGGATAGATATTAGGATACTTCAAACATATATGGCTCATTTCTATGGTGTAAATTTTTTTTGGCTTTTCAAAATTTTTAATAAAACTTGATGAAGCTAAAATTTCAAAACATAAAAAAATGAAGAGAATTATTAATGTACTAAGGAATACAGCTTTGGACTATAGCCTAGGTAAAATTGATACTCCATCTTTCAAGTACAAAATTTCTTATTTTTAAACATTGTGGAAAGTTTAAAATTGAGTGGCATTTGAGTGGATATTTAAAGACTCTACGTGTATATTTGGTATAATTGGGGGTGAAAATATTAAGTAATCTTGTCTATATTCCATATGAAGTCCAAGTACAAGAGGATGGATGGTTAGAATTGAGGTTGAGCAAGATCCTTCCATAAAAAATGTAAATCCATCTACTTCTCATCTTCTACCATGATTTGGGATCCTATACTTCTAATACAATTGGTGATTGTACACATATGAGGTGTGGCTCAATGATGAATTTTCGAACATCATAAAGCAACAAGTTATTTCATGTATGTGATTGGTTTCAAAAGGGCAATCAAAGAGCTTATAGCAATTATTAGAGAGGTTTGGAGTTTCAAATAAATAACAAATAACTTACTATCTAGTGAGTTTCAAAGAGATTATGAATTTCACCATTATCATTTCAAATAAATATCTCATGTTCTTAATGTGATTTTATTTACAACATTGTTTTTCTTTTCTTGCATGATCCATATGTTACAAAAAAGGGACCATTTGATAAGAAGACTGACATCTCATTCTAATGCAAATTTGAAGGACCAAAGATCAAATCCTAAAAGATTTAAAATACATTTTCCTATTTTTAGACCAAAATTACATACGGATGTATACACGAGATCATCTTTTTTAACAAGTAGATCATGTTCTAACATAAGATCATTAGTATTTTTTGAGTCTTTTGAATGACCTTGACTTTGACAAATCTCCTTTGAATATGAGATACCATTTCCTCTTGTAATTAGCAAGATGTTTTACATATGAGACCGTAGCAACCAATGCATAGCTAAAATAGCAAAAGAATAACTAGCTCTTGAAGCACTTAGCCTTGGGGCGTAGACAAATACCTCAAATGTTGTCATCCTCTCAAGAACGAACACTTTATATGCATTGAATGGGAATGGATAATAACCCATATTTTTTCGATAGGGTCTTTAGAGAGAACAATGCAAAATCAGGTTCTTCACTATACAACTTATGGACAACACAAAATAAATCTAGATTCATATTTGGAAGATAGTGGATAATTGAAAGTATATCCACTTTTTCTTTTTTTTTTTTTTAAATAATTTTTTTCCTTCAGCCCTTCCCTTTGGTTAGATAGTTATGTTCATCTTATATGGATAACTACAAAACATAACCAATTTTTAGGTTTGAATCAAGATTCTAACATATGACTTATTCAAACACTTAGATGCATAAAAAAAAAAGGATGGGCCTAATTTCTTGAATCGATCGTGTCTAGGAATCATATGAAACAATTTGTATCTGATGGATTTATACTACGAATTTAGGATGCAACCGATACAAGCATTTAGAATCATGAAAAAAATCTTGGATGAGTCTAATAGCTTGAATTAGTTGTGTCTCAAAGATGAGCCACAATTGCGAGTGTAATGATTTTGAGCGTAGCTTTCACAAAAGAGTATACTCTTCCAAAAAAGGAAATCCCAAGATCTTTCTGTCTCTTGTAAAAATCTTCATATGCTAGCATTGGCTTCTCTTTAAGTGCCCTCTCAAAGCATCTAGACAATGCTTTGGGAGAATCTTTGAATGTATCATTTGATAAGCACAAATCAAGGCTTAGAAAAGCCTCTTTGCTCTCTTCTTCTTCATTAATTAATTTGCATGTAGTTTCTTCAAATTCAACTATTTTGGCAAGGCAATAGATTTCTTTGATGTTGTAAGATTGTGAACTGCAATAGAAAGGAACAAAGTCCTCTCCAGAGCTAAAATAATATGAAAGGTTTGGTAGGAGAAGTGATTTTTTGATTTTTTTACATCCTCTATAGGCTCTCGTATAGTTGTCTCTACTCTAAAATTTGCCACATTAGAACTTTTTATCTCTTCTAACTCTACTTCAAGGTTGATCCCTTCAACAATTTCCTTTACATCAATATTTTAATTGTTCTCAACACAAAGTTCTAATGATGTTTCCTTTCCTTTATCAAGGTCCTTTTGTTCAATTGTTCACTTGATATATGATCAAGCTAAAACAAAAATCCAACATTCACTAGAATCAAACAAGAACCACTTTCACGATGTGGGAAAAAATCCATCCTCACAGGGATGGGGGGATGTCGCTCTAAACTTTCTTATTATTATGACCCCGTTTAAAGGATCTTTTATAAAGACGCTTAGATGAATATATTATTTAGTAGAGATTGAAACTCCCTATCCCCTCATAATCTTGAGAGAATCATGCTACTTATCTTTTCAAAATGGCTTACAATTCTCTACATGTGCTTCCAAATCAAATGTAGGGTTGAATATCTTCATAGCATCTATAGAGTGATTAATTGCTAGACCCTCCTGAACCATGAACTCTAGAAGTTTTTGAGATGGATAACATGTGAGTATAGCACTTTTCACCTCCATCTCAACTACTTTGATTGCATTATGCTACGAATCTAACAAATGATCGATGGAAGCAAATATGGGCAAAAAAATATGGTGAAACAAGCACTATCACGTGAGCCATTCAGCTATAAACTACAATCCTAGGAGTATAAAATATGAGTAGAGAAAAAAAATGAGGGTAAAAAATGCAAAAAATTCAAGGAAAGTAATATTTATGGGGAAAAAAGACATTCAAGAATCCACATGGACTAGTGAGAAAATCCCAAGTGTCATTGGACCTCAAGATTACCTAGAATAAAATGATGTGGACCATAAAATGATGACATATGTCACTCTTATCTTGAGATTCAAGGCTCAAATGACATGGGCCAATGAAAAAGTGCCACATATCAATGTTACCTTGGGATTCCCAATGGTCAAATGATGTAGAACAATCAAATTCTATCATGTGGAATCAATGGTCATCTTTCCAAGGGAGCATATACAAGCTCCTCACTTCATTTGTGGCAAATTTTATCTAATCTCTCTCAAGTTTTCAAAGTGTTTCTTCATTCCAAGTTTTTATAGCACCCTCTTCTCCAATGATCATCCTCAACTCTCTCATTTATGCAAGGTGAGATATGCAATGCCTCCTTGTTGGAATGTCTCTTTATATAGCTAAAGGTGAAGCGTTCATAAAAAAAATACTAAATTTACATGCTTCTATGGACATGACCAATGCAAGCGATTAGGGTTCTTTGATGGTCCTAATCATTTGAATTGGGCAATGAATTATGTTTTGAACTAAACAAGCAATTAAGGCAATTGAATGATCTTGGATGGTCCTAATCACTTGAATTGATCGTGTCTTTAATCTCCTCTTACCTTTGACATTTTGATACAATTCTTCCCTCAAATGCTTTACATGAAGCTTATTCCTGATTTGAAAGTCTTATCCTTTGTTATGTCAATAAGGGTTTTATTTTTTTGGACACAATCAATTCAAGCAATTAGGGAAACTAGAGAATCTGGATGGACCTGATTGCTTGAATTGGTCATATCCTTTTCAACCACATTCTTTTTGTTTCTATGAATTCATGTTTTTAAAACATGCCACGAAAACGTTTTTAAAACATGCCACGAAAATGTGAAGAGAAAAAAACCATTGAACCTTGATTAAATTCAACTTGGTGACATTTCCCTAATTTGAATGTCATCTTTGATCATGCTCAAAGAACCTGAAAGTATCCATTGATCAGCAAAGCCCCAATCCAATCAAGAAGTGTTCAGAACTAAGAGATCTACAAGTTCTTCATATACATTCTTCTATGATGGTATGTGATATTCTGCAAAATAGACAGATAAATGCATGCTATTGGAAAATATATAAAAAATATTACATACATTATGTCTACAAAGTCCTTATGAATAATGCTGAATGGTCTCGTTAAACATTTAACAAGTTGCCACTCTAGAGCATTGGAAGGAAAAATATTTGGAGCATAAAGAAATACATCTTGAAAAATAAAAATAATTGATAATGTTTGAAAGAGATTCATTGTAAAAAGCTACTATATGATGGGAAATACAAGAAGCTACTAAACACCAAATCCTTAACACTGTAAACATGTTGAACTCTTGCAAACCTACCATGTCTTCTTAATCTAAAACCTAGAATATGAACCTTTCTAATGACTTTGTGTCATCTCTTCTAGCTTGCTTCACTCTATGCACATGTCTATAACTTGGTACCATAGTCACCCAATCATTCACTCCCATAGGAAAAGGTTAGTATAGGGAATCCTCTCTTCTGTTGTAAACATCACATGAAGTCATGCAATTGGAAGTACGACGTGAAAAAAATTCATTCAATTATTGAGAGAATGTATCCAAAATACAGAATATTGAAAGTGGTAAAGTGAGACTCACAAACTTCATGAGTATTTATAGACAAAGAATATGAAGCTCTTAATTCTCTTGATTTGATGTATTAAAAGTGACTAAAAAACATAGAATTTTTTGAAATAAAAAATATTTTGTATCTATAAATATATTTTTTTCTCTTGAAACTTTACACGTTTACATTGCATAATGCACAAAAAGAATCATTTTTGTATAAAAATGAAAATATCACACTAAAAACAAGAAATTTTGTCAAGGTATCGATGCTTTTAGAGCCTATCTATCAAAACAAATCCTTTCTTCAAATGATTGAGAGAGACAATAATGATATTTTTTCTACACAGGTGGTAACACACTACTTGTCGATTTCCTCAATACATCTTTAGAAAACAACCCTTTGTTGCTATTTTTGGCCCTAATGGTGTGTGAAATGAACCAATTCATCTTCCAATTTTTTTAGAAGCACTAGCAATGTTATATAAAGGTTGCAAAGGTTTCCCTTCAACAATGATCCCTTTAGCCTTATCAACATGCTTACAAAGGATGATAAAGTCTAGAGAGGAGGAATTTTTTGGGAAATGCTAGAAGATCAAGTGAAAAAGGATGGTACCACAAGTTTTTGCTTATGGAATGCATGGATTATGCTTTGTAAATAATAGCAAGTAATAAGAAGAATAGACGAAGAATGCGTTAGAGGTGTCAATTATGCAAAATTATTGTATTTTTAAAGAAGTTCGAAATAATAACTACAAATCTGAAGCTCACTTATTGTAATTTGCTCCATATTTCCAAAGTGCAAGGAATGCCAAAATTAGTGTATTTTTAATCACTTCCAAAATAATTATTATAAATAAGAAGCTCAATTATTGTAATTTGCTCCATATTTCCAAAGGCCAAGGAATGAGTGAGCGTTTGGATCATTAGAATAGCCTTCTATTTTATATGAACTTTTCAGACCTGAAATCGAAGGTGAGGAAAGTTTGGTCAATATTTTAAGTATAGATAATAACTCTAAATCGTAATTAGTTTTTGAATCATTTTTTACTAAGATATATATGGTTAATCTTTTAAGTATAAAAGGTAATAACTCTAACTTGTAATCAGTTTTTGAATCATTTTTTATTGAGAGTTCTTTGAAAACTCAAACTTCTATCTTGTGGAGCACTTTTCCTCCATTTCCTTGAGCCCTAGGGCCACTCGTTTAAGTATAAAATCAATCTTTTAAGAATAAAATATAATAACTCTTAGTTTGTAGTCAGTTCAACTATTTTGTATTGAGAGCTCTTTGGAATCTCGTGCATCTATCTTCTGAGCACTTTTCTTCCATTTCTTTCTTCATTTGAAGCTTCCATGACATCCTTTAGGTGTCCCAAGCCCACATCCACCCAATAGCAGCTTGCTTGCATGCTTTGTGTGCTTGTTGCTCTCTATTTTCTAGTGTGTTTCTATTGCTTCATGATCTCTTGTGCTTCTTTTGTAAGCCTTTGAGTGGACGTGTCTCTACACAATCGATTGGGTCCGATGCTTGGACTGAAATTGCAAGTGTGACTCACACCAATTGACAATGATAAACCATTGCTTGACATTGTGCTGGTGATGAACAAAAAACTCGTATACCCATAAATATACCACACATACATCAACAAATATATAGGTGTACATGTAGACAAACATATAGATGACTATATAGGTGCCATGCTAGATGTACATTAAGAAGGGCATGCAGTTTTATGCCATTTTAATGCCTTCAAATATAGTACCTTCTGGAATGGTAAACACAAAGCTCATCATAGAGCTCATCCTTAATTGATGAATTTGCAATAGTGACTGATATCCCGATGTCATGTGGATCCAGAGAAAGGCCACACGGTACTGGATTATATTCATATGATATAAGTATCGTTCGATTTGCGGAGTATGCATGCTTGTATTTCAAGTGATTCAAAGATGGTTTGAAACAACACTTCTCTTAAACTATTGTGTATTTTAGGATGGGATGTGATGCGCACTTGCAAATTTCAACAATGGCCAATTCTGATGATAAAGGATATTAAAACATCAACCTAGGCATCGGTGGATAATTTTAGGCAGATTTGAAGGGTGAGTTTACAGAGAGAACATCCTCAAAATCCTTGGACAATTATCAGCGGGTGAAGAGAGAGATTGTCGATGAAACTAAATAGCCATGACATAGAGCAAGAATGTGTCTGCTTATGCTCGTCTGTGTAAGGATGCATTCCGACTTAAGTTGATTTTTACTGTTAAAAATAACACTTCATACAGAGCATATAAACAGGACTTGTAATATTAATCTAACTGTTTGTGGATGAAATAAGAAACTATTGTCTAACCATTCAGATGGAGAGCCCAATTGCTAAAGTCACTTCTCATATCACTTGAGCAGTGTTTGTGCATATCATTGAGAGAGAGAGAGACAGAGAGAGAGAGAATCAGGTGTGTTGCCATCTATCATGGATTTTACTGTTGCTTCGTACTTTGTTACATCGAAGTCACGACAAAGTTAATTAAGCAGAAGGAGGCACGATAGTAATACGAACATGCGCATTGTCGTCATTACGTACTTCTTTCACATGCAACTTCGCAATCACTGTTGAAATCGCACGAGCAAGAAGAAAAGGCGCTAGATGGGCGTCAGTAGGAAAGGGGAGGTGGCATGCGAAAACATTGATAGATAGATGTATATGTATATATAGAGAGAGAGAGAGAAAGAGAGACCAATATCACAGCTAAATTATTGCAAATTATAGATCCAACTGATCACAAGTATCTTACGTCGTAGGGTTGACCGGCAGCACACAGAACATACTGATTGCGCCGTCAACCTGCGCATCATCGTCATCACGTGCTTTGGTTGCATGTCGCCTTGCATGCATCATTACAATCATATGAGCAAGCAACAGCCTTGGAGGCAAAACCACCTCCCCCGCCGCCGCCACCCCCGAAGAACCCACCACCACCACCTCCTCCACCGCCTCTACCTCCACCACCGCCACCGCCACCTCCGAAGAAACCACCTCCACCACCACCTCCACCCCCGCCTCCGAATCTAGGCCCAAAACCAAAGAAGCCTTGCACACATGCAGCTGGACAGGGCAAGTGGGCCTTAGCACACTTTGAAACCGCTTTGCAGACTGCGAACTCCGAGGGCGCGGGCTTGTTGCGCGACTCGTTTTCGGTCACGGAATGCGTCACTTGAAAAACCTCGTAACTATCGAACGTCGCTGCGTGCGTTAGAGTAGTGTCATGTTCAAGCCCGGCGTGCACTTGCACGGTCACGAACAGCAGAAGTACTGAAATGCTCAAGAGAAGAAATGGATGCCCATCGAGAGATCTACGCACAGATGCATTAGACGAAGCCATGCTGAGCTGCTACAACCGATGTAGAGAAGGGCCTGTGCTTAAATATGTGCAGCTTTGGTCTGTTGTGGTGACGGTTTCGATGATAAGTTCAGTTGCAGGAGTGAATGGAGTTCTCCGAGTTAGGTGAGCAAAAAATTGAAAGCGCGTCTCCAGGAGTCAACATTGGCAGAACAACATCTGGCTATGGTGTAGCCTGTGTACCGCCATCTTGATCAGGGGCGTCGATGTTGTGGATATGCAATGATGGTGTGAGTGATGGGCCAGGGCGGAACATGGAGCCTTGGAGCACGGACCTGGACGTTTTTTTTTTTTTTTTTTTTTTTTTTTTTTTTTTTTTTTTTTGAAAAATGGAGGTTCAGCCGAAGCCTATTCCCCCGGACTTTAACTTTGAAATTGAGGACGGACCTGGACGGTTGATGCAAAGTGTACATATATGCCATTATCTCTGTACGTTTGTATGTGGATGTTTATGTGTGCGTGTGTGTGACTGTTTATGTAATTAATGTCGTGGATAAAAGTGGATATGACGTTTTGTATATGTTTTTTCTTTTTTTTAAATAAAAGGAAGTTCGGCCTTAACCTAATCTCTCGGACTTTAATTAAAATAGAGAGAAAAAGTTATAAGTGAATGGGACTAGTGTCCATGGGACCCCCCAAATCCCACCATGGAGGGGAGGAGTATGGCAAGCTAAAGGGCATTACAAATGAGGCGGATAAATTTATCATCACCCTCATGTGGGAACCATTTGGGTTTCAACTTGTTGTTTTCGAGGAGATAAATACAGTGATGTCTAAATGGTGGAGATCTCTTATCAGTGATGTCTAAATGGTCGAGATAAATACAGTGATGTCTAAATGGTGGAGATCTCTTATCTCGGGAGATTCTTTTACCTAGGAGAAACAAGGATTTCTCGATCGACCATTCCTTAGGAGTTTGGCCAAAATTGATAGCGCATCGCTCCCTCCAAATCTTCCAGAGAGTCTCCCCTCTGATGGCATTCCACAGCCTCGATGAGAAGCCGACCGCCTCACCCAACATCACCTGTTGCCAGTTGATTTGGTTCGTGAGTCTGAATACTCGGGTCACGTGATGCCAGATAATATGAGACTTGGGGCAGTCGAAGAACACGTGAGCTAAATCTTCGATACACCGATGACAACGCTTGCACCATGGCGGCACACCACAGATTTTGTTAGCCCTTGCATTGGTCCAGATACCTTTATGCAAGATCTGCCACATGAGAACGGACTTTTTGACCTCAATTAGGGGGTGCCAAATAGACATAAATTTTAGTTCCCATCGAAGTTTGGTCCAAGAAAGGCGCCATCTCTTGTTAAGAGTGTGGTGCACATCTAAATCCTCTTTGAAGTTGGGGGTTCTGGAAAGCTTCTTACCATTGCTCTATTTGAGGCCCTCCAGGCAAGGAGGATCCTGACTACAGAGAAGGCGGGTAGTTGAGCGGTCCCATGCTAAACACCTGCTTTGAAGAAGTGTCCATTCCTCAAAGGTAACTCTAAGTCTAGCATCCAATTCTTCGAACCTAATCCACTGGCTGTTCTCTTGTTTCCAGAGTTGTTTCCACTGTTTGAACCCCTTGTTCCATAACCGCTTTGCAGTTTGGAGGTTCCAAGACTCCACACCCCGAATGCCGCAGATCGGGAATCAAATAGAGTCATTTTGTCTTACCCCAGCCGCCCAGTTTTGTATATGTTTGTGTGGTGTGCGCGCATGACAATTTATGTAGATGGTTGTTTATGTACGTCTAAGTGCAGATAGATGGTTGTTTATGTATGTCTAAGTGCATGTATCTGCAGGTGTCTGTCTGTATGTGTGGCTTTTAGTTGTGTACGTAAGTTTCAATGTATGTGTGTATCTGGTTGCCGATATATACTTTTGTATGTCTCTATGGATGCATAGTTATACATGTTTATGGTTGTTCACTATGTATGTATGTGTGGTTGTAACTTGTCGATATATGCATGTGAGGTTGTTTATGCACGTGGGAATGTGTGAATGTACGAGATTTTACAAATGAATGTGTGATTCAGCATTATGATGAATTATTTTAATCTGTGCTGGCCATGTACTTGGTTTTATGAAAGAAAAGAACTTCTCGTTCCTATTGATAGTTTTCATAAAGGCGATTGTCTGGTTATCGATGTATGTGTACATTGATATTTATGTTTGTATGTATATAGCTATCGAACTCTATGTCCACGATCGTGTACATGCGTGTGATTATCCATACATGCATAGATCAATCTGACAAATTGATCAAATAATGATGAAGTTTAGGATAATGAGCATCAATGCAATCATCTAAAGTGAGATGTTGATCGTTACACTATAAGAGATTAGAGGGCATATTGATGCTTCCAATTGAAAAAAAAGAAGTGTCGTTTATGTGATGCTTTAAAAACAAAGTGTTGTATAAGCGATGCAAATAAAAAAAAAAACAAGAATTGTTGCATAAGTGATGTTGACCATCATCTATGCGACCGTCTTTAAGTACCATCATTACCATCGTCGACATCAATGACAGTGGAAAATTATTTACAATGCAAAACTATGGTATAGGTGACGCTATCTATAAGGTAACAAAAATTCAATTTCTTCCGATACATTTATACCAAGATTCAATCAAACACGCAAAAAGAGGATAGAGAGAGAGAGAAAAAAAGGTATATATACACACATACACACATGCATACACATACATACATATACACATGCATACACACACATACACATACCCAAATATGACTTGGAAGAAGAATTTCCAAGCCTCACCAAGGAGGAGCCAAGTACAATTGAAGACATCAAATTAGATGATGAGGACACCATCAACTTGGAAGAGTTCAAAGCATGGAAATCAAAAGGCAAGGCCAAAATGAAGAGGTTGGAAGACATACCAGAATCATCCAACCAAGCTCTAAGGAGATCACAAAGAGAGAGTAAGAAGCCATTCAGATATGGGTAGGATACTTCATTAGTTACTAAGCATTCCATTTATCTTGCTAAGGATTCATCACTTGAAGAAGCTTCTTCATATGAAGAAGCAAGTACCAAGGCAGAATGGAAGGAGGCTATGGATGAAGAAATAGAAGCACTCCAAGAGAATGATACTTGGGAGCTAGTACCCAAGAAGGCATCAATGAAGGTAATTGGTTCTAGATGGATTTACAAAATCAAGAGGAACTCAGATGGATCCATAAAGAGGTATAAAGCTAAACTTGTGGCTAAGGGTTTTGCACAAACCCAAGGAGTAGATTATGAAGAAACTTTCTCATCTGTGGCTAAGATGCCAATCATCAGAGTATTGGTAAGTGTGGCTGCATCGAGGAATTGGAATATGTATCAATTGGATGTGAAAAATGCTTTTCTCAATGGCTTGATTTCAGAGGAGGTTTACATGGCTCAACCTCTTGACTATGAAGACCCAAGCAAGGTAAATTATGTGTGCAAATTGAACAAAGCCCTTTATGGTTTGAACCAGAAACCTAGGGCATGGAATCATAGGTTAACAACCTACCTTCAAGACCAAGGATTCATGATGAGCAAGGCAGATTCTTCTCTATTTGTCAAGGGAAGTAATTCAGAAATGATATATTTATGTGTATATGTTGATGACATCATATTTACAGGTAGCGATGCCAATGGCATCAAACAAATCAAGAACCAAATGATTAAGGAGTTCAAAATCAGTGGCCTAGGATTTTTGAAGTATTTTCTTGGACTTGAGTTAGTCTACACAAATTCTGAAATTTACATCACTCAAAGGAAATATGTGCAGGACATGTTGAAGAAGTTCCACTTGGAAAATGCCAAGGTAGCTAGCACCCCTATGGAGGTAAATCATAAATTGAGTGCTCATGAAGGTGATTTGCTTGAAGGCATTGCAGGATATCAAAGCATACTTGGAAGCCTAAACTATGCAACATTAACAAGGATTGACATATGCTATGGAGTAAGTGTTCTAAGTCAATTCATGCATAAACCTAGAGCACCTCACTTGGAAGTTGCTAAAAGGATTTCGATGTATCTCAAAGGTACTCAAAATCAAGGTCTTTACTTCCCATACACATCAGATTTGGACATCAAGCTATAATCAAATGCAAATTGGGCAGGTTGTAAGGATGACAGAAGGAGTACTTCTGGATATCTTTCTTTTGCATGTGATAAGCCCATTTCATGGTCTTCTAAGAAGCAACCTATTGTTGTGCCTATCCTCAACAGAGGCTGAATACAGGGGATTATCAAATGCTACACAGGAAGCCATTTGGATTAGATTACTATATTCAGATTTGGGACTTCACACTCATTCACCTATGATCTTTGGTGACAACACAAGTTCTTTGCATCTTGCAGCCAACCCTATTTATCATGCAAAAACCAAGCATATAGAAGTGCACTATCATTATGTTAGAGAGAAGCTATTGAGAAAGGAGATTCAACTTGCATATGTATCCACAAATATGCAATGTGCAGATTTGTTAACCAAAGCACTTAATGGTATTAAACTTTGCAGGTTCAAAACCAGGATTGGATTGCACGACATTCAAGAAGATTCATAAATAAGTACAAGACAAGATCTTTGGCTTGAGGGGGAGCTGTTGGTTCAATATACAAGCCTTCACATTTGTCTTGGCTTAGAAACTAATACGTGGAAGCATTTGATGGATCATATGAATCCTAGCTTGTAATTGTTTGATCTTTAACCATTGTAAATGTTGTTTTACTTGAAAAATTTCTTGTAAAGAAAAATTTCGTGGAGTTAGGAAGAACAAAGAGCTACAAATTTGAGTTGAGGGAATAACTCATAACTTTGAGGAACCACTTTGAGGTAGAGCCAAGTTTGAATTCAAATTCAAACTTGGAGGAAAACCATAGCCTACTCATCTCACTATCATTGGGCATCACCATAATGCCAATGATCTTGTAAAATCATGTGCCATAATAGATATACTTTATTGATCATGTCTGTTCAAATCTCTGCTATGACTACTCAAAACAGTTAACTTTGCATGACCATATCTTAGTGACTTATCAACCATTTTGCATGCTCTATACCTTTTTGGAACTATCTCAAAGTCTATTTTATGCTACCCAAGTTTCAAGTCATTTGGCTCAGCCATTTGGGAGAAATCGCCATCGACCTGCTCATTGGTCATTTACTACTCAGTCCCTAAAAAGTAGGGGGTAAGCATTGGATTGCTAAATTGATTTCTCAGTGCATAGTTTGTTATTTTAGATGATTTCACTTGTAATCGCTAGATATCTAAGCTAATTAAATTCTCTCAAAAGGAATTTAATCAATTTCAACTGTACTGTGAGCACTGAGCAAAAGAACCAATAGGTGTGTGTACCAAAATAGCAAGTTTTGTGACACTAGCTATTTGTGAAGTAGTCTGTTTTGATTCAATTGTTTGAGGGGCCTACTCCAAAGTACATAGGTACTTTATTGGTACCATTTGAAAGCTAAAAGGGCCTATGTAGCTCAGTGATGAGTAGCACCTCCTTTAATGTCAATCCGGGAAGACGTGAGGATGGTATGAAGACCTCGAGCAAGTGGAGGCACAAGTGCGTGAGTGAGAAGCACACAAGCATGCACACACATACACACACACGCGCACACATGGCAAGACAAAGAGGGAGAAGCAATGGAGTTCTTAGATTACTTTCAAAAAGCTCTTACAAGTTCGTTTCAATTATAATCTAACCTCAAAAATGAGCTCTCTAGCTCCTTTTATAGTTTTTGGCTAGCTTTGGCCCTGTTCAGACCTAGTGTCCGGCCTAGTTAAAAATTAGGTTCCAGGGCTTATTTGAGGGCTCAAACGAGATCTAAAAAATACGAAAATTGGTAAGCAACTACTTCTAAGGCTCCTCAAGCTCAAGGACTCCTCGGCTTGCACAAAATGGAGCTACAAAAAGGTGAACATGGTATTTACAGGGGTTGTTAGTGATGAGAATCACTTTTAATTTGTGTAAGGATTTTGAAAAATTAAAGGGTTGCCTTAGTGCTAGATCTGCATGAATGCTTGTACTTGCTTCTTCATGAAGAAAATTATTGGCCTACTTGCCAGATCGTCGTTGACTCCCTTGTCTGCTTGTGCCTTCTCTCCCTTCTGACTCTCTTCTCTGACTGCCATGCCTCGTCAGTCCTTCAGTTCCTTGTCTGCTGCTAACACCCCCCCTCTCTCGCGTCTGTCGTCCCTGACAGACCCTTGTTGTGTGGGTTTTTGGATGTAGTACTCAACGACATCTTGCCGGCAATCCTCAATCCTTTGGCCAAGTCTGTGAGTAGAGCATCCCAATCTACCGGCCCGGGAACCTCTGGATGTGGCATACGTAACTTATCTGAATGGAGAGCTTGTTCCACTGCAAACAATTGTAATAAATGTGAGGGCCTGGGAATGAAGATCTCTGAGTGGTATTCCCAAAACCCGGTGACAAACATCTCTTCAAATGTCTGTTTGAAGCAGGCCGGTAGGTACTTTATGCGGGCATGCCATGCATAAACAACATTAATAGAGGGCGTTGTGCTCATGTCATAAACAAGATCCTGATTGCCTTCATTAAATCCGAACGCTGAGAGGTGAGGTTCCTTAACATTCTTGAAGGTCCGGAAGGTGACTATCATGAGTTCAAAAATTTTAAGACACATCTGTGTCATGACATCTGGTACGTTTTTGAACCTGACACCCCAATGCCGAATTGTCGATATCATATACCCTACGGTAGGTTGACCTTTAGGTGGTGCTAAGTAGACATAGTTGAGCCACTTCTCGCAGCCTTTGGTTGTCAGCACTATCTTTGTGTATTCCGGCCACGACCTTCTTCGGAAAACAGGACAGTATCAGGGATTGTACTTGATATATAGGGGCATGTTATTCCATGTGCGATTCATTTCCGGATAGGTTTCAAGCAGCCGAATTCTCCAAGTCGGTTGGCGAATATTTCCCTGCTTGGCACTTTCTGGGATGTCGTCTGGTGCAAACTGTGTGGCAGAGGTTGGATCCCGTGAGGTGTGGTGCTTGATTTCAGCATTATAGTCCGCCATTAAGACACAAAAAGGAACATACAAGTCGTCGGAGGTGCCGATCCACCTGTGATGAGAGAGATTCCTAAAATAGTCCGATTTTATGACCACCTCTTCTAAGCGTGACATCGATGCTATCTGGACTGCCACCCTATCATCATGAGTTGTGGCCACTTTTTCCAATTTCTGCATCCATTCCGGAGCCTCTATTTCAAGGGTGTCCATGCCCTCATCTGTTTGCTTGCCTCCAGGTGCTGGCATCGGAACGTACGAGTCCTCAAAGGTTTCCTCTACTTCGATTGGTACTAGGTCTTCAGGTTCTGGTTCTACCAAGGGGGAGGGTTGGCGTTCATACACAAGCACTTTCTTTTGTAATTCTTCGAGTTGTGCTTTGAGCACTGCTACTTCGTCAGTTGTGTCAGCTGTGGTTGGGACCTCTTTGGGTGGTGCTGGTTGAGCTGCCAATTGCCTTCGTAGTTCGTCTCTTTCCTTTTCTAAGGCTACATGGGCTTCGAGGAGATCAGCATGGGTTTCCAATATGATTTGCATATTGTCCGAGGGAATGGCCTTAAACTTCTCCGGGTCAATTTCTTGTGGGGAAGCGTCCATGGCTAATTCCAAGTTCTCTTCGTTTTGTGTCTGAAGCCGTCTATTTTCTTCCAGGGCTGCAGACATATGCTTCCGTAATAGAGCCATGTTGCGGCGGAGCTTGAGGTTCTCTGTGATTTGGGAGTGTAGCAGATCATCCATTTGTTGTCTTTCTTCGGCATCTGGCTACGGTGGATTTGCCACTAATTTCTCATGTTGTTCTTGCAACGCGCTAAACTGCTGTTGTAATTGTTTCTTCTCTTGCTCTAAGTCAATGAATCTTCCTTGTAATGCTTCGTGACTCCTTAACAAACTTGTATGCTGAGCATCGAGGTGCTGATAGTGTTGTTGTAACTGAGACATGCACTGATACATGTTATTAAATACATTATTAATGGGGGTGGGTGCAGTAAGGGTGTTCAATGCAGAGGGAAAGGGAAAGGGGAAGGGAAGTGTGAATGCAGTGCTGGAAAATGGTGAAGTGGGTGGTGGGGGAATGGGAGACTGTGGCCGTATGGGGGGCGGGAGAGGTGCAGAGGTGGGTGATACTTCCATAAAATCAAAAGTGGAGACAGTGGTGGGAGAGATTGTGAACATGGGGACCGTGGTTGCGGTGATTGTGGTGAAAGTGTATAGTGGTGTGTGTAATTGTGAATATGAACTATTAGGAAGTGTGATCGGGGGAGTGGGTTGACTGATGGTTTGTGCGTCGGGGTGTGTAGTGGACGCGGACGCGGTGACAGCCGAGGTTACGCTGGTAGAGGGAGGTGAATGTGGCGGGTGTGGGGGCGAAGGTGGTAAGGGAGGTGATGGAGGTGCGCTTGATGTATGGGCTTCCTCGGTGTCTTGAGCGGTGTGTGCAGTGCCCATGGTTGTGGGGGTAATTTGTGGTCCTGATCCTAATACATTCATTTGTTTCCATGTTCGTGGGGGACGTCTTCCGTATCTTCTTTCCATTCTGCGTGATTGTGCCAGGGCCGTCTGCACTGCCTCAGGTACTCCTAAGGCATCAGAGATCATATCCAGTGTGGCACGATACTGTTCGTCAACTCCTTCCTCCTCAAGGATTTGGTGCATGATAGCCTTTCCTGCTGCAAGGGATAACTTATGTTGTTGTTGGACCCTGTTGATGGTATCCTAGAGCTTTTTCAACTCCTTTGTATATGCTGGGGCACCCTCTAGCTCCTGTATAACTTCTTGCTCATAGTCATGCGCCTCCTCATCAGAAAATCCTTCCTGTTCATCCTCTTGGCCTTCTTCTTCTTCATCCTCCAATTCCACCACTTCTGGTTGTCTTGGCTGGGGTTGTTCTGTAGCCGTTTGTTGTCCACTACCCTGCTCTGCTTCAACTTCCGCATTAACAGCTTCAATGATTCTGGCAACTTCTTCATCTGTTAGATCTTCCAAAGTGAATCCGTGAGGAAATTCCAGATCAGTAGGTACTGGTGGAAACACAAGGTTAGGGCCATCTGTGCTGTGCCTGGGTAACGTGATAGTAAATGGTTGTACTCGTCTCGGAAGCCTTGGAGTTGTTTCAGGTGTTAGGGTTGCACCACGGGCTTGTGCACAAGGCATCTGGACGGTGCCTCTCATCTTCTTTGAGGGAGGCCCTGCGGCTGACAGTCTGCGTTGAAACTCCTGTGCTCTGGTCCAAATGAGAGCTCTTTGCACCAGTACATCATATGCGAGACATCTATACACAATTCTGGTAAGCGCACAGCAACCATACAGTATAGATTTTTGTTTCTTATACCACCTTTGATGAGCCAAATGAATCTGGTCGATAATCCAGTGGGGCATATTGATTGTCAAATCAAAGGCATCTGCTAAGTAGAGGCTAAACCAGATCTTTTTGGGAGGCATTGTGAACCTTTCCTGCGCGGGGAATGCGAAATGTTGCATGACCCTGCGTAAATGAATGGCGATCGTAGGTGTCATCGCGACCATGTCCTTTAACTTCGTCAGATTCCTGTTCTTCATATTATCGGGGACCATAGTCTCTTTCTCCGTAGGAATGTGCATACCTTTCATGTCGAGAGCTTCTCTTACCAAGTTGATAGTCAAGCGGAAACGCTTCAGCTCATTGCCCCTTGTGAGTGATGGGAGTACAAAGGAGCTGTATCCTTTTTTGTCTTTGCTTGGAGTGAGGGTGCTAATCAAGTATGAGCACCTGAGAAAATCGGGCTTTGGTAGTTGGAACTTGAAATAATCATAGAGCCCAGCCTTCTTCCATATCGGCTTCAGTCCTTCGTTATTCTGTAGCTTTTCAAACTCCCTGGTAAAGAAGTGGTATCTGCCCCAACGTCCATTGAATTCTACCTCGGACTCCCACATGTATGTGCCTTCACCCAGAGGTCCCGCAACGTCACTGAACCAGTGTAAGGTTTTGCCCACCGGCATTGTGTGACCCTGTGGAGGATTCTGAATCGGTATGGCATGTAATGCCCTTAATGCCGCTGGTCTTTCCTTTAATTTCTCCTCGACCGGAAGGCTTTCGATGTCCACCACTTGGGGGCTGGTGCCTGCCTGGGAGCTAGTTCCTACCGTATCTGCCATGTTACTTCTTGCTGCCTGTCTCTGTGAGAATATACAAACATGTGTTAACATTGTACAGGACAAGAGAGAACCGTTGTTGTTCCCATTACAACATTAACATGAGGGTCGGGAGCGAATAATGGGTTAGTAAGTGCTCGGTGCGAGTGTGTGTGTGGTTAGGAGTTCGATAGACCTAAGAGCTAAGTGGAATGATGTAGTGTGATAGTGATGTGGTTAGTGGGTTGTCATGGATTTACCAATGGGGTCCGGGGGTTTGTTACACGTCTTAGGCTGCCAAATGTGGTGGATGGGTTTTGCTCTTGGTTTCGTAGAGACTCTCGAGAGCTTTATAGGTGTGTCGGCTTGAAAATGAGGCCTTTTAGAGACCCATTCACAAGTGATTCTGTTCGTGCTCATGGGCCTTGGTGTGTTCCTGAGTGTTGAAAACGAGTGAATGCCGGCTGTGCGAGTGAATGGATCATGCTGTGTAGGGTGTGTTCTTGGTGTAGCTATTTGAGCCCGCAAACAAGCCTTAGGCACCCAAATTTGTCTTGATTGTGGGCTGGCCTTCATCGACTTCTTGGGCACCCAAATAGACTTCACGTTAGCAAATGAGCTTCTGAAAGACTTCTTATTAGTATCGTGTTGTTGGTTACTAATAAGAGGTTTTGCCCGTGTGGTTGGCTTGAGTGCAACCGGTTGTTCGCCTTTCCGCACCCACACCTGTTTCACTTGCTGAGACATTTTGCTGCGCAGGTACTTTTGATCTCCGACATAGGTATTACTCTGCTTCTTCTGCCTTTGATCCACCTTTGGTTGCCACCTCCCTCTGGCCTTTGGAAAAGAAGGGAGTTCCGTTGCATCCCTGACTCCTTTTTTGCAACCATCATTCCTCTGCAACACATAGTTTTGGACAAGAACAGCATGGTCATCTTCATGTGTACTTCTGGAAGGACCAGGAGTGTGTGCCTTTCCTAGTTCCTTGAGTGCTCCATTATCTAACTCTACTGTAATTCGACTATGATTGACCCATACCTGAAGAAGTCCACTTCTTAGGTTTAAGTTGACTGCTTGGTCATAGATCCAGTCCTGACCCAAGACAAGAGGCTCCGTGAGGTCCTCATCTTGACACACTAGTACTTTAACTATCATTGCCTCATCATGAATGTAGAGGGGAAGTTCCACCTCGCCCATGCAAGGGGTTTCCACGCCTCCCAATCCTATGAGATATGCTTCCACAGGATTAACATTTAATTGCAACTCTTGACAGTAAGACAATTTAACAGCACTAGTGGCTGCACCTGAGTCAATCAAGGCTCTTACAGTCCTTGCACTCTTTCCTTGTCCTATATCTATGGTTATGAAAGGACATCGATCAGTTATCCTATGTGAGCTAACGCCTGAAACTTCACACATAGCCACGTCATATCCTTGATCTGCATATGCATCTTGCCTAGGGTGCTCTCTACCTTGTCTTCTTAATTTCATTCTCCAGATGCGCTCTAGGGCTTCTGCTTGAGCTTCTTCTCGAATTCGCTTTTCTTCCTCTTTGCGTTTCTTAGCAGTATTGAGTCGACTTAGCATTTCCTCTGTGAGAGGTTCCTGATACAACTTGACTCTGCATCCGCTAATATAGTTTGGGAGAACATCACCCTCTAAAGTGGCTAGTTGTACTGCTCCACTCGTGGAGATCCTATTGATGATCATAGGTCCGTAGCCTCTCTTTTCGAGCTTCCTTGCGTGTTGTTTCAATGTGTAGACTAAAACTAGATCTCCTGCCTTCAAGCCCTTATCCTTCACATGGGCATCAAAGTATGCCTTCTGTCTCTTCTTAGCTGCATATATCCCTGCAGCTGCTCTCAGTCTTGTTTCTCCTAATCGTTCCAGGTCAAAAAGTCTAGAGGAGAGTTCATGACCCGTCCATTCGTGCTCTTGTGCTACTTTCAATGTAGGTATCAAGAAGTCCAAGGGTAGCACGGCGTTTTGGCCAAACACCATCTGAAAGGGGGTGGCTTGGAGTACCGTCTTGTAGGCGACTCGGTATGCCCAAACAGCATGGTGTAGCTGTTTGTCCCAATCAGAGCGTTTAGTGTTCACTAATTTTGTCAGTACATTGCATAAGATCTTGTTGGTGCTTTCGGCTTGTCCATTAACTTGAGGGTGATAGGGGGCAGACTTCTTATGAACTACCAAGAATTCTTGGAGCAGATTTTCAATAACTTCATTCAAGAAGTGAGTGCCTCTATCACTTACTAGCTCTATAGGTAGCCCATATCTTGTGAATACATTTTCAAACAAGAATTTAGCAGTTGTTTGAGCATCGTTCTTTGTCGTAGCCTTTACCTCCACCCACTTGGTGAGATAATCCGTGGCCACAATGATATATTCAGCATGTGAACCCTTAGCTGGGGGATTAATAGGGCCTACAAAGTCTATTCCCCACTTAGAGAATGCACGTCCACCCATCATAGGTTTCAGTGGCATCTCATCCTTGCGTATAGGATACTGAGTTTGCTGACAGACGTCACACCGTTTCACATAGGTGTGTGCATCCATGTGAAGGGTCGGCCACCAGAAGCCTGCAAATAGTATTGCCTTGATCACCCGATCTGGTCCAAAGTGTCCTCCTGCTACACCTTGGTGAGCCGTTTCCAAGATCTTGAGATATTCACTTTCATGGACACACAGTCTCAGGTAGCCATCTTTACCACGTTTGTATAGATTATATCCAATGAGTGAGTAATCCAGGGCTTCTTGTTCTAAACTCCTTTTCCTAGCCAGAGTCATGTCTGGAGGGAATGTTTTCGTCCTCAGGAAGGATACTAGTGGTTCACTCCAATCTGGCACTATGGACACTTGATAAAGAGTGGCATGTTCCACAGGTGGTTTAATGCAACAGATTGGGCATTCCTTGCACAACTTTTGGACATCAGCTTCCATAGTCGGCCAATGTACTCCGAGTCTCCTTAGCGTCTGTAAGGTTCGTTGCTTTGAGTAGTGTTGCTCTAATGCACCTACATGAGCTAAATGCAACCATTTATTGTACTCGTCCTCTTCCACACAACAAGCCAAGCTTCCTTGATCCGTGTGCTTGTACATGCTTCCAACCTCTCTATTCTGTGTCTTTACTACAGGATGGTTAGGCCCGTATGTCAATACTGGCACCAATGGCTTAGCCCACTGCGGCACCACTTCCAAATTAAACAAGTAAGCATCAGGAAGATCATCTGATACTCCTTGTGGGGCTTCTCCCGATGTGAGCCTAGAAAGGTGATCTGCTCTCAAATGAGTCTTCCCTTTCCTTACCACTACCTCAAAATCATATTCCATTAGCAAGAGAAACCATCTCACTAATCTTCCTGTATTGCATGGCTTGTTTACGAGATATAACAATGCTTGATGGTCAGTAAAAAATTTAAACTTGTTTGCAAGCAAATAGTGTCTAAATTTCTTAACTGCATACACCATGCCTAAGCCTTCTCTCTCCGTAGTGGTGTAATTTCGTTCAGCTGCATTCAATTGTCGACTAGCATAGGCAATTGGAAGATCCATATTACCTTCACCGGTAGGTTGTGCGAGTACACATCCAATGGCATAATTGGATGCATCCACATGAACGTGGAATGGCTTATTCCAATCTGGTGTGGTCAAGATTGGTGCTAAACATAATCTTCGTTTAAGCTCATGGAAGGAGTTCTCACATTCATCAGTCCACTCAAAGTTAGTCAGAAGTCCGTACATGGGCTTTGCAATGACAGCATACATGTGAATGAACCGGCGGTAGTAACCACAATGTCCCATGAAAGCTTGTACTTCCTTGACATTCCTTGGCCTAGGTAGCTCTGCTATGGCTCTCACTTTCTCTTCGTCAGTAGATATGCCATTCTTTGACACTATGTGCCCTAGAATTTTGCCTTGTCTGACCATGAAAATGCATTTTTCTGGGTTTAGGCAGACTTGATATTCTCTACATTTGTCAAAGATTTGTCTGAGTTCAGGGATATGGGTTTGTCTAATGTTGGAATGAACACAAAGATCATCAACATAGACCTCTAAATTCTTCCTCAGGAACTCCTTAAAAACATGGCACATTAGTCTCTGGAAGGTAGCTGGTGCATTGGTAAGCCCAAATGGCATTACACGAAAGGCAAATATACCCCACTCTGTGGCAAAAGCTGTCTTATGCTGATCTTCTAGAGTAATGGCGACTTGATTGTAGCCCAAAAATCCATCGAGGAAGCTGTACACTTCCTTACCTGCTACTCTTTCTAAGAGATGTTCTGTGATGGGAAGCGGATAGTTATCTCGAATTGTGGCTGCATTGACCTTCTTCAAGTTAATGCATACACGCAGCTTTCCATTCTTCTTGGGCACCACTACGATGGGGGATACCCACTTAGTGTGCTCAATTTCATAGATAAATCCATCTTCGACCAGTCGATCTATCTCCTCTTTGATCTTAGCAGTGTAATTATCGTTATATGTATAGGGCTTTTGCTTAGAGGGTTTAGCATCTGAAGTCATGGGGATGGTGTGTGAGCATATGTCAGGGTCAACACCTTTCAAATCCTTGTAACTCCAAGCGAATACATCTCTGTATTCTCTTAGCAAGGCAATTAACGCATGCTCTTCTTCCTCTGTTAGATCATGGCCTATGTACGTGCATCTCTCCTCTCCTTCTTCTAGGGCCACTACTATTTTCTTGGTGGTTTCTTTGTTATCATAGGCCTCTCCTGATTGTGCCTCTCGTTTCGGCATTTTGATCATGACTCTCCTGTCATCTATCTCATACTTCTTAAAATTTTCTGGGACCTCAAACAAAGATTCTTCCTCTTCTGGTGAGATTTCTCTCTTCTTTTGTTTCTTCCCTTCTTCCTTCGGGGTCACGTGTGTTGCTAATCTTACATCATTTGTAATCTCTCCATGCCTCTGGGGTTGAAATTCTACTTCATGGAAGTATTCTTCATCTGATGCAAATGGTGGGTCCATAATGATTGACTCTAGATTGGAGTCACTTGCATCCTCAAATGCATCAAGGCTAGGTTCGCATTCTTCCAGAACTGCCTCTCCCATGATTGGCTCTATGGAGAAGACTGAAATGTCATAGCCATCCTCATCACAGTGAGGTGTCCATTGTTCCTCATTGATGGCTACATCCATTTTTGCTAGGATTTCTGCCCAGCCGTGAGGTTCGAATTCTTCGTCTGGAAAAACTACAGGTGCATAGGCTGGGTCTTGGATTGATCTATGGGTTTCTTTTGCACCTACCTCTCTGGCTTTTTCTCTCTTCTCTTCGTCTACTGCTACTTTGCACATCCATAAGTGGGTGTCTTCATGCATCCAAGAGGATTCGGATTCTATGGAATGCACAGACTCAGTCTCATCTTTGGCTCTATGGATGGGGTTCCATTGAATAGGAGGGACATCTCTATGAGAGTAATCCTTGAGATTTACTTTGGTTGTAACACCTAAGTGTTGCAAATACAAGGAGTTGGTTCCCCAGTCCTGTACCACTTGCAACTGTCGCATAAATGGTCTTCCCAAAATCATCTCATAGGCATGATTTTTGCTGAAGTCACATATAGCAAATGTATGCTCGAACTCAACACCACAGGTGGTGAGAGTTATTCCTTCTAGCAATACTAAGGGTCTCTCAATATGACCATCGGCCATCTGCAATTTCATTCTCGTTGGCTTGAGTGCTGGCTTGCCCCAACGCTTCCATAGGGAAGTGGTGGCAATTGCAACTCCTACACGTGAGTCCAAAATTGCCTTGGTGGTGTACTCTTGGTAGGTAATGGGAAGATAGGTGTTCCCTTCTTCACCTTCACACATATCTCCTATCTTATCCAAGGGTATTTCTGGCACTGTCCTATGTGATCCTACTTGGGAACGAGGTTTTGCTATCTCTGGTACTTGTTTGGCTACATGTTTCCATAATTCAGGTCTAACCTTGAGTAGCTCTTCTAACTTGAGATTGCACTGCACTTTAGTGTTTTTCACTACCTCTGTGTTCCTAGGTAAGACTGAGTCCTCATTTCGTACCATGACCGTGGGCGCTCTCATACAAGTAGACTTAGTTTCCAATGGGCCTGTGAAGTGGGGTAATTCTTGTAGAGAGTTAGACTCAAAGTCTAATCTTTCCTGAGATTGGGTGCTCTCCTGCTCCTCATAAATGGATGGGATATCTTGTGGGAATTGGTCATGTGCATCATCCACAAGTTCAATAGGAGGAGGGACTTCACTCTCTTTAGCCCATTTGTCTTCTTGAATCTCTCATAGGAATTCTGGTGTGAATCGATTCATGGAAGATGATGTGTCTGGCTCCGTAGAGTTAGGCACATAGGCTTCAGGCACATAGGCTTTCTGAGCAGGAAGACTTGCTCTTTCACTTGCCTTGTCCTTATGTCGAGAGGTGGGTTCCTTTTCTGATTGTGCAATCAGCTTCTCTATTCTTTCTAACAGTCCATCAAAGTGCAACTGTGTCTTCGCTGAACTAGAGATGTTAAATAGGCGACTGGCTTCAAACATGGTCTGAGCCAATTCCACCATTTTAGCACAAATCTTGGTTCGTTCTAGCTCTAGTTCTGCTCTTGGGTAACACTTTTCATGATCAGTTACGTTTGGCCCTTCTTGGATTCTGGCCTGATATGCTTTAAGCATCATATTAAGGTCTTCGGGAGTGGGATCTGCTAGGACTGATCCTACTCTAGGGGGTGGTGGAATTAGGTGAGGCGGGTTGGAAGGTGGCTGGTCGGATGGTGATGGGAATGGTGGTGGTGGGGTAGTGTGAGAGGGAGTTTGAGATGTGAGTTCAGTTATCCTGGCTTTGGTTTCTCTTATGCTTTCCTCAAGTTCACTCATTTTTTTAGCCCATTGTCTTTTCATTCTTTCCCTACTATCTTTCCACGCTCTAGTCCTCTTCTTTGTCGTACTCTCTGTTTCACTAACTTCGGGGTTTTTTTCCTGACCTACACCCTGGTTTTGCTGCAGTGCTTGGGCTCTAGTGATTACTTGTACTGGTGCAGTGGAAGTCACACTCCCTGTGGAGTCTACCACTAACCCAACAACGTTGATAGGAGTGATTTTTGGCATATTATTGGGGTTCTTTGGGCAATCTCGTAAGAGATGCTCCTTTCCACATTCTTGGCAAAAGCCCTGAATCGTCACTGACTGGGGTTGTGTAGGTGGAGGCAAGGGACAATCACGAATGAGGTGATCTCCTTGACATCTGTAGCATGGTCCTCTAGGGAATGGAGGTCTTACCTGTCTAGGTTGAGGCCTAGGATTGGGGTTTGTATACATGAGGTTTGTGTGATCTGACTCCCAACTAGGTTCATTTGGCTCTTCACTATAGTAGGACTCACCATGTTCAGGAGACTGCATGTAGTAGGCCTGGGGGCTATCAACATGTGTAGAATCAAAGCTATGGTCACTGGGGTCACTTTCAGAAAGCAATGGTGTTACAGGGACTATAGCTCTATTCAAGTTTTCTTCTGCAACAGCATACTTTACCGGAATCACATTAGCTGGAGCTGGGGGTTGTTGTGCTAGCACAGGCTGAGGCCTTTGTTGGTTTTGGTATGGTTGCTGATAAGGTTGTTGTGGCCTGCCATATGGTTGTGGAGGGTATGGGTTCTGGTATCTTCCCTGTTGAGGGTATGGCTGAGGGTAGGGTTGCCTAACAGCCTGCTTATTGTAGGGGCAGTCTTGTGCTGTGTGATTTGTGTATCTCCGTTCTATGGTGCAGTACTGGCTACTAGGATTAACTTGGGGTTGAGCCATAATGGGACAGACATTCGCCATGTGGTTGCCGCCACAAGTATAACATCTTTTTACAGGGGCAAATCTCGGAATTTGTTTGCTAGAGACACCTAGTTTCTGAGCAACTTTCTCTGCAAGTTCCTCGATTGATGTGGATTGCGTGGAAGAGATGTTAGAGGCACTATCCGAATCTTTGTATATCTTGGAAAGCTCTAACTCCTCCCCTAGGTTATCCTCGATGTCAATGCACATGCGTACACAATCTTCTATGGTCCTAGGGTCCTTCAAGTACACATAAGATCTCAATTTGGTACTTAGCAATCCATCCAAGAATAAAGCCACTTGCTTGGCTGGTGTGGGTAGCTCCGAAACAGGGCATCTTTCTAAGTATTGCCTAAATCTTCTTCCTGCAAGTCTCACAGTTTCTTGAGGGGTTTGCTTGAAGCTGTGAATCAGCGAGGAGGTATTATGCCTTATGCCGCTCTTAGAGAATTCGATAATGAACGCCTCTAGGAGTTGGTCTATGCTCCTGAACTACCTCTCGTTTAGTGGTTGAAACCATGTCAGGGCAGTGTTCCTAAGGGTTAGACCAAAGGCATTATATTGTGTGAATAGATCCTCCACTTGTTCAGCTCTCAGGACTTGTCTAAACTCAGCCACATGATCGTATGGATCTCCAGTGCCATCGAAGTAGTTCTTCATGGACTTAACTAGCTGAGTCGGTCTCAAGGTCCTTGTATGCTCTCTAGGTCGTGGTAGAGGGAACTCATCCGCATTTCTTTGATTCCTGTGAGCTCTAAGTACCTCAGGCTCTACTCTATTTGTTTCCGTCCTCGTTCTTTCTCTGCCCACTGGGTTGGCAAAGCTTACTTCTGGTCTATCTCTACTTCTATCTCTTTGCACTCCATGAGCTTGGGATGTTCCAGCTCCAGGGTGACCATAGGATACATTCGATCTTGGTTGGGGGAAAACAAATTCACCCTGCCAAGTGTAAGCATGCCTATCATTTTCTGTCACCACAAAGATCCTCTCCGAAGCGTGATCTAAGTAGGTCACTCTGCCTGGGCTATCAGGATCCTTAAACTCATAGATCATGATTGTTCCTATATCAATTGGCCGATCAGGTTTGTACCTCCAAAAGGCTTCGTCAGTTTCTCGATTGAGGAGCAAATCTATGCTCTTATTATCCTGGGGAATCCACTCCGGTGTGATAATCCTAGTAAGAACCGATTTACCTCGAGGGGTTCTAGGTTCTGTACCCATGTTTCCTTGCTCTAGGTCCCCTAAGTCCGCTTCTGAGATCACATTCCCAAATTCGTCCGTCCTATCTAGGTGACTGGTGACTACGTATATGGTTCCTTCTTTGTCCAAGTATGCTCCATTTTCAAACTTGACAGCTGGGCGCTCTAGTCCAATGGATTGATCAGGATTCTTAATCTGTACCACAGATCTTCCTAGGCCGTCCTCATAGATGCTGGCACCTAATCGGTTGGTCCTAAGGTATTCCAACTGCGTTTTGTAGGGGCCTTCTACCCTGTACAGGTATGGCACTCCTGAACTGCCTGTAGGTCTCTCCATACCTTGAGACATCTCGGATTCACTAGTCTCATAATTTGGGTAGTATGAGTGGTGAATCAACTGCTGGGCCCAAGACCTAGTAGTGTGGTTGACACTAGCCTCTGAAGACCTAAGGCTTTGTCTATCCCTTACTAGATGTCGTCCTGATCTAAGGTTCATATGCCTATTTAAGTAGCCCGATTTTTTGCCCAGAGTACAACCTCATTGCCGATCAATTGGTATCAGTCACTTGATTCTTTTTAGTTATTTATCGTGTTTAAGGTCTTGTCTGATATTACCTCGTCAGGAATACTTGAATGTTCTTCGTACTTTTAAGTTGATCATTCCACGTTAAACAATTTTCCTTTAGGATTCTCAATCGTACAAAGGTTATGTGGTTATCTTGAACTTTGAGTATTTAGGTAACCTTCAACTTGATAGATGCCTATCGCCGCCCTGGCTTACTCCTCTCACTAGTCGTTCTTAGCCTAAGCTAGGAATTGACACAGGGAGTTGAGAATTTCCAACCTTTTGTTTCCTGCTTGGTTGCCCTTGAATGCCCAGGAAGTGTGTTCCCAAGCTTGCACTTACACTTGCTTAGAACGCCTTTCGATGCTCTCAATAGATCTGTAAGAGTTCCAAAGCTAGCTTTAAGATTTAAATTCTAAAGACAGAACCAATGATTTTCATTCCTGTAGCACAAACACTAACTTGCATAGTGATTTTTAGGAAAACAATTCTAAAGACCCCTGACTTTGATCCCCCTGGGTATGGTCAAAAAATTGATTTCGTATGAAAAAGTTATGACTGTTCAGGGTTTAGGGGGTTAAGACAGGATTCAATCTAGCTGACAGATCCTAGGATTTTCTCCCAAATCACAAGTGTAGGAACCTCCAAAAATGCTAATAGATTGACTATTTTGCCCCAAAATTATCCCAAATTTTGAACAAAAGCAAACCCTAATTTTTGGCCGAAAAGCCTGTCAATCGCGATCGATAGGTCTGTCAATCGCGATCGATAGAGGTGTCCGTCGGGCCTGTCAGTCGCGATCGACAGTGTCAATCGCGATCGATAGGGTCGATCGTGGCTGTCAATCGCGATCGACGGTATCAATCGCGATCGACACGTTTTCCGGGTTTTTCGCCGAAATTTCAGTCAATCGGGGGCCTATCAGTCGTGATGGACACGTGGCTACGCGTAAAAGTCAATCAATCATTGAATTTCAGTCGGTCGCGATCGACGGTGTCAATCGCGACTGACAGAGGTGTCGGTCGTGGCTGTCGATCGCGATCGACGGTGTCAATCGCGATTGACAGGGTCCTACGTGGCAGTCTGTCGGTCGTGAAGTCTGTCGGTCGCAATCGACAGGGTCTGTCGGTCGCGATTGATAGGGTCTATCGGTCGCGATTGACAGGGTCTGTCGGTCGCGATTGACAGAAAAACACGAAATTTTTCTACTGTTTTAGGTGATTTGGGATGTGCTCATCATGCTTGTGCTAGTGGTGAACTTTGTTTTACCAAATGATCGAATTTTCTGTCGATCGCGATCGACAGAGGCTGGCGACTGCGAGACAGATTCGACGAGTTTCGTACCTGCACAGAGTGCTGGGGATGATGATTCAGCCTGTACTTGCAAGACAGCTCAAGAAACATGCAAAAACAGCACACACAATTTCGCTCTCTCTCACAAGTGAAATGAGGGAAATGAGGTGGAGATGGTGATATAATCAAAAAATAGAAATTTTCGCGATGATGGAAATGGAGGTGGAAGATGGTGATGATGATGATGGTGATGATGGTGGTAAGGTAAGAAAGAGAAAAATAGGAAAAGTGGAGAAATTACCTATAACGCCAACGTCTCCAATCTACGTCTTACCATCACACGCTCGTCCTCAAAGCTCGTTCCCCGGCAACGGCGCCAAAATTTGGTGTAGCTCACTGATGAGTAGCACCTCCTTTAATGTCAATCTGGGAAGACGTGAGGATGGTATGAAGACCTCGAGCAAGTGGAGGCACAAGTGCGTGAGTGAGAAGCACACAAGCATACACACACGCGCACACACGGCAAGACAAAGAGGGAGAAGCAATGGAGTTCTTAGATTACTTTCAAAAAGCTCTTACAAGTTCGTTTCAATTACAATCTAACCTCAAAAATGAGCTCTCTAGCTCCTTTTATAGTTTTTGGCTAGCTTTGGCCCTGTTCAGACCTAGTGTCCGGCCTAGTTAAAAATTAGGTTCCAGGGCTTATTTGAGGGCTCAAACGAGATCTTAAAAATACGAAAATTGGTAAGCAACTACTTCTAAGGCTCCTCAAGCTCAAGGACTCCTCGGCTTGCACAAAATGGAGCTACAAAAAGGTGAACATGGTATTTACAGGGGTTGTTAGTGATGAGAATCACTTTTAATTTGTGTAAGGATTTTAAAAAATTAAAGGGTTGCCTTAGTGCTAGATCTGCATGAATGCTCGTACTTGCTTCTTCATGAAGAAAATTATTGGCCTACTTGCCAGATCGTCGTTGACTCCCTTGTCTGCTTGTGCCTTCTCTCCCTTCTGACTCTCTTCTCTGACTGCCATGCCTCGTCAGTCCTTCAGTTCCTTGTCTGCTGCTAACAGCCTACTAAATAACTTTGAAGTGAAATAGGGTAGGTACAAAGTAGGTTTTGGCAGTACTACCTCACTTCCTTAAGGTATCCATCCATATCTTCCAACACTTCTGTCCATTTTAGATACCAATCCATAGGTATCATTGGTTTTGGACACTAACATATTTCACTCTTTCTATTGAAATGTATCGCTTCTCTTTTGCATCATAATGGATTATCATCATGCAAGAACCATTGATGCCAAAGATAAAAAATTTTATTGAGATTCTTACTATAAACTGATCTTAACCAATCACCATAGTAAGGAAAAATCTTATATCCCTTAGTATTTATTCTTGCATGCATAAAAACCATAAAAACATAATTTTCTTAACTCACATAAGAATATATAGATACACACACACACATATATATATATATATGCAATAATAATAAAATTACATCATTACATGAATAGAAGCCATATCTTGGAAAATTCTCTATAGTGCAATACAATTTCACAAACCATAATGTTCCTTTGATCAATGTTTTTCCATACATCAATAACATTAATACCTCTCCATAACTTTTGGATATCTTCAATGAGAGGAGCAAGATATACATTCATGCCTTTAACTTGTCTTTTTTTGGGACTAAAAATAAAGAATTAAATGTTCTTTTAAATGCTACCATATGACAGGATATTGTAGTTGATGACCATTGGCCATGTGGACCATTTACTAGATTTCATTGAAAATGGAATTCCCCCATCTAATGCTACACCTAACTTTAGATTATATGGCTCTTGTGCAAAAGAATCAATGTGCTAAAAAGTTGCACTATGTGCTCAAATTCTAATTACTCCATCAATACTAAAAGCTTTGGTAATTCTAGGCTCTGCAACATATGTTCGTGGAGCTAATGGAAAATGTCTCAATATCTCTTTTGTGATTTTACATTCTTTGTCCTTACATCAAGGAGATTGAAGTTTTGGGCATCTCAAAGAGTCTGCATATTCATCTCTATATTAAATACAACTCTTGGGACATGCACGTATACAATGATAATATATACCAAGATTATTAATCATCTTCTTCATTTGATCATGTGATATAGGAAGAATATTCTTGCTTGGTAAAAACTTTTCAAATAGTAACGTGCAACTTCATGAGAAAACATATTATGAATACATACATACATACATACATACATACATACATACATACATCCATACATACATACACACATACATACATACATACATACATACATACACACACACATATATGTATGCATGTGTATGTATGTGTGTGTATGTGTGTGTATGTGTGTGTATGTGTATGGGTATGGGTATGTGTGTACATGTATGTAATTGTACATGTGTGTATGTATATGTGTTTATGTGTGTACGTGTATGTGTGTGTATGTATATATGTATGTGTCTATATATATGTGTGTATGTGTATGTGTACATATGTGTGTGTATGTGTTCATGTGTGTATGTGTGTGTATGTGTGTGTATGTGTGTGTATGTGTGTGTATGTGTATGCATGTGTATGTGTATATGTGTGTGTATATGCATGTATGTGTATGCATGTATCTGTATGCATGTGTGCATGCATGTGTATGTATATGTGTGTGTATGTATGTGTATGTATGTATGTGTGTGTATGTATGTGTGTGTATGTGTGTGTATGTGTGTATGTGTGTATGTGTGTACATATATATGTGTATGTGTATGTGTATGTGTATGTGTATGTGTATGTGTATGTGTATGTGTATGTGTATGTGTATGTGTATGTGTATGTGTATGTGTATGTGTATGTGTATGTGTATGTGTATGTGTATGTGTATGTGTATGTGTATGTGTATGTGTATGTGTGTGTATGTGTATGTGTATGTGTATGTGTATGTGTATGTGTATGTGTATGTGTATGTGTATGTGTATGTGTATGTGTATGTGTATGTGTATGTGTATGTGTATGTGTATGTGTATGTGTATGTGTATGTGTATGTGTATGTGTATGTGTATGTGTATGTGTATGTGTATGTGTATGTGTATGTGTATGTGTATGTGTATGTGTATGTGTATGTGTATGTGTATGTGTATGTGTATGTGTATGTGTATGTGTATGTGTATGTGTATGTGTATGTGTATGTGTGTATGTGTATGTGTATGTGTATGTGTATGTGTATGTGTATGGTATGTGTATGTGTATGTGTATGTGTATGTGTATGTGTATGTGTATGTGTATGTGTATGTGTATGTGTATGTGTATGTGTATGTGTATGTGTATGTGTATGTGTATGTGTATGTGTATGTGTATGTGTATGTGTATGTGTATGTGTATGTGTATGTGTATGTGTATGTGTATGTGTATGTGTATGTGTATGTGTATGTGTATGTGTATGTGTATGTGTATGTGTATGTGTATGTGTATGTGTATGTGTATGTGTATGTGTATGTGTATGTGTATGTGTATGTGTATGTGTATGTGTATGTGTATGTGTATGTGTATGTGTATGTGTATGTGTATGTGTATGTGTATGTGTATGTGTATGTGTATGTGTATGTGTATGTGTATGTGTATGTGTATGTGTATGTGTATGTGTATGTGTATGTGTATGTGTATGTGTATGTGTATGTGTATGTGTATGTGTATGTGTATGTGTATGTGTATGTGTATGTGTATGTGTATGTGTATGTGTATGTGTATGTGTATGTGTATGTGTATGTGTATGTGTATGTGTATGTGTATGTGTATGTGTATGTGTATGTGTATGTGTATGTGTATGTGTATGTGTATGTGTATGTGTATGTGTATGTGTATGTGTATGTGTATGTGTATGTGTATGTGTATGTGTATGTGTATGTGTATGTGTATGTGTATGTGTATGTGTATGTGTATGTGTATGTGTATGTGTATGTGTATGTGTATGTGTATGTGTATGTGTATGTGTATGTGTATGTGTATGTGTATGTGTATGTGTATGTGTATGTGTATGTGTATGTGTATGTGTATGTGTATGTGTATGTGTATGTGTATGTGTATGTGTATGTGTATGTGTATGTGTATGTGTATGTGTATGTGTATGTGTATGTGTATGTGTATGTGTATGTGTATGTGTATGTGTATGTGTATGTGTATGTGTATGTGTATGTGTATGTGTATGTGTATGTGTATGTGTATGTGTATGTGTATGTGTATGTGTATGTGTATGTGTATGTGTATGTGTATGTGTATGTTTATGTGTATGTGTATGTGTATGTGTATGTGTATGTGTATGTGTATGTGTATGTGTATGTGTATGTGTATGTGTATGTGTATGTGTATGTGTATGTGTATGTGTATGTGTATGTGTATATGTGTGTATGTGTATGTATGTCTATGTGTGTATGTATGTGTATGTATATGTGTGCATATATATAACTAGAAAGAAATAAAAATCAATACACCTTAAGCATGTCAAAATAGATAAATTATTCCATCCAAAATGATTTTGAATATTGAGAATAAGTAAACTTGCACTTAGTTGTGTCAACCGACTTCCTTTATAGATTTCCTTTAGACATTCTTCTTAAAGATCTTTCTCATTTTTAGAAAGATCAAATCTTTCGTTGTCAATCTGATACCAATCATCAATAAAATCTACCATTCCATCATCATCATCACACATATCATGTAGTTTTTTTTTAATATAAAAGGAATTTCGACAATAGCCCACTCTCTTAGACTTTAATTTAAAAAAAAAGGAAACTATTGTACAAGTGAACGGATCTAGCGCCCATAGGACCCCCAAATCCCACAAAGTGGGGGAGCAACATACAAAGTTAGAGGGTTTTATAGAGGAGGTTGATAACCCTCTTGTCCCCTTCGTGTACGGCCCACTTGGATATAACCTTGTTGTTCTCGAGGAAGAACACCCTATGGTGCCTAAAAGGTGGAGTCTTCTTACAAGTGGAAATTCTTTTGCCTAGAGGGAAAAGGGATTTGTCGATAGACCATTCTTTATGAGGGTTTCCAAAATTGAAAGCACACCTGTCTCTCCAAATCTTCTGCACACATAACAACCTCAAGCTAGAAACTATGTGGTAAAGCTTGACTCTTGACCATACATCTTGCCATCTCCATGAGCGACGTGTTCTTTTGTTCAGCAACTCTATTTTGTTGAGGTGTATAGGGCATTGTACAATGATGTTTTATCCCATGTTCAGCAAGAAATGCATTAAAGTGAGAAGACATATATTCCCCCCTCGATCAGAACGGAGGGCGCCCATTTTACATGCTGACAGATTTTCAGCCAAAACCAAATGTTTTTTGAAGCACATAAACACTTCGGAGTTTGCCTTCAATGGATATACCCATGCATGCCTAGAAAAATCATTGATGAAAGTCACGAAGTAAAGATAGTTCCCAAAAGAAGATGTCTGCATAGGACCACATACATCACTATGTACAACCTGCAATTTATGAGTAGCCCGAACTGAACCATGTTTTGGAAAGGAAGAATGCTACATTTTGCCCAAAATGTAGCCTTCACATACATGTTTACCGGGTGCCTCAAGTTTTGGCAAAGCGGACAACATTTTAGATTTCTACAAGCATAGCAAACTAGCAAAATTCAGATGACCAAAGTGTGCATGCCAAAGCTTTGCATTTGACATAGCCTAAGAATCATGTACTGCACATGCCAAATCATTTACAGATCTTTCACAGCCTATGAGCTTATACAACCCACGTCATAAAATGTCAGAAGCAATAATGACATCGCCATTCGACAGATCATGAACTGTACATCTGTCATCAACAAATTTCATAACCAAGGCAATCTTGGCTAATGCAGAAACTGATAACAAATTTTTCTTGATCCCTGGCACAAACAAAGCATCTAACAAAGTGAAAGAATTACCATGAGCAGTAGTCAAAATGATCTTACCGACTCCCCTAGAGGGTCTCACCTATTATAGCATTCCACAATGATGCGAGCAACCTATCGTCTTGCCTATTAACGCTTGCTTCCAGTTGATTTGTTCGTGTAGTAACTGTACTTTTTCTAGGATCCGCCAAATCGAGATAGATTCGGGGCACGAAAAGAAAATGCGATGACAACACCGCTTGCACGATGACGGAGCCCCACATATGTTGCTATCCTATATATTGATCCATATTCCTTGGTGGAGGATTTGCTACATGAGCATCGACTTTATTATCTTGATGAGGAGGTGCCAGAGAGACATGAACTTTAGATCCCATCGCAAGCCCGTCTAAGTAAGATACCACTTCTTATTAAGCGTGATATGATAGTCCAAGTTCTCCTTGATTCTAGGAATTTTGTTCAGGCTATTGCCATTGTGCCATTTGAGACCCTGATGGTGCGGGGTATCTTGCCTGATGAGGAGGCGAGTTTTAGAGTAGTCCTAGGCTACATCTACTCTACAAAAGGATCCATTCTTCGTAGTTCACTCTTATTTCTAGATTGAAAACCTCAAATATAATCCAATTGCCAATTTCTTGGTTCTACAGGTCTCCAACACCGGAACCCCTTGTTCTAAAGTTTCTTAGCTTTTTGGAGGTTCTAGGACTCCATGCCTATGATTCCCTTGATAGGGAACCAGATTGAATCATTCTGACTTATACCTGCTACCCATTTCCAATATTCATTGATTCTAACAAACTTTTTGACCTTGTTCAAACTCTTCCACAAAGAGCATACCAGATTCGAGCCTTTAGGAAACACCAAAAGCAAGGAGAACAAAAGGGTGAGAAGGCCCAAGTCCTTCCAACCTGGGCATCCCACCAACATTAGAGCACTCTTAAGCATGGCCCAATAGGCCTCCTTGTTGCACCAAGATGTGATAAGCCATTTAGCCACTGACTTATTTGCCATGCCTTCGATGTCTAGAATGCCTAGACCCCCTTCATCCTTTTGGATGATACAAGTAGTCCATTTAATTTTGGGGACATCCCTTATGTTGGGGTCACCTGTCCAAAGAAAGTTTATGTAGATTCTTTCCAATTTGATATTCTCTTGATCCTTTGGTATTCAGTAGGAGAGAAAGTAAATAGTCGATGAGAAAAGGAGTGTATTAATTACCATGGCATGCCCCGCGGTTGATCTGCATATCTTTCCAATAGACCAGCTTGTTGTCGAGCTTAGAGAGGACCCAATTCCATTGTTGGTCCATTGAAAGACCAATTCCCATCGGAATACCTAGTAGGCAAAAGACTTGTCCCCTAGGGATCATTTGACAGCCTTGGTCAACAAGAAATCAGAGCGGAAGTCTGATTATGGCTCTCAAATCAGTTTTAGAGTGGGTTATTTTGGATCCTAACACCACACAGAATGTGTCGAGGCATCCCCAAAAGGTTTCAATGCTGGTCGTATCGTTATGCAGTCCATATGATGCTTCACAAGGTAGTTGAGGCCTTCCGTAGCAATAGCAAAAAGCAAAGGGGCCAAAGGACATCGTTATCTGATAGAGCATTTTAATTTGATAGCCTTTGACAATTGGCCATTGATATTTATCTATGTCGTCACAGTAGGGTAGAAATTGTCTTAGTGAACTTCTGACTACAACCGAGGTCTTTAAGAGATTGGAGAATGAAGTCCCATTCAAGCCTATCATAAACTTTGTCATAGTCGATCTTAAGGAAGATAACATCTTGAGCACAGTCTTCAGCAAAGTCCAAACCTTCCCAAATATCAATAATAACTTCTAGGATGGATCTACCCTTAATGAGGCCTTTTTTATCCTCACTTAACCAACTTTGTAAGTGGCAAGAAATTATGTTGGCAATAACTTTAGCAAGGATCTTGTACCCGGTTTGTAGCATCATGATCGAGCGCCAATTTTCAATCTTGTTTATGTTTCCTTTTTTGTTGAAAAGCTTGATGACACCTTTGTTTTAGACATTCAAGCAGTGCACCAAAAGAGAATGTCTCTTGCCACACTGAGCATAAAGCAGTGGCCACGACATGTTTGAAGGCCTTGAATAACTAATTGGTGAGGCCATCAAGGCCTGGACTTTTTCCATTAGGAAGTGAATTCTTAACTTCAAGAATATCAATATCTAAAAAGGAAGATTCAAGAAGAATCTTCAAATTATGTGGGATTCTTGTTGACTTAACTCTAGAAATGGTGACCATGCAATCATTCCTATGGGGAAATCAAAGGCATGTTTAGATACGAGGAAGAAATTCAAAGGAAAAATCTACAAATTTACTTCAAAGAGTGGTGGGCTGGTAAGGCTAACAAACCTACTAAAGAGATGTGAAACCTCTAAAAGGAAACAGTCTAAGGATGCTATCCCGTTCTTGATGGAAATCACTGGGGTCTAATCCAAGTTTTTAACCACTTTTCCCGCATCATGTAGTTTGTCTTCTTTTGAATATAGTTCTTTCAATATTGCATATTCTATAGGATCAGTGTTGCATAGACTGCTCATGGATGCTTCTGATAAATGAGGTCTTATTAGCAACTCTCAATGATGTGGTGGAACATCATCAATATCATACATTGGAATCTACATACATGAATAAAACTCATTAGTATAAATACTTAAGTATAGAAAAAAAATTATTATGAAATTTAAATTTAATTAAACGATTTTAACAAAGTTTTCATAGTTTGTATTGTTAATTTTATATAATCAATACTAATAAATAAGTATCTTTCTTTGAAAAAAGTTTCTATTAATTAGAGTTTTTATTGCAACACATAGGTATGCCTACAAATGAACATGGAATCTGCACATAGATATTCAACATACATAAATAATGGATAGAAAGGGAGCACAAGTTCTTACCACTAATACATGGCAACTAGCTCTAAACGTTCCACAATCATCCCTCCACCCATGGCTAGCTCCTCGTCCTTTTGCGTGCATTTTTTATTCTTGAAAATGTAAAATCGTGTTGGTTTTCCCTCCATTTTCATCTACAAGATGTGTGTATGTGATGTGTATGTGTATGTGTATGTGTATGTGTATGTGTATGTGTATGTGTATGTGTATGTGTATGTGTATGTGTATGTGTATGTGTATGTGTATGTGTATGTGTATGTGTGTGTATGTGTATGTGTATGTGTATGTGTATGTGTATGTGTATGTGTATGTGTATGTGTATGTGTATGTGTATGTGTATGTGTATGTGTATGTGTATGTGTATGTGTATGTGTATGTGTATGTGTATGTGTATGTGTATGTGTATGTGTATGTGTATGTGTATGTGTATGTGTATGTGTTGATGGGGGAAGTATCTCAACCCCTAAGCAACGATGAAGCGCGAATGACCTCCACAGGTATCCTTCTTTGACCTCTGCACACCAAAAATGCTCTTACTCAGAGCTTATGCAGAGAAATCCAGTGAGCTTTTGTAGACCTGTAGTAGACACCAAGGGCTTTCCAACAAAACAAATTTCACTTGAAATGGATGCTTACACAAAGAGAAACAATGTCTACAACATGAGCTAGTTGAATGCTCACAACTGCTAGTCAAGCAGAGACCTCACTTCACTCCAGCAATTTTTTCTCAGAGATTATACAGAGAATGAATCTCAAACTTATGTCAACTTTAGAGGACTCTAATAGCTACCCAATGACACCAAAATCATAGCAAATGGATACATAGAGAAGGAGAACCAGCCCTTACAACAGAGAGCAAAATATTTCCAACAGAGCCTACACAAAGAGAGAGATATCAATCACACAACTTCACTAAAATGAATGTTGCTCCCAGCTTACTCAGAGAATGCTCCAGAGAATTGGTAAGCATAAAATAGACTCTTATAGCTATCCAATGAGACAAGAATTACATCAAATGGATACCATATGAGGGAGAACCAATGCTAACAACTCAGGGGTAGAGAGTTGCAACACTGCCTGCGCACACACATAGATATGCCTACTAAAAGAAAACAAACAAGCAAGCAAGGGGGTTGCTTAAGCAAGGGGCTTGCTTATCACAACTCCAGCACTTAGTGCTCACTTTACATGAGCTAAAACTCGAAGAAGATGGCCCAAAAGAAGTCGGGATACATGCTTCTTTTATAGTGAGAGGTGTGCCCCTAAAATCTAGGAACTACCTTTCCAAATCAGCCTCCTAACTTGGAGGAATTAGTTGAGATGACTTGGGGAGTGGTTGAGTGACTTTTCTTGATGGAATCTCGTGGCTTTTGGCTTCCTTTGATTGCTCCACATGTCCATAAAAGATTCCCCACGAATTTTTAGCTTGAAGCTTGACTTTTAACACTCCCCCTCAAGCTTCAATTCTTCATCCTCATCCAAGCTCCTTCATGTTGATGCATTGCTTGAATTTTGAAATCTTCATCCCATCCAAAGCCTTTGTAAACATGTCCGCAACTTGGTCCTTAGTACCAATATGATGTACTGAAACTTCCTTGGATATCACCTTTTCCCTTATGAAGTGATAGTGCACTTCAATATGCTTGGTTCTAGCATGATAGACAGGGTTCGATGCTAGATGAATGCTACTCATGTTGTCACAAAAAATTGGATATGTGTCAACCTGCAAATTAAGCTCCATAAATAACTTCTTAATCCACATTAGCTCACATGTGACTTGAGCCAAAGCTCTATACTCAGCCTCGGTGGAAGATAATGCCACCGTGGGTTGCTTCTTTGAAATCCATGAGATGATCTTGCTACCTAGCATGACTAGGTAACCACTTGTACTCCTTCTATCTTCCTTCGAACCGGCCCAATCGGCATCGGAATAAGCTTTGACCTGCATATCATCATCAAATGAGTAGAACAATCCTTCATTTATAGTGGCTTTGAGATATCGCAACATTCTTCTTGCAGCTTGCAAGTGTGTAGTCCTTGGACTATGCATAAATTGTGATAACACTCCAACTCCATATGCTATGTCAGGCCTGGTTATTGTGGCATAATTGAAAGATCCTACAATAGATCGATACAAAGTTACATCCTCTAATGGCTCTCCATCAATGGAGCTTAGCTTTACATTAACTTCCATGGGATTGAAAATAGGCTTGCAATGTAGCATCCCAAACCTCTCAAGTAGGTCTAGAATATACTTCCTTTGTATGAGCATAATACCTTCTTCTTTGTATACAACTTCAATGCCAAGAAAATACCTAAGATCTCCAAGATCAGAGATCCTAAACTCCTTTCCAAGCTTTGCCTTGATCTCCTCAATGCCCTTTGTATCATTACCTGTAATGATAAGATCATCTACATACACACACATGTAGACCACAAGTTCTCCTCTTTGTTTGATGAAGAGAGATGGATCCGCCTTGCATTGATTGTAACCACATTTGATCAAATAGTCCACCAATCTTTGGTTCCAAGCCCTTGGAGCTTGCTTTAGGCCATAAAGTGCCTTCTTCAACCTACAAACATGATGTGGAAACTCTTTATGAACAAAACCTAGTGGTTGCTCCATGTATACCTCTTCTTCCAAGTCTCCATTGAGAAAGGCATTCTTGATATCCAATTGGAAGAGCTTCCATCCTTTGCTAGCAGCCATTGCAATGAGTGTCCTAATGGTGCTCATCTTTGCCACGGGGCTGAATGTCTCTTCAAAGTCCACTCCATAGGTTTGTGCAAAACCCTTGGCCACCAATCTTGCTTTGAACCTAGAAATAGATCCATCTGAATTCCTCTTTACTTTATACACCCACTTATTACCTATTACCTTCATGTTCTCCTTCTTGGGCACTAGAGTCCATGTTTGATTTTCCTCAAGTGCGTCGATCTCTTCTTGCATTGCCTCTTTCCATTCGGTGTACCTGCTTGCATCTTCATAGCAATCGGGCTCATGATCTTCTACTACTTTGTTCATATATGCATAATGTGTTGCCATGTATGAATCATAAGTAAACCTTTGAGTTGGATACTTAACTCTAGAAGACTTCCTTTCTTCACCTTTTGGAGGAATAAACCTCCTTTGCCTTGGGAACTTGATCTCTTTCTTTGACGTGGCTTCTTTCTCCATCATGTGTCCTTCATCATCTTCAACTTCATTACCTTCTTCATCCAACTCCACCAATGTTGCTTTGCCTTTGTTGATTGATTGTGCTTCATAGCTTGATGAAGATCTCCCCCTCCATGGTGAGTTCATGCTTGAACTATCTTCATTGATGGAACACCTTGGGCCGCTTAGCTCTAGGTCGATTTGTTCTTCATCATGTCCATGCTTTTCTTCTTCATAGTCCTGCATACAATCATACTTCTTATACCAAGGGAGTAGCTCATCAAATGCTACATCCCTTGATATCCTCAAGTCCTTTGTATTTGGGTTGAAGCACCTGTAACCTTTATGATCATTTGAATATCCTAGAAACACACACTTTTCTGCCTTTGGTTGTAGCTTGTGCCTCAATTCACTTGGCACATGTACATAACAAGTACATCCAAATATCTTCAAGTGGGAAAGATCAGGTTTCTTACCATAATAGGCTTGATATGGTGTCAAGCCATGGATCCCTGAGGTAGGAGCCCTATTCATTAGATACACGGCGGTATTTGCTGCATCACTCCAAAACATGTTAGGTACATTCATCTCATTAAGCATTGCTCTAGCGATCTCGGCAATGTATCTATTCTTTCTCTCTGCTACTCCATTTTGTTGGGGTGTGTACCTGCATGTTACTTGCCTCTTGATGCCTTGATCCATTAAAAAATCAGAAAACTCATTTGAGAAATATTCTCCCCCTCCATCGGACCTTAGCTTCTTGATATATGTACCTGTTTCCTTCTCTACCATTGCCTTGAATGCTTTGAAACATGTAAACACATCTGATTTGTTTTTGATGAAATAAACCCAAACCATCCTTGTGCAATCATCTATAAAAGTGACAAAATACTTGTTACCTCCAATGGATTGCTCTTTCGTTGGCCCCCACACATCTGTATGTATCAACTCCAATGGATGTTGGCTTATGTAGCCACTCTTCTTGAATGGAAGTCTCGCTTGCTTCCCTAGTTGACAAGATTCACATAAATGCTTCATACCTTGTCCTTGGAAGTTGGGAAGACCTTCAACCAGCCTTTTGAATTGCATTTCCTTCATTCTTTGTATGTTGATGTGACCTATCCTCTTGTGCCACAAGTCCAACTCCGAAATCCTCTTGTTTCCAAATGTGAAGTAGACATGTTGAGTAGAATGAGAATTTACCTCCAAAGTGAAGAGTCTCCCTTGCTTCTTTCCTCTTGCTATGACCTTGTAACCTTGCTTAGGGTTCTCCACAAAGCATCCACCTTTGTTGAACCTTACTTGATAGCCTCTTTCAACCATTTGCCCAACGGACACCAAGTTCTTTGTGATGGTAGGTACATGCAAGACATCCTTGAGACATCTTCCTTCCTCCTTGTCATCCAAAGCTACATCTCCAACATGGGAGATCTCATGGGCTGTATCATCACCTGTTTCTACATGTCCTTTACCTTTGGGAACATGTAGATTAGTAAACCAAGAAGCATTGCAACTCATATGGTTGCTACATCCACTATCAATATACCAAGTGTTATCTACTTTGCTTGAATTCCCATTCATGTGCATCATCAAGAGATTGTCATTTTCTGAACTTGTAGAAGCATAATTACCTTGGCCTTTGTATGAAGAACCTTGATTATAGTTCCTTTGGTTTCCTCCTTGGTAGCAATCTCTAGCATAGTGGCCAAACTTGCCACATATGTAACATCCTTCGCCATCTTGATTCCTGTTTTGTTGATGTCGTCCTCCTCTTCCTCTTGATCTTCCTCTCCCTCTTTGTGATGAGGTGCCTTGGTCATGTCCTTGATTTCTTGAGTGGCCTTGCCTTCCTCCAAACCTTCCTTTGCCCCTTCCTTGTCCTTGTCTTCCTTTGCCCCTTTGATTACCTGCATAGAAAACTTGTGCATCTTTGCTTTTAGTTGAACTTCCACCTATGTTCATTTCTTCGGTGACCATGAGAGCAACCAATTGCTCAAAATCGGGAAGATTATCCCTTACATAAACTGAAGTGGTAAAGGGTTTCCACTTCTCATCATCTCTCAAACCATTGAGAGTATAAGCCACAAGATCGTCATTGTCTACGTGGCTTCCAATGGATCCCAATGCATCTGATAACTCCTTGACCTTAAGTATGTAGTCATTTATGCTACTCCCTGAGCTCTTCCTAAGGTTGTTGAGCTCATTCTTGAGTTGGATCTTCCTTGCTTTGGTGCATGTTGAATAAAGCCTTTCAAGTGTCTCCCATACCTTCATGCTTGAATCCAGGTCTTGGATATGGCCGATCATGCTATTGCTAATGTGTTGGGAAAGAATAAAGATAACCCTCTTGTCTCTTTCATTCCATTCCCTAAAGGCCCTTCTCTGGTCATTGGTTGGATTCTCATCCAACCTAGGTCTTGGTTCACTTCCACTAATCAACCCCCAAAGGCCCTTGCCCATAAGATAGTTGGAGACCCTAAATCTCCATGGTTGATAGTTACCTTTGTCTAGCTTTTCAATTTGAGTGTTGAAGTCTCCCATATCTAGTCTTTGATACTTGACCTAGCCCTTGGCTAATGCTCCAATGTGTGTAAAATGAAAATGAGGCTCTGAGGTTACCTCAATCCAAAGCTTTCCTTAGATGGACACCTTGTGCTCTTGCAAATTTGAGTAGAATAGCTCCCCCTTGATGTGAGCTACCTCCAAGAAGCTTTTGTTGATGCAACTCTTCAACCACCAACTCCAAGAGGTCTTCTTGCTTGTATGTGATACCTCCAAGATGCCCAAATGCTCTGATACCACTGATGGGGGAAGTATCTCAACCCCTAAGCAACGATGAAGCGCGAATGACCTCCACAGGTATCCTTCTTTGACCTCTGCACACCAAAAATGCTCTTACTCAGAGCTTATGCAGAGAAATCCAGTGAGCTTTTGTAGACCTGTAGTAGACACCAAGGGCTTTCCAACAAAACAAATTTCACTTGAAATGGATGCTTACACAAAGAGAAACAATGTCTACAACATGAGCTAGTTGAATGCTCACAACTGCTAGTCAAGCAGAGACCTCACTTCACTCCAGCAATTTTTTCTCAGAGATTATACAGAGAATGAATCTCAAACTTATGTCAACTTTAGAGGCCTCTAATAGCTACCCAATGACACTAAAATCATAGCAAATGGATACATAGAGAAGGAGAACCAGCCCTTACAACAGAGAGCAAAATATTTCCAACAGAGCCTACACAAAGAGAGAGATATCAATCACACAACTTCACTAAAATGAATGTTTCTCCCAGCTTACTCAGAGAATGCTCCAGAGAATTGGTAAGCATAAAATAGACTCTTATAGCTATCCAATGAGACAAGAATTACATCAAATGGATACCATATGAGGGAGAACCAATGCTAACAACTCAGGGGTAGAGAGTTGCAACACTGCCTGCGCACACACATAGATATGCCTACTAAAAGAAAACAAACAAGCAAGCAAGGGGGTTGCTTAAGCAAGGGGCTTGCTTATCACAACTCCAGCACTTAGTGCTCACTTTACATGAGCTAAAACTCGAAGAAGATGGCCCAAA